>QVTF01022032.1:0-571548 GCA_003573665.1 Oxygymnocypris stewartii
TGCACACTGAATGCAATCCAAGTCCCTTCATAAATGGACAACAAGCAAATTTGTTTATCAAAAGATTATATGGCTATGTAAATTCATGAACTGGCAGTTATGATGTCCCTATGGAATGATTTCATGTTTCTATATATTCAGTTGAGGTTAGTATTTAAATGACTGCTGATGGCCCTGAACACAACAACACACAAACACACACACACACACACACACACACACACACACACACACACACACACACACACACACACACACACACACACACACACACACACACACACACACACACACACACACACACACACACAAACACACACACACACACACACACACACACACACACACACACACAAGCGTGCGCACACACACACACACGCACACACACGCACACACACGCGCACACACACACACACACACACAAACACACACACACACACACACACACACACACACACACACACACACAAGCGCGCGCACACACACACACACACACACGCACACACACGCACACACACGCGCACACACACACACAAACACAGCTTGGCAAACACTCTGTCTGTGAGTCATCAATATGACAACACACTCCCGAGAGGAAGGGGTGATGGGGAGAGACCCAGAGATCTGGACTGCATTAGTGCGTTTGTGAACAGCAGATCTACCACAAACACTGCGGCAGGGGGTCAGCGCATGGAGACCAGTAGATGTGACACAGGTTATCACTGACTAATTTCCCTCAGACAAAGGGCTCTGGCGTGACTGTGGGATATGTTGTTGGATGAATGAGTGAAGCATCTGCTGCTTCTGTTTACACAAGATCTCAGTGTAACAGTGAAGAAGTAAAACCGTGATGCAGCTTCTCCTCACATCGAGGTGATTTGAAGTTTAGGCCGATTAGTGAGGTCAGCTAGTGAGTTTATCTTCTGAGTGCTGCTAAAATGGATATGAATGAAGTGACGCTTACTGGATTTTAGTGTACTGACAGCACATGGGCTTTTCCTAACAGTGTCTGCTACATTGACTACATTTACATGCACGGCAGAAAACTGCTTATTGTGAGAAAGCTGTGTAAAATAAGAAAGCGTAAGAATGCTGCTTATGTGGTTACATGGCCATATAAAAAACCCGGGTGTGTTAAACCACTTTCTCTTCCCTAAAAACAGAGTTCACTTGTACATTTTTATTCAGACCATTTTGTTATGTGCATTATTGTCATTTTAACAGCAAAAGTCTACAGTAAAAACCTGTTTATTGATTAATGGTAAATTGCCTTACTGTGTACACTCTTAAATGTTTTTATTGGCATCATTGTCCATCAAGAACCATTGACATCCATCAAAACGTTATTTTTAAGAGTGTACAGTGAAAAATTGCAATAGATCTAGGAGAAATTTTATGTAATTTTCAGTAAAATGTACAATAAGAACATCTTATTTACATTTATCAGACGCTTTTATCCAAAGCGACTTACAAGTGCATTCAAGTTACAGTTTCTACAATTTTTTTTATCAGGTCTTGCTTTCCCTGGGAATCGAACCCATGGTCTTGGCGTTGCTAGCGCCATGCTCTACCAGTTGAGCTACAGGAAGGCTTATAGTTGTTATAGTGAAAAACTGTACATTGACAGCAGTGTCACCTGATGGTTTTTCATTGAAATAACTATTTCATTTAAAAAAAAATTATATGTTGTAATATGTTGTATTAGTGAATTGTACTGTATGTTACCATGATTGTGTTTTATTTCTCTAGAGGAATCCCCTTTACAGCACTGCCGCGATGGCCAAGACATTTAATTTATTACTTCTATTTTAATTAATTTTTTACAAGAGAAGTTTGACCACCTAACAATATACACACAGAAAAATAAGGGTTTAAAATTGTACCTTTTTTGGGTATAACAGCTTGTCCTTGGAGAAGTACCCTTAAAGGGACATATATTTGTATCTTTTTTTTCTCTAATAGGTATATTAGTACCTCAAGGGTACGTATTACTACTCTAAGGTACTAATATGTACCTATTAGGAGTAAACAACGTACAAATATGTCCTTTTAAGGGTATTTCTCCAGGGACAAGCTGTTGTACCAAAAAAGGTAAAATTTTAAACCTTTACTTTCTGTGTGTAGGAAAGCGTCCATTTCACTGTAATATTCACACATCAACATAATGAAATATCACCAACCAGTTCTCAATCAAATCAACCCGAACCCAGTGAACCCAACCAGAATTTGAGTCATATTTTAATCACAATCTACTTAAAATGACGAGTTAGTCAGTTTTATGGACCACTAATAATGATTACTGCTAATCAAATGTTATAATTTTTGAAGCAATGTAATTTCTTTTTCAAAACAAGTTCAGTAAGAAATCACAGGTGAACAGGATAAACAGTTCTGTGAGAATTTCCTATAATGCTCCTTACATTCAGTCTGTGGACCAAAGCCTTTCTTTAATTTAGTGTTGAAGATGAATGTCTTCTGAGAGACGCCCCACAGGGAAGGGAGCGTTTTCTCTACTGCTCCTCATCATCCTCCTCCAGATCAGAAGAACCCAGACATACTTTCTTCAAGAGGAGCGCTGACTCTTTGCCCTCGTCAGGCTGCACTGACTGGTCCCTGACGGAAACACTGTGGGAGACTGTTCTTTACACTTAATCTTCTCTGACAGCGAAGAAAAGCTGATATTTCAACACAAGATGAGGGTTATGATGAAATTTCATCAGGTGATAGGTAAAGTATTAGGGGGACCAACATATCTTAATATTTTAGGTATTTCAGTTCCACTGAATCCGGATTAAACCCCTGGGAATAATTTTCTTTGCCACTTTTAAATAAAAAATATACATTTTTGGCAAAGAACCGAATAAAAAGTTATTGTTTCCTATAGATTGCAACAGTGATCGTCCACCAGCATTGGTTCCTAAGTATTCTTTGATATTCTCTGAAACTTTCCAGCCATGAAATGAACAAATTTTATACTTAATCACAGTTACTACAAATGTATTTTTGCTTCAAATCAAAGGATGAAATATTGAGATTCATCTTAGGGCTACTAAGATGAATCTCAATATTTCATCCTTTGATTTGAAGCAAAAATAAGTTTATAGTAACTTATAACATACGTTTACTGGAAAGACATATGCACAAACATATGCAATACCTTTCAAAAGTAAAATGTCTCTTGACTACCAAAGGATTTCTTAAGGATCATGTGACACTGAAGATGGGATGGATGCTGAAAATACATCTTTGCATCACAGAAATAAATTACATGATACATTATTTATATTATAAATACATGATTCCATTTGCATTCATTAAAAGGGAACGCAGTTCTTTTAAGTTGCATTAATATTTCACAATATTACTGTTTTTTGGCTGTTATTTTGACAAAAATAAATGCAGCCTTAGCAAACAAAATAATCTTCCTTTAAAAACATAAAAAATCTTACCGATCCCGAATTTTGAAAGTGTAAGAAAAGACTTGTGTGCTTCATGGAGCAAGCAGTCGCTGCTGAACAGATTCCTCTGATTGGTGAATCTCTTTTGAGGATTATGGGTAGTGTAGTTCTTTGAAAAACAAAAAACAAACCCTGATTTTAAAACAAAATAATGAAGTAAAAAAAACTGATTTGTGGCCACCACAGATGCATCTACCGTCACTGAACAACCTCAAACTGTAAAAGACTTTCATCATATGCTTAAAAGCACTTAATCCTACAAAACTACACTAAATAAGTCAAGTTCTGCAGTGAATGGGTGTCGTCAGAATGAGAGTTAAAACAGCTGAAAAAACATCACAATAATCCACAAGTAATCCAGTCCATAAATTAATGCCTTGAGAAGACCAAAGTTGCATGTTTATAAGAAACAAATCCATCATTAAGGCATTTTGACTTCAATCCATCACTTCTAGCCACAACAACAAGTCCATAATCCATAATAGCACTTAATAATGCTTTGATAGAGGACTTGTATGGTAAGGCAAGCCAAGGCAATTTATTTTTAAAGCACAGTTAAAAACAACATTAAGTTGACTGTACACATTGTGCAACACATACAACACAACACCAAAAAAACACATATTTTATACAGCACGTACTTCAAACAATAATAATAAAAAAACATAAAAACAATGAGGTCACTGAGCAGCACTCTGAAAAAAAAGCCTATGAGAAGATACGAGTCTTTAAAAGAGACTTAAATGACACCAATGTGCAGGCAATGTGCAAAGGCAAACTGTTCCAGAGCTTCAGATCTGACACTGCAAAAGCACGGTCCCCCCACAGTTAATATCTCGACCCGGGAACAATCAGGAGTTTCTGTTCAGAGGACCTGAGTGATCTTGATGGGGAGCAAGGTTGTAACAAATCAGAAAGATAAAATGGCGCAATGCCATTTAAAGGTGGTCCTGTTTCCGAGAACCTGTAAACAATCTAGCAGCAGCATTCTGGACAATCTGTAATCGTAATAGCGTGGACTGACTAACACAGAGGGAATTACAGTAGTCCAGGCAAGAAGACATGAAAGCATGCATCTCTTTGAAAATCAGAAAAGGATAAAAATGGCTTGACCTTAGCTAATGTTCTTAATTGTTTTTTTTACCACGAATTTACCATAAATAGACCCAGATGCACCGGAGGGTGCAAAAACTATAGTCTTAGTTTTACATTCATTTAGGTGCAGAATATTCACAGCCAAACATGTTTTAAATCTTTTAAGCATGCAAAAAGTTGCCTTCCTTCATTACTGGTACATATATTTGCATGTCATTGGCATAACAATGAAACAATATTCTGTGTTTACTAAAAATAGACCCAATCGGAAGCATGTACAATGAAAACAAAATGGGTCCCAAAACGGATCCTTGAGGCATCCCACATGTAAGAGAGGCCAATGATGATGTCAACTCACCCAGGGTAACAGAAAAGCTCCTATTGGTTAGACAGGACATAAACCTGTTTAAAACAGTGCCACAAATCCCTATTAACCATTCAATAAGTCGTGCAATAAGAATTGTATGGTCTATGGTGTCAAAGGCTGCACTAAGGTCTATTAACACCGAAACTGCAGCATCGCCAAAGTCTACAGTTTCTTTCAAAAGTAAAAAACTAATTAATCAAAATTATGGCAGGTTTGAAGCAAAAACATGTCTCTGAATTTATTACAAAAACACAGCTTTTGCCTTCTCAAGATGTTAATTGATGGATTGGAATGGTGTGGATTACTGTGATTGTATCAGCTGTTTGGACTCTCATTCTGACGGCACCCATTCACTGCAGAGGATCCATAAACATTTTATTTTGAGTTACATACTGCATTGTGTTGTATTTTAGGGTTAAAGGAAACCTCTGTAAACTATAATGTCCTGGCAGAAAATAATCAGTGCCTTTCCATTTTTCTCCAAATAATTCCTACACTTAAACAGTGTAGGAATAATACCAAGAGAATTAAAGAAAGGTGCACTGGAACCAAAAATTCCAGAATATAATTTAGTCACTAATGTAACAGGATCTGCTGTGGATGAGCTGGAAATGCAGCGGGAAGCACTGAACGGAGAACCCCAAGGGTCAGATCATCTCTGCGCTTGTCTGCCTGCGATTTAGCCACAGCACGGCTTTGATCGCATGTTGACTTCTGCCCGCAGCAGGTGAGGCTCTTCACAGGCACTGGAATCTAAGTCATGTGCAAAACTATAAATTATGAAAAGAGAACCTAATGCATCACGTGCAGTTCAACACTTTAAGGTGAACCGGATGCCTTTTCACACCAGTATACCTGAAACCAGACACATACAGAGAAGGCCTTCAGCAATGCATCATAATAACTGGTGCAGTTATAGCAGATATAAATACTGGTTAACTAATGTTCTCTCCATCCACTTGAGCAGAAAATAATCTCATGGGAACTCTTTAATTGGGTAGTCTGTAAAAAATAAATAAACATCTAATATAGAGAAGTTAATGCAAATGATTCACATGTTTAAAGTCACAGTGTATCTAGCATTTTTCAGCTTAAATTACATTTATGATTAAAATGCTAATAAATAAATAATTAAATTAAATGACAAAAAAATATATGAATAAGTATATATAAAAAAACAAGAAGAGGTTTATTGTGATTTTTTTGTAGGTTTGGCCATTTTTTTTAACTGTATTCAGCTATAAAATAATCATAAACAATATTATTATTAAATAAAAAATGAAAAATTACAAAACAACAACAACAAAACAAACCAAAGAAATATTACTATTATTATTTATTACAATAACTTCAAATTAGAAGGTAAAAAAAGGTTTGCATGAAGACCAATAATATGAATCAGAAATGTTCACTTAACACCAATTTCTAAATTCTGTGTGATTTTAAAAATGGAAACAATCTTCTGAACTGATTGGATTTAATTGAAACTGAAGATCAAAGTCTGTAAATGATGTAGAAGTAAATAATGGAGAACGGTTTAAATGGGTTAATTGTTGATAAACCAAAGATTTATGATGGGATTTAATTTAACAAAAGTGTGGAATTCATCATCAAATCTCATGAAAAAGCACCATGAACATCTTGCCTAACATTCATTTTATGGTGCACTATAGTATTAGTGAGACAGCCATATGTGGCTCGCAAGGGTGAGTAAATTATGACAATTTTCATTTTTGAGAGAACTATGCTGGATATTTCCGCACAAGATTTCTGACAGCTTCAGTTCCATCCTGAAAATCACGGGACATGCAGATGGACTCAAGTTGCACATTTAACTTAGCTCTGGTTCAAGAAATCTCTAGCTTTTTCCACACATTTTTGAGTCTGCCGTTTTGTTCTGCTCAATAGCAATTGCGTGATTTAAAGAGAATATTAAGCTGAACGCCTGGGCAATGCACAGACCCAGACTGAAATAATTTAGCTACTTCAACAATGCACAAGTGCTTGAACAAGCATCTATTCTGAACTCAGACGTCTGTATGGTGGCAACCTCAGAACCTGTAAAGAGTTTCACTCTCCAGCTGTCCTGCTGTTTTACTGTCTCTTCCCTTCAAAAAAAGCAGATGACGTTGAGGTCTGGCTGAAAAAAAAATGTGTGAGAAGTTGCGGCTCAAAGGCAGCATGGAAAACCTCTTCATGGAGATAAAAGCCCATTCCTCATCATAAAAAAGCCATCAGAGTCACCAGATGAATGAAGCAGTCAGGAGGGCTCTTGTCCAATCAAACCCATTCCTGCTACCTGACCTCATTTCCTGCATAAGAGCAATTCAATGTGCTCATCAGTCTATCATCAGTAGGGATTTTATACATATAGTATATGAAAAAATGCACTGGAAATTTTGCAAAGGCCACTTATTTATAAATTTTTATATTGGTGTAATAGAAAATAGTGTAATACCTGATATGAACGTTTCTATCATTTGGAAAAGAGATGGAACCAAGGTTGGAACCAAACCATAAATATAATTTGAGAAAAACTTGTGGCTGTAACAAATTAGAGAAGGTTTTTTTAAATTGGTGCAAAGTGTCATTTTCAAGTGTGTCAAGATCAAAAAGGACATAAAAGCACCATAAAAACATCAGAAAATGAGTCCATATGACTTCAGTTGTTATACATCACCATTTGAAACAACAAGAAAGAAACCCTCAGCATATTCACATTAAGACAAATAAAAACAGATTCACGTTTACAGAAATATCAGATTGAAGTTGACACGCTTTGAGTTGTTCATGCTTTAAACGTTTTTCCATTGTTGCAAACATCTATGAGTGAGTTTCTAACATCTGTTGCGGAGGTGATATCAATATCTTGCTAGATTATGAAGTAGTTTCCTCTCAGTAGCAATGTGTTAATCGCTTTCAAATGGATTTTTTTGTAATGTACAATCAAATCAATCAGGATTAGGATCTGGCCATGAACCTCATCAGTATGTTTATTTAGCTGGCCTGCGTGTATGTTTATACAGTGACAGGAAAAACAATTCATTTGCCTGATGAAAAGTGACATACCCATGCTTAGCCACATACAAATACTGAGATCCAAAACCTGAGCTTGCTATGAGGGTTTGGGGGCATACATTTTCATTTTTGTCAGTGCCAATGGAAAATAAAATGGTCATGAAAAATGGTATTTGGATTAGGAATGGCCAAATAAGAATAGGTAAATGCTAATAGAATAAAGAAGGGAAAATAGCTTACAAAATTGAATTCATTGTAAAGTATTTGCTCTATTTGCAAATAATATTTGTATATGATCAGGTTAAATTACTGTCCTTGGGCGTTAGACAAAGCCACACGTTATTATATGCGTTAACATCAATTGTGTAGGCTACAGTGCAAAAAAACAAACACTGCAATTATCTTCTATGTAACTTTTTGTTGTCTACAGTTTCTAGTTTGAATGACAGTGTTTAGTACAAGATATGGTTGAAATAGGTGACTTTCAAAAAGAGCTAATCATAGGAATGTAACCTTAAAAGCCCAACCGTTTGCTGTTTAAAGAACAGAAGTCTGATTTTGACTGCATGCATAAAACATTGATTAGCAAACAAGAATAGTGAGATAAAACTAAAAGTGAGTGATAGAATCCATCAAACACTAAGAAGTGTTGTGTCCACACAACACAAAACTGACAACAAACCACAATATTCACTTTGAAACCATGTTGCCTTAAAAATCAACCACAGAGAACTTCACAAAGCCTCCATAATCAAAGAAAATAATGCTAACATGCAAAAAAGAGATGGAATTATGATCATAAAACTTGACAGTTGGGAGACAGTTGGGATGATCTTCAACATCTTACTTGGCCAGAGCTGTGTTTCCCAAAAGCATTGTAAGCCTTTCAATCAATCAAGTTGATTGTCGCTTCATTAGTGACAATGGTTCTACGATCAATTTAGGATTATGATGTTTTTGGGAAACAAAGCCCAGATCAATCAGCTGACTTGAATATGATCAAAATACCGTGAAGAGTGAAAAGCCGATTTTGATGTTCTGATAGACAGCATTCAGCTGGAGAGACTGAAGGTTTGCAAACTGTATTGAAGGCAAAATGTTGATAAAGCACCTTAATAATGAAATATTGTAAAATATAGATTCAGATAATGATTGTTTGCAGTTTATGCAAACAAAAATGGCCATATGAAACAATCTGTGCTTATTATTTCTGGACAAACAGAAATTCTGATAACAAAGTCTAACCAGAATTGCTGGGGGCTGATTTGGTTAGACCGGCACTATAGCTGGAGAGCTATAAATGTTCTTGAAAAAGGAAATAAGAAATGAACAGGATGTAGGCAACAGCTAATAAAGGTGCTTTGGACCGTCTCATGACTCGAATACTGAGATAAACAAGTGTGAGGTGTGATGGAAATGAATGAGATCACACGGGGCAAATAAAAAATGAAATAAGTCACTGGCGTCAGTGAGAAACATGATGCTGAATGCTCAAAAATAACTGCAATAGACAACTGAAAACAGGCACCCAGAAGGCACTTTTAAGCTCATTGCAAAATTAAGATTGCATTCAGATGTTGTGCATGAGCAATAATTAAATCAAACAATTTGATGATATAGTGCCAAAAACTCAAGTCAATAAACATTTTTTGCCAAGTACTCAGTCTTTCCAACCTTACAGTGACTTTACTAGTTCTATAAATAAATAATATGCAACACTTTATATTAAGGCGTGCATTAACTAAAATTAACTAACAATGAGCAATACACGTATTAGAGCATTTAGTAATCTTTGTTAACATTAGATAAGGTTACACTTTATTTTAAATTATCTTGATAAATAACTTTGCAACTACATGTTAACTACCAGTCATTAGGAAATTTGTGGAGTATTAGTAGACAGTTAGGTTAGGGTTAGTAGAATAAGTTAACTTGGAAAGTTATATATAGTCAGTTGAATGTCTGTTGGTGGAGCATAAAAAAAAAAAAATGTTTGCAGATATTAAGCAGACTGTCAGCGTGCGGTCTGTAGCAGTGTTGCCAACCGCTTTCAATTGAAAGTAGCTAAAACTAGTGTCTAAATGTCACTAGATGACATTTATCGCTGTGGCGATCAAAGCCACAGCAGAACTGTTGTGTGTCTCCGAGCAACACAGCGGTGTTTCGTTACTGAATAAATCAGCCGTTTGAACGAATCAAGTGAGTCAATGATTCAGTGGTCCATTCATACGAACAGTCGCTTGACTAATTTCTGAATGAATCAGCTGTTTGAACGAATCAAGTGAGTCAATGATTCAGTGGCCCATTCATACGGAGTCACTTGACTCGTTTCTAAATGAATCAGCTGTTTGAACGAATCAAGTGAGTCAATGATTCAGTGGCCCATTCATACGGAGTCACTTGACTAATTTCTGAATGAATCAGCCATTTGTATGAATTGAGTGAGTCAATGATTCAGTGGCCCACTCATACGGACAGACACTTGACTCGTTTCTGAATGAATCAGCCGTTTGACCGAATCGAGTGAATCAATGATTCAGTGGCCCATTCATACGGAGAGTCACTTGACTCGTTTCTGAATGAATCAGCCGTTTGAACGAATCGAGTGAATCAATGATTCAGTGGCCCATTCATACGGAGAGTCACTTGACTCGTTTCTGAATGAATCAGCCGTTTTAACGAATCGAGTGAATGAATGATTCAGTGGCCCATTCATACGGGCAGTCACTTGACTCTTTTATGAATGAATCACCCATTTAAACGAATCGAATAAGTCAATGATTCAGTGGCCCATTCATACGGAAAGTCACTTGACTCGTTTCTGAATGAATCAGCCGTTTGAATGAATCGAGTGTAAATGCATTTATGACACCTCAGCGTCATCAAACTGTCAATGTAAATGCATCTAATACCACTTCAGACGCAGCATCTGTTTCCTCAGCAGTGGAAAGAGAGTTTGTTAATACTAATTTCGTTTGAATGGTAACAACTCTACAGTTTCTTATTGTTCTAACGGAATTAATTGAAACAAAGTAAGAATTTGATGTGAAAGATGACACATTTAATAAGGTTAGGGAAATGACCATTTGTAAACAGGGGGAAATGACATTTGTATTGTTACATACAGAAACTCATTTTAAATGAGTACTTTCCAGTCACAGATAACTTTATTTTGAGAGTTAAGTGAGAGAAAATCTGTAAATTAGTCCAGATTGGGGCAATTGTAATGTTTAATAATTTGTTTTATTATGTAAATAATTTTTTGTTGAAATTTGCATAGATTTTTGTTTGTATATGCTGTCAATTATAGTTCTTAGAAAGAAAATCGGAATCAGCAAAAATCGGTATCGGCAGGTCACACTGCCAAAAAATCGGAAATCGGAATCAGCCAAGAAAATTGAAATCAGTGCATCTCTATTAAAAAATGAATACGACCTCATGTTGTGGCAATCACGTTGATTGTCACTCAGTGGTTAGAGCATTGCATTAGCAGCGCAAAGGTTTTGGGTTCGATTCCCAGGGAACACACATACTGACAATACAAATGTATAGCCTGAATGTAATTGTAAGTCGCTTTGGATAAAAGCGTCTGCTAAATGCATAAATGTAAATGTTTACACACTGCCTCCGAAACTTTCATCCATCATAAAACAAAAAAATCAGACCGAAAACCCCCCATAAAAAACAGACTCAGTGTGCAAGGGCCTTTACTGTTATTAAAAATACAACCATTCATTGTTAGTTCATATCAGATCAGGTTCATTAAATAATATTAATACTTAATCTCTTTAATAATATATAAGTAGATGTTGAAATTAACTGCATATGTAAAAATAAAGTTTACACTGTCGTTTTCCCAGCGATGCCATAGAAGAACCATTTTGCGATCCTCAAAGAACCTTTCAGTGAACACTTCTTAAAATAACCATTTTTTTCTTAGTGTGAAGAATATTTTATTAACCTAAATAACTTTTTTTTCACTATAAAGCAGCTTTTGTGCAATGAAAAGTTTCCACAAATGTTTAAGGTCCTTCATAGAATAACTGATTCAAATAAAACATATTTTTTAAGAATGTAAAGTATTTGTCATTGTTAATGAATGTCAGCTAATCAAGATGCTAGCATTAACCATATTGTAAAGTGTTCTCAGATGATCATCTGATCAGAAAAGCACTTCTTCATAAACCAGAAGAGCTTTCAAGGGGTCTGTGAAGTGGTGGAACAAATCCAGAAAATCTCTCTGAGAAGCGGCGCAGACCCGCCGAGACCTTTTGAAAGCCGTGCAGAACAAGATGGCAACAAATGGAAGAAAGCTGTGCTCGCGCAAGAGGCCAAAGGAAAATGGAACGGTAGCTTGTGTTCCCGGCCTCACCTCCGATGAACCTTCAAACGCCAGGCGCGAAAAACTGAAACATTAGGAGACGCAGTGTAGCCCGAGATAGAGTGGAAGTCCATTCATCTCTCAATGTCAAGAATGACTCAAATGGCTTATCCATATGGAAGCCGATGACAAACGTCCATACACCCCCCACTAACAAAACACAAATCATCTCGAACTTGATTTTGAAAGCCTCTGTCCAGAGGTCTCTTCTTGACCTCTCAGCGTTCTCATTTTGCCAGCTCAAGATTCTAAAGGAAGGCTGCATGTTCTGATTTAGAGTCCTGACATGGACATTCTCATGGGCTCCAAACGCGCTATGACAAAAACCACATGTGCATCTTTAATTCAGTGTTTCTGAATCCCGGGAGTTCTCTAGTAAAACGTGCAAACCCCTTCCCAGCTAAACATCAGCCTGCTTGACGAACGCAGGACGGGCCGGTCATTAAAGGTGTCACACGGGGCAGCAAATGAACTGGAACACATCCATTGCTTTCTGCAGTTTAAATCAGCACACAATCTGCACTGGTGCACTATGGGAACAACTTGGGTGTTCCTAATGTCTGCAAACCATTGACTTGCCATTGCAGTTCAGGTGTCTGCAGGCCACACGCAACACGCTCACAGCAAACATGCTGCTAATGGTGAAGGAGAAACTACGACACAAGGCCACGGAGTTCACCAGCCTGCAGAAACTCTCAGTGGCGGTGAGGAGGCGTTGTCTACGCCACTCATATGGTTCGAATGAATCCGTCATCATAAACTATTTCACGTGCCGTTAAAGGTAACAGAGCATATTTCAGATATGTAAATGGTAACCAAGCATGGTTTACTTTAGGAACTGTAATGTTGGCTTTGAGGCTCTCTGTGGTTTTGAAGCTAAATGTATTGCTTTAGGTGGAAACCACAGTTGATTTCATGCTGTTGCCATTATTTGGTGCTTTGAATAAGAATGTGTAGAGCGCTTTAAGCGTGGAGCTGTTTGAACTGGGGTTTAATGTTACACAAGTGATGTATTTAAGCTTCTGGAAAAAATCTTTGACAGTAAAGCTGTCACAATACTTCAATCACATCTTACAAGCCATGTAACAGTACAAGTATTTTATCACTGTTAAAATACAAAACCCATGTTGTCAGACAAACTTTTCTGGATGTAAGTTAACTTTAAGGCCATTAGTTTGAATAGCTTAGTTTACGATGATGAAGCAGATGTCTTAGCTCTATGATCGGAGTATGCTTTACCCATACTCAGATTTCTACTTCAAAATTTAATTAAAAGTGTTACTTGCCATTTCTTTGTAATTTGTGAAATTTACTTGGAAGTACTGTGTGAACAAATCTACAAATTGTTTAAAATGTAACAGGCATTATATAAATGTCAAAATAATGTGAAGTTTGGCACCAACAATGCACACAAACGGTACACCACATATTGTGTTAAGCTTGGGAAAACACACAGCCTTTTAAAACAAACATTTTTATATATATAATAGGGGTGTAAATCGGATGGTTCGTCACGATTCTATATGATATCGATTCTCATACCCAGCGATACGATATTTGCCGATACCTCAAAAAATTCTACGATACGATTACGATTCGATATATAGCGATTTATATATCGATATTATGATAGTACTGTACATATTTTAAACAACCATCTAAATTTTTATTAACTCACAAATGCAACCAAAAATATATAACATGAACATAAATTTAAAAATGCTACTATGGGCTCAGTGCTAAAAATATTTTCTACAGATACAGATCCTGTTTACAAGGATATTAGCCAAAACAAAAAATTAGCCATTTTTATGTAGTTTTGTCTGAATTTATTCATCCATGCACAAAAAAGCGGAGGAGAGCTCAATTCAGTATTCACGCAGAGTTGACGCGGCTGTCTGTGTCAGTGGCGGAGCCAGGATGTTTTCATAGGGGTGGCCTGGGAGGGGCCAGCCAGCAGCCTGGAGTGGCACAGAAATCTTCATTATTTCAATATAAAAATGTAAAATGTGGTTGACTATAAAATACTAGACTATTTTAGTACCTAAAACACAGTTGAATACAATGAATTTCTACTTAATTGTAATTGAGATATTTGTGAATTATTGTATCACGTAATATGATTTTTTTTATTTATTATTCCTCACCTCCAGGTATTTTAATAAAAGGGCTAACTGTAGCTTTATTGCTTTGTCAGTTTTGTTCTGGTTTTCAAAATCCCCCTAAACTTGTTCTCTAACATTACATACTCATGGATGAGACATGCAGTTAGTGATAAGAATGTGAAAAAGGCCAGAAGACAACAGCAAATAAATGCCAGAATGTAAAATGAGTTGTTTTATGCATTTAAATGGTTACATTTTCGTTTGTGCTTTTAAAGTGAATGAAAAGAATATTGCATATGTTCTAGTATAAGTGCACTGTGCTCACATTTGTGCATTAAATTTAAAATAAAAATATTGACAGGACAGGAAAGTTTGTTTTACTGACATATAGCCTAACAGCATATCATTGTTCTGCCGAAGCTCATTTGGCTGGTGTACCTTTTTCGCGCTCATTTGACTCGCGCCGAGGCAAAGCTGAAGCACGCGCCTGAAAAGTCTCCCGTTTGATTTGGATGCAAAACAATACACCGGTTCCGTGTCTTTATAAAGGCATTTATTGTCAAGAAAATGCACGCGTTGTCTGTAATGCATAGATGGACATTATATGAAAATGTGGACAGTGCCAAAATAAAGGTGCCTTTTTATATTACAGATATCGATATTTTACACGTGGCATCGATGCATCGTATCGTCATACATTGTATCGATATATCGATCCCTATGGATAAATCGTTACACCCCTAATATATAACTATTTTAAGTTTGTTCTTTTCATTTTATGGTATTGCAAAAATGGTTAACCTTCATGCAAGTATTCTACTATCTACTATTCAGTGATTTTCAAATTGAAATTGTGTGTAATGCATTAGAGTGATGGTAAAATATGTATTTTATGTACTGTATGTATGGGAGTGGCCTGTTTTAATTAGTCATTGGACTAGTTTTTGGCTAGTTTTAATTGACCATATGCAGGTCTGGCAAGAGTACTGTGGGGCCACCAGTATTTTGAGGCTTGGTTACCATGATAAGAGCACTACTGGGCTGATTTATCAGCACGAGAAACAACATACAATATTACTGCTTTCAGATACCTAATGAGACTCATTTTAAACCTCCAAGATGACTAGTTGCCAAACAAAGCTGGAATAAGCTCTCCTGTGAAACTTCCAGGAACTGTTAAATGTAATGAGCTCCCAAAATCTCAAAACGACATGCCCTTAAAAAGCGGGAACCTGCTGATTCAGCAGAGTCCGTCAGTGCCCTCATGGCTTCAGCACGAGTTCAGCCGGCCACACACAGAATGACCCTCATGTGCTGCCCCTCATGACCCTCCAGGCGTTCGGCTCACCTGCTGATCAGGGTCCAAAGCTTGCGCCCCAGCCCAGCCCGGGTCAACCCCAGCAGGGCACAGGCCTCCATCTGCTTCTAAGCTTTACTTAAGAGAAGAGAGAGTGTCTTCAGCAGGGTTAATCCCGTTCCAGAGGCGTAGTAAACTGCGTGTGCTGTCACAGTGAAACATCTGACAGCTTTCTTGTTCAAGCCTGATGGATAAGACAGGACAAGAGCTGGGGTGATGCCCCTGATCAAGTTCCTAACACCGGCCACTGCTCATTATAGATGCTGTAGCTTGTGCATTTGGGGAAAAGTATACTTCAAGTTAATTTAAAATAAACTTAAGACACCACAGGTGAATAATTTAATTCAAAACCACAGTTCTTTAACACATAGAATTTTGTATTACACGTCTTCTGAAATATAATATTTGATATGCAAATGAGGCATAATCTAATAAAAAAATAATTTCCAGAACAGAAATCTGAATATTGGACAAAGCCAAGATGTTTTATTTTGTTGACAAATCAGAGTTAAAAGTTAAATACAAAGGGGATTCTGGATATACATTTTTATCAGAAAATACAGTGAGAAAAAAATCACGATGTTTTAGGAATAATGTGATATAAATCAGGCGAATGATGAACAAACCCCTCTGTAAAAACCTAAATACTATGAAAAGTTTGCTGAAAGTAATTTTGAGAAGTGGCCTGTAAAGGTATGTACTGTATAATTGACATCTATAGATGCAAACAAAAGTGTAATATGTTTTTTTATAGTGTAATAGTTTTTATAGTGTAATATTTATTAAAGTGTAATAAAATAAACACGCAAATGTATATTTTGTATATTCTCATTAGTCTGGAAGATGATGTTATGGAAGCAAAATATCCCAAAATTGGCCTAAAAACTATGGTTTTGCCTGTAGCAGTGTCTTGCCTTGAGTAAAGTTCAAGTATATTTTCTGTAGTAAGTACACAAAAATGGATGTACCAGTAGTATATTTATAAATGTATTATTTTCAAAACTTCTTGAGACTAAGTTGTCCCACTTTTTTAGTTCTACAGTACTTAAAGTGTAGCATACTGTTAGATATTTAAAATATACAGAGTATATATAGAATTCTAAATTATAATTTTTTATGAAGTACAAGTATAGGCCAAATATTCTTAGACTGTTGTCAGTGTAAGCCAAGTATACTTAAGTATGATTTTGTATGAATTATGTATAAAGTATACAAGCACTGTAACAAATAAATTGTAGATCAAATGTATACTCTCTTTCTGTCTCTCTCTTCTAGTTTTAGTTTTTTCTAAATCAGCATAATAATACATATTTTTTGTAAGGGATATGAGGGGATTTGTGGTGATCATGCACTCAAAATATACAAACAAAACAATTGAGATGTAGAAATTCCTCCACAAGTTAACAAGAAATTACAAGACAAGGGGAAAAAACCGGCGTCTTCCTGGCCTGGGCTTTAAACGAATAAACAGGAGCTAATTTCAAGTGCACTTTTAGAGACGCAGCTCAACCCAGGAGGATGTGAACACAGCTTATTTTCATAAGGAGCACAACATTTACTTTACCTGTTATTGGAAGGGCTGACGGTGGATTACTTCCATATGAAAGCAATTAGAACGGCTTAAACGCTTGGTGTGAGAAATACGGCTTTCACAAAGAATGTTTTTACCCTTTTTCATTCAGGGATTTTAAAGCTCTGGCCCTCAGGGTGAGCGGTGGTTGGTGATTGGCGGACGGCAGCCAGAGTTGTCTGGGCTTAGGCAATTACCAAATAATGAGCGAACTTTGTTTACTAGCTTATCGAAGGGCAATTACAGTTGCATATCACTATTACTGAAAAAAAAGTCAGTCCTGGGTATTCTTCATGGTCCACTTCAGTCTCAGTTCCTCTGATTTAACACTGTGTTTGGGAGCTATAGTAAACCACAACTGGGACTGTTTGAGTGAAACTGTGGTACGCACCATTAGAGAGACAAATTAATTTTAAAAGGTTAATATTTTTTTATTTTTGTGCAATTTATGGGTTACAGTACTAATACTTACAAACCGCACTCACTGGAAAAAAAGCACCTATGGCGACATTTTGGCGTAGCTTCTTGCACACTTTGCAATACTTTCAAGGAGAAATGTCCAGTGAGAGGCACTGAAGAGCTTTAATCTAGCATTGCTCTATCGCATTTGATAATAACATAGCACCTACACTAAACCCTAAACTTAACTGATAGTGCTAAAAAAGCAAATGTGATACAATATATAAATGCATTTGCTGAAGCAACTGTGCTTCTGCATGTTTTTGAGCACTTTTATGGTGGCTCATGTTTCACTGGACTCATACCCATGCAAATGTAATGCTGTACCGGGTGCGCTACTGAGCAAGTTTACTGCGTCAGAAAAGCCATATGGAGCTGGTTATGTGATGCAAACATCAAAACGTAATGGTTTACAAATAATGCCCAGTATTAAAATTGTTTGTAGCTCATAAAATAGTGTTATATTTTGTGATAATCTGTCTCATGTAATTATAATTTGTGTAAAAAGGGATGAAAGGTTGTAGGTATTTTACTGCCACTAGTGTTTATTGTACTACAGGGAGTTGTATGTATAGGTACGTCTTTGGAGTTTTGCAAAAATGTTGGTAGAGACACTTTTTTCCATGAGTCAATGCTGAACATTACCTTAAATTAATCTGAATCCAGGGAGCTCTTGTGATAAATGCATCCTTGCAAATGAACTCTAGTGGAAGGAGAGGTGTGCTGCAAATGCTTATTGCATTAGCCCTAACCTATCCATATTTATTTCCCATGGGGAAAACCAGTTAGGAAAAACTGTCAACATGAAACATGTTCACAACCTATTACTTCTGTAATGTGACAGTGATTATATCCATCAGGAACTTTCCTGGATGGTGAAAAGTGATCGCTATATGGAATAATATGCACAGGTGACTCATGCTCAATAACATATTAAATATCATCTATTCTGATTTTAGTTTTAGAAAATAGAAGTGTGGGAACACCAAAATAATAAAATGCCATCTCTATTTCTCCTCATATTATCTGGTGGAAGGAAAGAGCTGTAATAATTCAACAAAAAAAAACATTGCCCTGGGTACAACAGCGGCTCTGAGTGCTGTTAATGTTGGGTTTCCAGAAGCCATTAGACACGAGTGAGGCTTAGTGTAGGTACAGGGCATGTGGTTTGTATAAAGGCATTAACCTTTGGCCATTTCCTCGTAATAAAAGGAAATTGCATTTGAATAGAGTTTTATTTAGCAGTGCGGAGGCAGTGTGAGTAGCTGTGAGCTCAATGAATAACGTCAAGCTCATTAATCTTACCTGTGAACATCTCCTGTGGTCCTCACACCAGTCCAACACACGGTCATTCTGAAAGAGACCAAGAAACACATACAAATGATTACAATGACAATACAAAGTATGAATAGTATAAATCTTCATCTTTTAAGGTTTCTCACACACTAGAGAACACTCTGACAGATGGGAACATCTTTAATAAGATGTATTTTAAGGATGTGGGAAGATTGTGGACAGATTGACATTGAGCAGGAATACAGCAAACAGGATTTCTCAAGGCACATTTATGGCGTGTAGTGCAGGCAAATACTTCAGGCGTGGATCTAATCACAGCGCAAACATTTATTAAACAAAAACAAGAATACAGTCTCATAAGTTTATGAAGCTTTGAAACCACCCGTGATATTGGAGTGAAGTCACATGATTTCAGTAAATAAGGTTACATCATAACTGTTTCGAAATGGTGCAAAATGTCAGTGGTTCGCAGCTAGTGTCCGATGTCCATGAATCAATCAACCACTGTTTACATGGTTTTTACCTGACCTCAGATCAGTTTTGTGAATTTGTAGCCATTTTTAATGACACATTCGTAGAATACAAAGAAAGAGTTGTAAGTAATACTCTCTCATTGGCCTGATTAACCAAGCTCTGCATAAAACAAACAAAACAATCCTTACAGTATAATAAAATAACAAATATTAGATAGACTATTAGTATTTAATAATTTGTTAATTGCTTTTAATAGAATACACTTTCAATAAAGTGTTTGCAATTGGTTTGAAAAAGGAGGCATTGCCACAGTTTTGAGTGCTGCAAAAGCTAATCATTTTGCAAAGTGTCTGGTTTAAAATACTATTTATTGAAGTCTTGAAAAGCTTTGTTTGTCACACATTAGAAGAAGGTAAAAACCAACAGGTTAACAGGTGAGTTAAAGACAACTGAAACCAAGGGCTATAAATTTACTTCATGACGAACTAAAACAGGTGTGCATAATAAACAAAAATAACAAAACAGTTAAAACAAGGACAGAAACATAGGAAAAGTGAAGATAGATACAATGGAATTGAAAACAAACTTCAAATTAAGAGTTTTAGAACTTCACAGAATAAACACGACAAATTGAACCCATCTCTTTTCAATTGTAATTGATTAACTACATTGAGTTGTGTTAAAGTTACAATTTTGAAATCATTCTCTGATGAGTCATCTCTTCTGCATATTTCTATAAAAGTTTCAACTGTTTAATACAAGAGCACCAGTCTCCTGTCATTCATTACCGTTAGGTGACTATGATATATATTTGCCATAGGCCTAAAGTGGCATTTAAAGCCTGAGGTCAGAATTCCTTACAGCGTGGGGCGACATGGGCAAGAATGAATCATGTATGAGGAAGTAAACACACCATAACCACAGCCTCAAGCATACGTCAACACCTAACCAAACCTTGTTTCGGAAAAGTGGTGATGAGGATTTAACCATAGCTAATGAATGACGGTCCAGAGTGTCTGTGTTTAGACTTCTATTATGTCACAGTGTCTTTGGGCATGGTGTCCGGCAGACACCACAAACACAAAGACTTCTCTGTAACTTCATATAAAATGCCATCTGAATGCTGCTCTGAAATGATGGCAAAGACAAACACATATATGAGTGATCATCATGCAGGCGAACGCCGCAGCAATCCTCCAGACACTCCCTCTGGGCAACCAATATTTATCCTCAGCAAACGTGAGTCATGCCTCCTCTGAGGTCCCACAAGTCTTTTGTGAGGTTTTAATTAGGACTTTAGGGACAGAGAGAGCCCATTGTGTGTCATGGAGTCTCCAGTAGTGATCTCCAAAGGAATGCTGGAGCGTAACATCATCTCAAGAGATCACATCAAGACTAAATCCGTCTTGATGAGCTTCCCAGACTAAAGCTCTCACTCCACACCTTCAAACTAAACCAACTAAACCCATAACACTTACAGGTCTGTTTCACAAACTTTCATCAAGAGATGGAAAAAAAATCCTCTTAAGTTTGTTTTAGATGTTTTTTCTTTAAACACAGAAAACAATAAGATAAAACTGAAGTGAAATCCTTTGTCTTAAGGGCTGAAGACGCGTCCTACCCACTTAAGAGAGAACAGAGCTTTTTCTCTTAATGAGATATTTAGATTGAACCATTAAAAACCATTTATCCAACTGATAAAAACCTACCAAAATAAACTGACTATACATCACTGTCAAGGTATATTAAACAACCACGAGTAATCATCAGTGCGGTTCATGAACTGTTATGTGTTTGCTTAGACAGATGAGGATAAATATATGACGGAGCTAAAGCTCAGCTCAAAGGTTTGTCTGTGTCATGTGTCTTCTGAAGTCCAGCCAAAACTAATATACACTTACCATCTTACTGATTTAACTGATCTTAAATGTTATTTCATCAGCTATCAGAAATGCATTGTTAAAGGAATAGTGTAGCAACAAATGACAAGTCCTTATTTTCTCAACCTCATGTCGTTCCAAAGTTATATTACTTTATTTTGACCATCTTTTTCACAATTTTGACACGTGTTTATGGCTATTTTTATCCATTTTATGAAAGGCAATGGTACTCAAACTTTCAAGCTCCAAAAAAAGACAAAAGGTTCACATTTTCTTTGTTCACTCTCAAATCAAACTCAAGAGTCACCCAATGAGAACAAACCTCATTGGTTCTCACTCATGAAGTAAGCATGTTTGCCATATTTTCAGAGCTCTATATATGTGTGTTGATCAGGGTTTATTTAGCTGTAAAAGCCCATATGTCTCTTACATATACTTTGAATGAAATCCTTTTCTATAAATCAACCCAGATCAACACACATACATAGAGCAAATCAAATATGGCAAACATGCTTGCTTCATGAGCGAGAACCAGTTTTCTGGTTTCAGAAGTCGACATTCAACCGAGGCTGCCTTGCTCTCAGTTGTTGAAGCCCTGAGACTGGCAAGGGTAGAATCAAAATCTTCAGTACTTATCTTGGTGGATCTGTCTGCTGTTTTTGACACGTCGATTAACCACCAGATCCTCCTGTCAACCCGATTGGCAAAGGGAGGATCCGCACTCCAGTGGTTTGAGTCTTATCTCTCAGATAGGTTCTTCAAGGTATCATGAAGAGGTGAGGTGTCCAAGTCTCAATATCTAGCTACTGGGGTGCCTCAGGGTTCAGTTCTTGGACCACTTCTCTTCTCTGTCTACATGGCTTCACTAGGTTCTGTCATTCAGAAACATGATTTTTCATATCACTGATATATGCTGATGACCCTCAACTCTACCTCTCATTCCATCCTGATGATCCGACGATAGCTGCTCGCATCTCAGCTCGTCTAACAGACATTTCTTGCTAGATGAAGGACCATCACCTTCAACTCTTGTGGTTTCTACTTATCCATCGTTTAATCACAATTTCACCACCCAGTTTGGCACATCAACCATGATCAGCTGAATTTCTAAGACCACATTGCTAAAACTGCTCGGTCCTGCAGATTTGCTTTATTCATCATCAAGAAGATCAGGTCCTTTCTTTCAGAACATGCTTCACAACTCCTTGTTCAAGCTCTTGTTTTGTCCAGGCTCTCTTGACAAGGGCTTCCAGCCAGTTCTATCAAACCTTTCACATCACCCCTCTGTTTATCAATTTGCACTGGCTACCAATAGTTGCATGCATAAAATTCAAGGCACTGATGCTTGCTTACAAAACCACTACTGGCTCTGCACTCCTGTACCTAAATTCACTATTTCAGACTTATGTGCCTTCTGGGAGGCTTGCATTCTGCAAGTGAACGGTGCATAATAGTGCCATCCCAAAGAGGCACAAAATCACTTTCACAGACTTACATTTACTGTTCCCTCCTGGTCGAATGACCTGCCCAACTCAATCCCAGCAGCTGAGTCCTTAGGGAGTCATGATTGGCGGAGTCATGATGAAGGACAAAACTTATGCGCTATCTCGGCCGCGCGCCCGCGCGTTCCTAATTCTCTCAGACAGCGCGCAATCAGTTTTCCGTTTGCCTGAATTGTCAAATACACACACAGTTGTCCAAATGTCCATTGTGAAGACTATCTCACATAAATATAGTCAGTTATGGCTTAAGTTAACGTAAACAGGTGGGCAAAAACCAGACATGTGTCAGTATATTACTTACGTTTAATGTTGTAGTAGTGTTTGTTTAATGTTTTTTTTAAAAGGGAACTACATTATTGTAGTTCCTCTATGAAACGCCTATCTCAAACACGTCGTTTTCTACAAAGCCCCTCCTTCCGAAAAGGACAGTCTGCTCTGATTGGCCAGCTGACCCAGTGCATTGTGATTGGCTGAACACAACAAGCTCGTGTCGGAAATGTTACGCCCCGTTCCATAATTGCGAGCGTTAGCTTTCAAAGTAAATATGAAGACAGTTAATAATGTTGTTAGTTTTACCATCAGTTCAAGCCCCGAAAGGAGAACAGAGTCGTGTGACAGACACAGTGATGATGCTCGTATGTATTTGCAGTACACAAGTCACGGTTAAGACAACTGGTGTGCTATGATCTCTGATGGGGCTGTACACTCTGCTGTGATGTGACCCTGTTCCCTTCACACACACACACGCACGCACGCACGCACGCACGCACACACACACACACACACACACACACACACACACACGCATTACTCTACACTGTGCAAAACTTTGAACAGTCAATAGCAAATGCTTAAACTAATAACAAAACATACTTACAGTCGCTTATTCAGAAGCGCCAGATTGTCATAGCAAAGTCGGAATTTACCCTATTTTTTTAGAAATAGCATTTCTTGCCAGTCTGTACTCTCCTAGGTTCACAAAACTGTCATCCATAAAATGCGTTGCACAAATTCAAACATTTGGGTTGTGCTGTGCTGTTGTAAACAAGGTTCAAGGTTCAAGGTTCTTTATTATTTGTCACATACACAATCATACAGGGTATAATAAGTAGTGAAATGTTAGTCAGGACAGGTCCGCTCAATGGAAAGTGCAAAAAATATAATAATTTTTCTTTTTTTTTAAAACAATAACATAAAAATAACATAAAAGCAATAAAACTATGAAACATAACATGAGAGAATATATCTATAAATATGGTGAGAATGAAAATAGGAACAAATACTAAAATAAAATAAGGAGTAAGATGTGCAATGAGATAAAGTGTGCAGAAAATAAAATCTTAACTAATGATTCCTAATTGGTTTACTACTTTCGGAAAGGCCAAATAAAGTGCTTTTTGCTGTCGCACAGAAACACACAGCATCTTGTGCTGCAAATCTTGTGCAACGCACAACGCACAACGCATTATTATTATTATTATTATTATCTCCCTGACACGGCTGCATCAACATTACTGCATTTACTGAAACCATGCCTTCTTTCTTTGCGTGCACATTTGGGTGGAATTATGCAAATATTTCCACGTAGACTTACAAAAGAAAAGCCTTATCTTTTAGATAGAATAAATCCTTTTGTGGGAGATTTTGAGCTTTGTAACTCTACAGATCTTATACATGTCACGGTTCATAAATCCTATGCTTCCTTCTTGTCTCGTGCTCGTTGTTTATATGTGTATGAATGTGTGTGGGCGTGCCGACGCATCAGCGCTTTCCCGGGAGGAGAAGGAGAGGCGGAGATCCCAGGGCTTCTGCATGTACTGTGGAGGAGAGGGTCATTTTGCCTATGTCTGTCCGTTAAAAGGCTCAGCCCGATAGTAAGTATGAGGCTACTATCGGGTAGGATCTCCGCCGAGAAGACCTCATCCACATCTACTCTCCTTCCGGTAAGACTGAGATGGTCAACTCACCTTCACGACTGTCGAGCACTTCTGGATTCTGGGGCAGAAGGTAATTTCATGGATCACACATTCGCACGTAAACTCCAAGTTCCCCTCAGACCCCTCACTCACAGGATTTCAGTACACGCTCTCAACGGCCAGGAACTTCCCACCATCTCATTTATCACGGAGGACGTCACCCTCATCACATCTGGCAATCACACCGAGACCATCTCCTTTTACATACTGGACACCCCCCTTGCACCCATCGTCATTGGTCACCCCTGGCTCACCCGTCACAACCCTAAAGTGGACTGGCAATTGAAGTCTGTGTTGGCCTGGAGCAGTCATTGTCATAAGTCTTGTCTAGTGTCTGCCTGTCCGTCTGTTTCTGTCCCTGTGTTTCAGGAGGAGGCAGTGGATTTGTCTAACGTGCCCACGGAGTACCTGGACCTGAAGGAGGTGTTCAGTAAGTCTCGGGCTGCTTCTCTTCCTCCGCATCGTCCCTATGACTGTGCCATAGAGTTACTGCCAGGTACATCTCCGCCTAAGGGCAAGTTATATTCACTCTCTGCTCCAGAGAGGGAGGCCATGAAGAAATATATTTCTGATTCTCTAGCATCAGGGTTCATCCGTCCTTCCTCTTCTCCAGCGAGGGTGGGGTTCTTTTTTGTGGGGAAGAAGGACGGTTCCCTGCGACCTTGTATTGACTACCGGGGGCTGAACAGTATCACGGTAAAGAATACTTATCCTTTGCCGTTGATGTCTTCAGCCTTCGAGAGGTTGCAGGGAGTGTCTATCTTCACAAAATTGGATTTACGTAATGCTTATCATTTGGTTCGCATCAGGGAGGGGGATGAATGGAAGACCGCCTTTAACACCCCACAGGGGGCATTTTGAATACTTGGTCATGCCTTTCGGGCTGTCCAACTCCCCAGCGGTCTTCCAAGCACTTGTCAACGACGTGCTGCGGGACATGGTCGATCAGTTCATATATGTCTACCTGGACGACATATAGATTTTTTCTTCGTCCCTCCAGGAACATGTGCAGCACGTCCGACAAGTGCTCCAGAGGTTGCTAGAGAATGGGCTTTTTGTCAAGGCGGAGAAATGCAATTTTCATGCACAGTCTGTTCCTTTTTTAGGTTACATCGTGTCGGTTGAGGGAATGCGTGTGGATCCTGAGAAGATCAAGGCTGTGGTAGAATGGCCAAGCCCAGATTCCCGTAAGGCCCTACAGAGGTTTCTGGGATTCGCCAATTTCTACCGGCGTTTCATTCGCAATTTCAGCCAACTAGCCGAGCCTCTGACCGCCTTGACCTCCCCCAGAACGACGTTCAGGTGGTCAGACACAGCCGAGGCTGCGTTTACCAAACTTAAAGGCTGCTTCGTTTCCGCCCCTATCCTGATTACCCCTGATCCTTCACGTCAGTTCGTGGTGGAGGTCGATGCGTCAGAGGTGGGGGTAGGTGCAGTGCTATCCCAGCGCTCTCCCTCAGACGACAAGATGCACCCTTGCGCGTTTTTGTCTCATCGTCTGTCCCCAGCCGAACGCAATTATGACATTGGTAACAGAGAGTTGTTGGCAGTTAAGTTAGCATTGGAGGAATGGCGCCACTGGTTAGAAGGGTCGGGGGTACCTTTTATTGTCTGGACCGATCATAAGAACTTGGAATTCATTAGAACGGCTAAAAGATTAAACTCCAGGCAGGCTCGGTGGGCTCTTTTTTTCGGTCGTTTTGATTTTACTCTCTCGTACCGCCCGGGTTCCAAGAACATCAAACCCGATTCTTTATCACGTATTTTTGACCGGACCGAACGCCCGTCTACTCCCGAGTGCATTTTACCTGAGACCCTATTTGTCTCTACACTCACATGGGAGGTCGAATCGAGGGTCAAAGCGGCCCTAGAAGGGGTAACGCCTCCGGCTCGTTGTCCACCGAACCGTTTATTTGTGCCTGAGGGGTTACGGTCCAGCGTTATTCAGTGAGGACATTGTTCCAATGTGGCTTGTCATCCAGGAGTCAGTCGTACTAAATTTTTAGTCAAGCAACGATTCTGGTGGCCTCTCATGGCTCGTGACGTTCACGATTTTGTCTTGGCTTGCTCAGTTTGTGCCACTGGTAAGTCTTCCAATCGACCCCCAGATGGGTTACTTCAACCGCTGCCGGTTCCTTCGAGACCCTGGTCCCATATCGCGCTAGATTTTGTCACCGCCCTCCCACCCTCCCAGGGTCACACGGTAGTTTTGACCGTGGTGGACCGGTTCTCGAAGGCGGCCCATTTCATTCCCTTGCCCAAATTACCCTCAGCCAAGGAGACAGCGTTGATTGTCGTTAACCACGTCTTTCGGTTACATGGCCTCCCGATGGACGTGGTTTCCGACAGAGGACCCCAATTTGTGTCCAGATTTTGGCGAGAGTTTTGTAAATTACTGGGGGCGACTGTCAGCCTGTCCTCAGGGTTCCACCCCCAGAGCAATGGTCAAACTGAGCGTGCCAACCAAGATTTAGAAAGAACGTTGCGATGTGTGGTATCCAAGAACCCTTCCTCGTGGAGCCAACAACTGTCTATGGTGCAGTACGCACACAATACGTTGCCAGTGTCATCCACGGGGCTATCTCCGTTTGAGTGTAGCGTAGGTTACCAGCCACCAATTTTTCCTAGTCTGGAATCCGAGGTCGCGTTCCCCTCCGCCCACGCCTTCGTCCAGAGGTGTCACCGCACTTGGACTAGAGCCCGTGAGACTCTACTCCAAGTGGGGTCACGCACCAAGGCCAAAGCCGACCGCCACCGGTCTAGGCCTCCCGTATACGTCGTTGGTCAAAAAGTGTGGCTTTCTACCAAGAACATTCCTCTCCGCTCCGTGTCCAATATACTTGCACCCAAATTCATTGGCCCATTCACTGTCATTGATATCATTAGTCCGGTGGCAGTCCGCCTCAATCTTCCTCCGGCGTACAGGAGAATTCATCCCGCCTTTCATGTATCTAAAATAAAGCCCGTTTTTCGTTCACGTATTAATCCGCCAGCCCCGGTCCCCCCCCCGCCGCGACTCGTAGACGGGGAAACCACTTATTCGGTCAATCGTATTCTGGACTCAAGACGGAGGGGACGCAGATTTCAGTACTTGGTGGACTGGGAAGGTTACGGTCCAGAGGAGAGAAGTTGGGTGCCGGCTAGAGACATCCTGGACCACTCCCTTATCAATGATTACAATCGACAGGTAAGGGGGCCTGGGAACGCCAGGAGGCGTTCCTAGGGGGGGGTGGGGGTGGTACTGTCACGGTTCATAAATCCTATGCTTCCTTCTTGTCTCGTGCTCGTTGTTTATATGTGTATGAATGTGTGTGGGCGTGCCGACGCATCAGCGCTGATCAACGAGCCAGTGGATCATCATTGACATCAGCTGCAGCTCATCACACCACCCTATATATACTCACCACTTTCTCATCTCCGTGTCAGATCGTTGTTTGTGAGTCCTGGTTGTGCTTGATCCCGTCTTCGTTCCTGTTCGTGTTCTCGTGGATTTGTGCACTCTGGATTCGTCACGTCACTTCAGCACTTCTCTTCACGGCACTCGTTTGACCATCGAAGTCCCTCCGCCACTATCCTGTTTCTTTGAACTGCCCCTATCATCCTCTCTAGAGGTTAATAAAGAGAGTATCCACTCGCATACTGTTTCCGCGTTTCTATCATGACAATACATGCACAAACAGCTTCATAACACACTAAAGAAAAGGAAAACAAGAAATCTTATCATATGACCCCTTTAAGTGTAAAGTACGCACTGCTCTGATAATACATACATCTGAATTGTTTTGATAATGTTGAGCGCATTGGTTGCTGTCCAGTTCTGAAGTCTTTCACCTTTGCATGGAAAAGGTTTTTGTCATTGTCTTGTGGTCACTTGTATTAAGCTTGTGTTTATTTTGTTGAATATGCCTATTGTTTGGCCAAATTCAATTTTAAACTATACTTCTTTTAAATGTGCTGTTTTTATTAACCCCCACATATCGGTCTAGCCCCCCTTTAGTCCTAGTAGAGAAAAAATTCTGCCACCGTGCCATCTTCAAAAAAGCGTCTAAAACGCATTTCTTCCATCTTTATTTGAGCCTCTAACTCTAGCACTCTCTATTATATTTCTATTCCATCTACTTGTTTTATCTATCTATCTATCTATCTATCTATCTATCTATCTATCTATCTATCTATCTATCTATCTATCTATCTATCTATCTATCTATCTATCTACAGTGTTGGGGAGTAACTAGTTACATGTAACTAAATTACGTAATTTAATTACAAAATAAAAGTAACTGTTACTGAGAAGAAATGTGTAATTAAATTACAGTTACTTATGAAAATGTTAAGGATTACTAAAGGGGTTACATCTGATTTTTTTTTCCACACACACTCCCACATACAGATTTAATAGATTTTTTTCATAAATTGCAGTAGCTATGTTTCCATCCAAAGATTCGAATTAAACAAATACGCAAAACTGGAATATCCCGTCTCATAGCGCAAAGTCACATTACTTTTTTGATGCGCATGGAATTTTTTGATTTTTCCATCGTAGTTTATGCACATTTTTTCTTATCGGATAAAAAAATGTATCCTACTCAAATATGCGCATACATTTTTTTTTTAGGATTTATGCGCATCTTGGCGTTTCCATCCAGGATTTTTTTATGCGATATTCCACAATGCAAATAAAAATAGGTGGAAGGAAACGCAGCTAGTGACTGTGACTGCACTAAAATATGAAACAAAAATGTTTCAGAAGTTTATAACATGCAATTCGAATAACTCTTATATTTCCTATTTGGGTTTATGTATATGCTTAATTTTTTTAAGATTAACTCTAACTCCTTTTTTCTAAGGCATTGTTAGATACAGTCCTGTCATAGCTAGGCAAAGATTTGATTTAAAAAACAGTTTCATAGCTATTCAATTATTTCTTGTTATGATTTTAAATCTGTATTTATCCTCAGCATGATTTTAAAGAAAGTCTGATTCTGTGGTGGCTGTGCTTCAAAGGGGACATCGGATGCCCATTTTCCACAAGGTGGTAGTATTCATTGGGGTCTTCTTCAAAATGGTCTCAGTGGTTGTGTAAAACAACACCCTTTTTACCTTGACAAAAACAGCTGTTCACAGTGACTCGTTTCGGTGCATATCTCTTTACATGCTAATGAGCTCTGCTCACCCCGCCTCTCTCTTCTGTGGAAGTGATCAAATCAATCAAATCAAATCAAATCACTTTTATTGTCACATCACCACAGAACAAGTGCCTTGGTGAGTGAAATTCTTACGAGCGTGCTCCAGACATTGCAATTTTTTTTTTTACATATAGACAGTACATATTTACAGACTGTACAGAAGACAATGTGTAAAATACACATACATATACTCAGTACACACAGTGTACTATAAAGACATACTTAGTTATCAATACACTTTATACGCCGTATGTACACATTCTACATTATGTACACATCTATACATAGTAATATGTGAAGGTGCAACAGATTATACATTTACAACAGATTAGTTGTGCAACAGATAGTTGTGCAAAGGTGCAACGGATTATACATATGCAATGTCGTGGATGTGCATTGTATGGTGTCCAGTGATAGCAGATGTGTTAGTGCAGTGTGTGCGTGTAGTCCGGTAGAACTGTGTTAAAGTGCAGTGTATGGCATGTTGTGTGAGTGGGAGTGTGATGTAGGGTGAATTAGTTCTGACTGTTCATTAGCCTGATAGCCTGAGGGAAAAAGCTATCCCTCAGTCGGCTAGTGCGGGATCGGATGCTGCGGAGACGTCTCCCTGAGGGCAGCAGAGAGAGCAGACTGTGGGACGGGTGGCTGGAGTCTTTGATAATCCTCCGGGCTTTCCTTGTACACCGCCTGGTGTAGATGTCCTGGAGGGAGGGAAGCTCACCTCCAACAATGTGGCGGGCAGTTCACACGACCATTTGCAGAGCCCTGCGGTTGCCAGCGGTGCTGTTTCCAAACCAGGCGGCGATGCAGCTGGTCAGGATGCTCTCCACAGTGCAGGTGTAGAAGGATCTGAGGATTCTGGGGCTCGTTCCAAACTTCCTCAGCCATCTCAGGAAGAAGAGGCGCTGATGTGCCTTCTTCAGCACTGCATCTGTGTGAGCAGACCATGTGAGATCCTCAGTGATGTGAACGCCGAGGAACTTAAAGCTGCTCACCCGCTCCACAGGTGTCTTGTCGATGGTGATGGGTGTGTGTTCTCTGCTCTGTCTCCTGTAATCCACCACCAGCTCCCTGGTCTTGTCGATGTTGAGTGAGAGGTGTCTCCTGACACCATTTTGTCAGGGTACTCACCTCCTCTCTGTAGGCCGTCTCATCGTTGTCGGTGATCAGGCCTATCACCGCTGTGTCATCGGCAAATTTGACGATGACGTTGGAGCTGTGTGTAGCTGTACAGTCGTGTGTGTACAGGGAGTACAGGAGTGGGCTGAGGACACAGCCCTGCGGTGCACCAGTGTTGAGGGTCAGGGGAGATGGTGTTGTTGCCCATTCTGACCACCTGACTTCTGCCTGTCAGGAAGTCTAGGATCCAGCTGCACAGAGATCTGTTCAGTCCCAGAATCTGGAGCTTTGCAACCAGTGTGGCAGGCACTATGGTGTTAAATGCTGAACTATAATCCACGAACAGCATCCTCACCAGTGGCGGCTGCTGATCTTTTAAAGAGGGGAAGCTCATTTTCGGCCTAAATCATAAAAATTGTCCATTTATTTATATGTAAATTCTGCCCTACGTTCCTTTTCAAGAAAATGCTCTGTAACCCTGTCGTACCAACTAGGCGTCTTTTCCAGTGACTTGACCAGTGTCCTCTCAATGGCCAGCAGAGCTAGGCTGCTTAAACGGCCTTGGCCCATTGTGTTACGGGTGTAGGACTTGAGCCGCTTTAAACAGGAGAAGCTCCTTTCTACACCTGCTGTGCAGTTTGCTAGCTGGCTAGTTCAGACTATATGAATTAATGAACAAACGATCTAATATATATATATATATATTTAACTCAACGGGAGGAAATGTGGGAATTATGTTAAACTGAAACAATGAATGTGGTGTGAAATTGTGTGAAATATACGATGAAGGTTGCAGCAGTTTGTCTTTCGACTACACATGCAAAATCCGCGATGGGACTGAGTTGGAAATGGAGACACAGAGTGATACGCGTCATAATCTGAAGACCACGCCCACGCCCACACCAACCGTCTCTTTGCATTGCGAGAAGCTGCCGCCTCCTTGTCATTTATTTATAAAAAAATAAATTAAAAAAATGTCTAAAAGCTGATATGTGACAATGTGTATAGCAAACAAGCTAAAAAAAAACAATAAATACGTTTTTATAAGCTGTCGACCCCAAAAAACGAGCGTTTTAGGACATAAAAGTGGATTAAAAAGAGATGACAGACCCTCCAATCATCACGCAGACGCTCGGAGTCCGGGCCAGCCCACTCCTCCATTCATCCCAGAGACACTGAGCGTCCGTGGGCGGGACATAATCGCAGCTTTATCCAATGACCGTCTTGTTTCTAAGCACTGAAAAAAAATGTTTAAAGCAGCCCCATTGAAGTCAATGGACGCTGGGCTTCAACAGAGTAATGCACTGTACGCTACGGGAATGAATGAGAAGGAAATCGAGTCAGCCGACCTAAGTAGCTGATTCTGAACGAAATTGTTTTCGTTCGAGATGAACGTGTTTAACGCATTTTTAGTCAATAAAATGTTAACACAATATTACATATATTTGACCATTCATTTTTTGACAATTATAGGGGAAGCTGAGCTTCCCTTGCAGTCTTAAAGAAATCGCGGCTGATCCTCACATAGGTTTATTTTCCAGGTGGGAGAGAGAGCGGTGTGCAGGGTGAAGGCAATAGCATCGTCTGTGGAACGGTTACTGCGGTATGCAAATTGTAGTGGTCCAGTGAAGCAGGCAGCACAGAGCAGATGTGTTCTCTGACGAGCTTCTCAAAGCACTTGCTGAAGATGGGGGTCAGAGCAACGGGCCTCCAGTCATTCAAGCATGTGATTTTATTTTTCTTTGGTATGGGCACAATGGTGGATTTTTTGAAGCATGCGGGAACCACAGACAGAGAGAGGGAAAGATTGAAAATGTCTGTAAAAACCCCGGCTAGTTGTTGAAAAGCGCATGCTTTGAGCACACGGCCTGGTATGCCATCAGGGCCTACGGCTTTTCGGATGTTCACACGTTTGAAGGATCGGGTTACATCTGCGACAGAAAGCGTGAGTGGACTCACCTCTTCTGCAGCAGCCGTGGGAGCGCTCTCTGTGTGGGCGGTGTTATGAGCCTCGAAACAAGCATAAAAAGTGTTGAGCTCGTCCGGTAGAGAGGCGGCAATGTTCACAGTAGCTGGTTTATTCCCTTTAAAACCTGTGATGTTGTTGATACCCTGCCACATGTTTCTTGGGTTGTTGTTGTTGAAATGTTCTTCAACTTTGTTTTATATTGTCGTTCGGCTGCTTTGATGGATCTCCTGAGATCGTAACTGGCTTGTTTTCGATCGTCAGTGTTTCCGGATTTAAAGGCAGATGTCCGCGCTGATAAGGCTGATCGAACATCGCTGTTAATCCACGGTTTTTGGTTGGGGTAGATGCGGATAGTTTTTGTCGAAACTACATCCTCTATACACTTCCTGATGAAACACGTGCCCGTATCTGAATACGTCTCTATGTCGTCATCAGACGCTGCCCGGAACATGTCCCAGTCCACGTGATCAAAAAAGTCCTGTAGTATAGCGTCCGATTGGTCCGACCAGCATTGTGTTGTCCTGAGGGCGGGTGCTTCACGTTTCAGATATCTGCCTATAAGCAGGCAGGAGCAGAACGGAAGAGTGACCTGATTTGCCAAAAGGTGGGCGGGGGAGGGATTTGTATGCGTCCCGGAAAGGAGTGTAACAATGGTCCAGTATACGATCACCACACGTGTTTATGGTGATGTGTTGAAAGTATTTTGGAGCTATTGTTCTGAAGTTGGTTCTCAAGTTCTCACGTTAGTTCTAAAGATCATCCTTGAGTTTTAACTTTTTAACAAAACCTGCCTTGAATTGTCCCTCATTCAGAAAACAGTCTGGAGTAAAATTATTTGCACAGCCAGGCATAAACTAATTTATGAAAGTGAAGTGAAGTGTGGCGGCCCACACTCAGAATTTGTGCTCTGCATTTAACACATCCAAGTAAACACACACAGCAGTGCACACACACAGCAGTGCACACACACAGTATTAAACACACACACACACACACACACACACACACACACACACACACACACACACACACACACACACACACACACACACACACACACACACACACACACACACACTCCGTGAACACACACCCGGAAGCAATTAGCAGCCATATTGCTGTGGCACCCGGGGAGCAGTTGAGGGTTTGGTGCCTTGCTCAAGTCTCACATCAGTGGTTGTTTTGAAGGTGGAATAGAGCGCTGGTTATTCAATCCAAAATCAAAATGGCTAAACCAAATGGTTTAGGTTTTGGGGGAATTAAAAAAAGGAGTGAATTTCTATAATTGGCTGTGGCCACAAACTGATAAAACACGTTTATATGCAAATGAAGATATTTTTCATCCATTGTCTACTTTAAAATTAATATATTATAATCTTAATTCAAGCGAAGAAGGATTTTGAAAGTCTGACAGTAATCAGTGTTGAGCACTACTGTAAGGTTAACCCTGCCTGGTTAACATGTTTGAACATGATTAACAGTTGAAAACATTAGAAATGTATAAAAGTAATCAAATGTAATCAGTTACATTACTTTAATAAGGTAATTGAAAAGTTAAACTACTTATTACATTTTAAGTAGGGTAACTTGTAATCTGTAACCAATTACATTTCCAAAGTAACCTTCCCAACATTTCCCAGCGCTTTCCCGCGAGGGGCAGAGTGAAACACAGACAAGTGCGTTTCATTCATTCGTTCATAACCACTAACCCCCCCCGCGCTCGACACAGTTTTGCGTAGGGCCCCCAGAAGTCTAGAATCGGCTCTGGAAACAGACAATACAAGCCAGAACAGTACATATTAAAAAAGACAGTTATGCCAATACTTCCTCATAGAGGATTGATATCGCACTTCAGTAAGCCTAGGATTTGTCAACAACATTATAATACTATTATGTGAATAATACATTTATACATCAAATATCTAATTAAAGCAGGAAATGATTGTATTCTGGCTTTACAGAATAAATCACTTGCACTGCACCATCTTGTTTTTTTAAGTCATTGTACGCAACCTGAAGCATAGGCTCTCTTTCTTAAACTTGACCCACAAAGGAGTAGGGGTGAAAAAAAATAAATAAATAATCGATCCATCGCGATTCTCTCTCTAACGATTCTGGATCAATTCTGAGCTTAGTTTTTAACCAGATGTGCGCTGACACTGAGTTTGCTTTAGAAACACCCACTGCTTGCTTCCAATTCCTCTCTCACACACACAAACACACACAAACACACACACACACACACACACACACACACACACACACACACACACACACACACACACACACACACACACAGACACAGACATAGATAGACACAGACACAGACACACAGACAGACACAGACACAGACACACACACACACAGACACACACACACACACACACACACACACACACACACACACACACACACACACACACACACACACACACAGACACAGACACACAGACAGACACAGACAGACACAGACACAGACACAGACACAGACACACAGACACAGACACACGCACACCACTCAAACCTTCTATAAAATAATCTTTCATAAAGTTTGTAAAGGTTGAAGCAAATGACAAGGACATTCAAGGGCTTCATTGCACAGGAGCACTGTGAGAGACGCGGCGATTTGTTTTTGATTTGTTCAATTTTAAAAGCATCGATCATTAGCATTTTAACTTCTCAATCATTCCTGTCATCCTTAGACAGTTTAATGGTCGGTCAGCTCATTTGAGTTTAGAGATACGGTACCTTTCTTTTTATGATCCCACCACAGACCACCATTAAAAGCCACCAGAGATTATACCCACATTGCTTCCATTTCAGTTTTTGGAAAATAACTATATGTTCCATGCCGTAAACCTATCTTATTTCTACAAAGCTTAACAATGTTCAGGCTGCCCTCAGTGTCCCATAATCACGTGTTGTTCTCTCGGACCTCAGTCTTCACCACATGCCCCTCGGTGATAGAGGCTGGCTACCAACCTGACGACAATTTCCCTGAACCGCCTTTACAGCCTTACCAACTCATGCCTGTTTTTTCTTTAAGCTCGCCTTTCCAGTATTGTTTCACGTAAAGAGCTAAAAAGGAACAGATTAGCACTGCTCTCTGCGGTGTGGCCTCTTCCTGTAAACAGCATTTCAATAAAGTTTTTCTGCTGGATTTTTATAGTGTCTGTGACTAACCAGCCCTTATATGTGACACAGATTACCAGAAGCTGTAGTGGTTTTGACCGTAACACATCGCTATGCACATAATATCTAAAATTAGTTAAGTAAAGCCATATAACATCACAAATGAGAAACACAAAGGTGACCAAAAAGTGCAAATGTTATTAGTTTGGCAGTTTTCTTCTCAGTGCGATGGAAAAAAAGATTAGAACACCAGTGTAAAAAATCTGTCACAGTGACCCAGTGCTAATGCACGCGTGCTGGTCTGAATAAACACATTAGCAGGCATTCATTCAGATGCACACCGAGTTTTTGCACCAAACATTAATCTTGGTGTGAAAGGCCTTAAAACTATGACAACGAATGACCTGGCAAAGTGGAAGCATATAGATTAGAAAAACTAGCGGTTCAAGAACTGATCCCTGTGGTACACCTTGTGAAGCAGCATCTGAGTGAGATTTGTGCTTATTTATACTGAGATATGACACCGAGATATGCTGGCCACAGATGATCAGTAACACCAATAGCAGATTAGCAAGTGAGTGAGGAGTACAGAAGGCTAAACTCAGGTCTAAGAAGAAGGCTAGGAAAGTGACGACACCAGTCACATGAAAGGATAAGGATGTTTAGTATCTTTAAGAGGACATCTCTGTATAATATTGAGGTGGAAACCTTATTGATTTTTTTTTCTCAAATTATTTTTGATTATTTTTATATAATTATAATTATTTCTAATTATTTTTATAGGAACTCAGCGGCGACCACTTTTTCTTTTATCTTGCTGGATACAGTAGATTTTATATGAGCCAAAAGTTACTTAAAACTGTATTTTCGAGACTTGGTTTCTTGAATACTGGAAAGATATCAGCAATCAGAGATCTGTTAGTCACGAAGGCAATAGGCAAAAAAGACAATGAGCTTCAAGAGGATATGCTAGTAATGGAACAAGTTGGCAGGAAGAAAGGTTTGTTGTTTTATATTAGAGTTGCGTACAGTAAGTACAGTAGATTTAAAGGCCATGACTGAGCTGAATTATTCTTAATCATTATTTTTTTTAAACAAAATTTGGATAGACATTTTTGCGCACATATCATTGTGGTTATATGATATTTGATGTGAACTTACATTGAGAAAAACAACCCTTGTTTGTCATAAAGGTCACATAATCTGACATTTTTAAGTCATGCTGAATATACCACATACTAGGCTTTGGTGGACATTTTTTATATTAATGTTTTAAAATATGATTATAATTTATCAAAGTTTAAATAATAATAATAAAAATAATAATAGGCCAAACTACTCATTAAAATAAATCATTATAGCTGTCACATATCTGTTGTTTTTGGTTTGGTGTCTCTGCGTTCCAGTTTGCCTGTGTTCCCTTGTTTGTTTCCATTTTTTTTTATTAATTACTCTACACCTGTTTCAGTTCTCCCTGACTACTGTTCTAGTATTTAAGTCCTGTGTTCCCGTTCCAGTTTCTGCTATTGTTTGCGTTCTGATGTGTTTGGGTTGATTTTCCTGGGGCTTTCTTATACAAATTCCTTTTTGGATTATACTCCGTCCTGTGCTTCATTATACAGCTAACACACAATAACAATAGTGAGATGTTCATTGAGATCTTAGGATGGTCACTTTGACATTTATGCCCCATAAAAATATTCAAATACTTTTTGTTGTAAAAAACTCTATTCTTTTTATTTCATGACATAAGACAGACAGTTGAGTATGCATGTAGTGATTCATTTCTAATGAGAGTTTGAGGCCTTGATGCCAGCTTTGCCCATGGCAACTCAGTTCTGAAATCTAAGCCCAATCCCTTGGAGCTGAGGAAATTTAGTTTGGAGCCAAAGGAAAACAATGTCCTAACAAGAATATGCACAACACATGGGCTGTGACATCAAAGACTGCAAACAAAGAAAATATCCAAGTGCATTTCATGCTTTTAAGAGCCTTCTCTTTTTAAAATACTATGAAGGTCAATGTTACTATGAACCATTTCATTCTTTAAAATACTTCTGTGTGCAAGAGAAGAAATAAACTCATACAGGTTTGGAACGACATGAGGGAGAATAAATGACAACATTAATGATCTCTTCAAGTTTATTAATTTGCTTGTATTAAAACTTCCAAATTGGTGGAGATCTTACATGCAGTTAAAATGCATACATCCTAATTATTTTTGTTGCCAGAATGGTGTATCCCATAATAATCAGCCAAACCTTGACCTTATGGACTGGGACACCTCCAGTGTCCGTGTGAACACCACTTTAAAGTCAGCAAGAACAAAGGAGTGTAATTCTACCTAAATGAAAACTGTGCCTACATTTGTTTGATGTCCGTCACTCTACACCTGTCATGTGCGATAACTTGCATTTTTACCGCAGTATAACCATCTGCGCTGACACGGGATATGCGTTCCATTAACACAACAAACACCATTGTCGTAAATCGTGCACCTGTAGTCAGAGCAGCTGCTGCAACAAAGGACGAGCTCGAGAGATGATGACTTATCAAACATTCCTTTTCTTGAAGTGGTTTGTGTAAGCTGGTGCATGTAAGGACACTGAACTGGCTTTGGGTTTTGACTTTTAAAGGGCTGAGGAAAAAAGGGACGACACCTTCTTCAAAAACCCCAGCTATGCTTTGAGCAGTAACATGAAACCTGCACAACGTCCCATCTTACAAACAGAAATTATGGCTGGAATTCTGCTTGGAATAAAGAAACTCCCTGAGAAGAATTCAGTCTGCAGTGAGTCATCTCTTTCTTATTTAATTACAGTGATTGTAGGAGTCATTTATGACGCCATTATAATATGCTTTTCAGAAGCCTTCTTACTAAAGCTTGCACAAAAATGTGTTAGTGAGTCCTTTACAAGGCAGTCCCTCGTGTTACTTCCCAGAGTTCCCACGATAAAAAAGCAAGAGTTATCTGACACTCAATTATATATGAGCGTCAGTGGTCTCATTCTAAAACATGCTGCTATTTTATGGGTAATGAGCAGGTCTACATGGCATCTGTGCCCACAGAACTCTGTAAAAAGCACAGCAGAATACAACATATTCATTCACAATATTCTACATGCAAATCTCCCTCCCTCTCGTTAATTAAATATTTTGGCTAATTTAATCAAGGTCTCTCTCAGGTACCAATGAGAGTGAATATTCTCTGTACTTTTTAACATGAAAAAATGGTAAGATCTCAATTAACTGGTTTTATACAAGTAACAAATATGTATATTCACATCAATAGTTTTACGTAAATACATTCATACAAACAAAGTTAATTTTAATGTGTGAAATCAGGTAGAAATAGCTCTTTAAGCTAACAATGGCAAGTTATCACGGTTTCAATCCGGATCTTATAATTTTTTAATGCAAACATGCAAATGCATGCTGCAAAAAAGTTATCTGGTGTCCTGATTCTGGTGAAATTGTATGATGAAATCATAGACTTTAAAAGTCAAATCAAGATTTACAGACAGAAACTGGAGAAGAAAATTAGATTAAAGTATTTTAGAGAGAAAGTTTAATGTCTGGAACTACTAAAGTGGATAGTTTTTCATAATGTGACTCTAATGATGACTTAATTATGGCTGGGTTGAGTTGCCACAAACACAAGCTCAAGAGATACACAGCAGACAGAACTGAAAGACCGATATATAGGAGCGAGTCTTGCTGCACGGTGGGCTGTCAGACCATATGCTTTCATGATTCAAGCTCCAAATACCAATTAACTACAGTTGCACTAGAGCTGATCTCCAGTCAGTTAGGGGATAAACTCATGACGAAAACAGGTGAAAACAGCCATTAAACACCTCATTCACACACAAATAAGCAATGTGTTTCCCATCCCCTAAACCAACTGCATATGCTCAGAAAAGATCTCCGCATCTGAAACGTATGGGATTGGGGCTAGTTGTCACATAGGGATTGAAAAGACCACAAATATATGGTTTCAAACACCCAATTCAAACACTTAACTGAGCTTATAAGTACTGAACTTCGCAATATTCACATTTACTGAACTAAATTTACCAGAATAGTTACAGTATTGTATTTCTAGGGTTGCATTTTATTTTATGGTGTCCTTGTTACAGTGTAATTATACATTTAAATACTGAGTAATATTAATTAGCTATGTATTTACTATATGGTTTGGTTTAGGGTTACTTGCATGTAATTATGCATAATTTATTGTTATTATAAAAGAAAGTACATAGTAAAATAAAGTGTTACCTCCGCTTTTGAGAAATTGCATTAAAACTGAACAACAGTACAGTTGTTTTTTTTGTTTATGTTTGCACGTATTGGGTTGTGGTTGTGGCTTATTGTGTCGAGCTTTAATAGTTTTTATATATTTCCAACAGCTATTCTTCTGAATTCAGTGTCAACAACCAGAAAGTTGCCAATAAATGTAAACGAAGCTCTTCTTAAAAGCTATATTGCCCATACAACAGACGCTCCTACCCTCTAAACTAAACTATCAGCGAGACACATTCACTCTGTGGCTCTTACCTGCAGGTGTTTGAACAACGCGGTGATCTGCGTGATGTGAAGCGTCAGGCAGCGCGAGACGCAGCGAGCGCTTTCCATCTTCTCCAATGTCTCTGCTTCTTCGGTCCGGCGCGCAACGCTCGCTTCAAAAACCCAGCAGAGCAGAAAGCAGCAGACCTTCTTCATAAACAACATCTTCAGCGAGGACGTTCACGTAAATGTGCGTTGACTGTGGTGCGGTTGAATGCACTGGATGCGCGTCAGGCTCGTGTAGAAAGCTGTGCGCGCATGGACACTCCCTCTCACGCAAACCTGTCCTCTGAACTCAGCTCATTCATAGTCTGTCAGTTTTGTGTTTAGATCTATGAACGAATTTAAACCATGTTTTAGCGAGAAACTTTCAAGTGACTAAACATTTTCGGCGCTTTGTGGCTCATTGGCTCACCACTGGACAGTAAAGCAACGTTGATTTAGCTTAAGACGGAAAAGCCATCTATAAATGACTTCTAAAAAATTATCAAAATAACATGGAAGTAATAGCAGAATAAAATTATCTTTAATTGTTTTCCAACATGTATAATAACAGAAGCATTCAAATGTATATATCTTCCCTGCTAAAAAAACTAAAACATAAAAACCATCAAGGAAATTCTAACGGTTTCCACTACAAATACACCTACAAATTACAAACTTTACAAACCATCCACTTTTAACCATTAAAATGGTTTCCTATAGTGTGTTTTGGGACACATTCCATTAGGATTTACTAGTTTCAACAAGCCACCAAGAGAGGGTGACCAATTACCTATAGAAACCATTACAGTTACCATTAAAACAAGTACAATTCTAATAATAACCAGTAAAACCATTAAAGTTTCCATTAAAACCAGTACAATCCCAATGATATCCAGTAAAACCATAAAAGTTTCCATTAAAACAGTACAATTCCAATAATAACCAGTAAAACCATTACAGTTTCCATTAAAACCAGTACAACTCCAATAAAACCAGTAAAACCATTACAGTTTCCATTAAAACCAGTACAATTCCAATAAAACCAGTAAAACCATTACAGTTTCCATTAAAACCAGTACAATTCCAATAAAACCAGTAAAACCATTACAGTTTCCATTAAAACCAGTACAACTACAATAATAACAACCAGTAAAACCATTACAGTTTCCATTAAAACCAGTACAATTCCAATAAAAGCAGTAAAACCATTACAGTTTCCATTAAAACCAGTACAATTCCAATAAAACCAGTAAAACCATTACAGTTTCCATTAATACCAGTACAACTACAATAATAACAACCAGTAAAATCATTACGGTTTCCATTAAAACCAGTACAATTCCAATAAAACCAGTAAAACCATTACAGTTTCCATTAAAACCAGTACAATTCCAATAAAACCAGTAAAACCATTACAGTTTCCATTAAAACCAGTACAATTCCAAAAAAACCAGTAAAACCATTACAGTTTCCATTAAGACCAGTACAACTACAATAATAACAACCAGTAAAACCATTACAGTTTCCATTAAAACCAGTACAATTCCAATAAAACCAGTAAAACCATTACAGTTTCCATTAAAACCAGTACAATTCCAATAAAACCAGTAAAACCATTACAGTTTCCATTAAAACCAGTACAATTCCAATAAAATCAGTAAAACCATTACAGTTTCCATTAAGACCAGTACAACTACAATAATAACAACCAGTAAAACCATTACAGTTTCCATTAAAACAGTACAATTCCAATAAATACCAGTAAAACCATTACAGTTTCCATAGTTTCAATAATTACCAGTAAAACCATTACAGTTTCCATAATTTCAATAATTACCAGTAAAACCATTACAGTTTCCATAATTTCAACAATAACCAGTAAAACCATTACAGTTTCCATTAAAACCAGTACAACTCCAATAAAACCAGTAAAACCATTACAGTTTCCATTAAAACCAGTACATCTACAATAATAACAACCAGTAAAACATTTCAGTTTCCATTAAAACCAGCACAATTCCAATAAAACCAGTAAAACCATTGCAGTTTCCATTAAAACCAGTACAATTCCAATAAAACCAGTAAAACCATTACAGTTTCCATTAAAACCAGTACAATTCCAATAAAACCAGTAAAACCATTACAGTTTCCATTAAAACCAGTACAATTCCAATAAAACCATTACAGTTTTTATTAAAACCAGTACAACTAAAATAATAACAACCAGTAAAACCATTACAGTTTCCATTAAAACCAGTACAACTACAATAATAACAACCAGTAAAACCATTACAGTTTCCATAATTTCAATAATAACCAGTAAAACCATTACAGTTTCCATAATTTCAACAATAACCAGTAAAACCATTACAGTTTCCATTAAAACCAGTACAACTCCAATAAAACCAGTAAAACATTACAGTTTCTATTAAAACCAGTACAATTCCAATAAAAACAGTAAAACCATTACAGTTTCCATTAAAACCAGTACAATTCCAATAATTACCAGTAAAACCATTACAGTTTCCATAATTTCAATAATAACCAGTAAAACTATTACAGTTTCCATAATTTCAACAATAACCAGTAAAACCATTACAGTTTCCATTAAAACCAGTACTACTCCAATAAAACCAGTAAAACATTACAGTTTCCATTAAAACCAGTACAACTACAATAATAACAACCAGTAAAACATTACAGTTTCCATTAAAACCAGTACAATTGCAATAAAACCAGTAAAACCATTACAGTTTCCATTAAAACCAGTACAATTCCAATAAAACCAGTAAAACTATTACAGTTTCCATTAAAACCAGTACAATTCCAATAAAACCAGTAAAACCATTACAGTTTCCATTAAAACCAGTACAATTCCAATAAAACCAGTAAAACCATTACAGTTTCCATTAAAACCAGTACAATTCCAATAAAACCAGTAAAACCATTACAGTTTCTATTAAAACCAGTACAACTACAATAATAACAACCAGTAAAACCATTACAGTTTCCATTAAAACCAATACAACTACAATAACAACAACCAGTAAAACCATTACAGTTTCCATTAAAAACAGTACAACTACAATAATAACAACCAGTAAAACCATTACAGTTTCAATTAAAACCAGTACAATTACAATAATAACCTGTAAAACCATTACAGTTTCAATTAAAACCAGTACAACTCCAATACAGTTTCCATTAAAACCAGTACAATTACAATAATAACCTGTAAAACCATTACAGTTTCAATTAAAACCAGTACAACTCCAATACAGTTTCCATTAAAACCAGTACAATTACAATAATAACCTGTAAAACCATTACAGTTTCAATTAAAACCAGTACAACTCCAATACAGTTTTCATTAAAACCAGTACAATTACAATAATAACCTGTAAAATCATTACACGTTCTGTGATGGTTTCTATAGTTTTTTTGTTTTTGTTTTTCCAGCTGGGTTCTACATGAATCACATCAAATTGAATTGAGATTAATTAATCGGGAATGATTAAAAGCATGTTTTTTTTTATTTCTGAGGGTCTCTAGTTCATCCTTTATGTCATTGTTAATACAGAGTCATTATTATGACTCTTTTGAGATGACCGTCTCAGAAACAATGTAAAAACAGTGGCAGATGAATAAGATAATCATAATAGACTAAATATTAAAATACCAATGTATGCCACTTTACTGACATTTTGAAGAATACACATAACTTTGACCGTAAAACCTGTTTCCATATTGGATTCAGCCTCAGCATTTGTCCATACACAAGGATCTGAATGGAATTTTTTGTAGCATCAATGCAATACCAGCGCCATCTTCTGATCGAATAAAGTATAACTACTACATGAAAGAGTACTTTCCAAAATAGCAAAAATACTCCTCTCAGGACATAAATATCGACCTAAGTTTAAACAAACACACATGAAGTAGCCAATCAAGGTCTTTAATTTCACAAGAAAATTTTGTGTGGAACTAAACTCTTCTGCAGATGACTCATCTTCACTAGGAGGAATACGCATTCACGAGGCAGAGTATTTATTTGTATTTGTAATTTTAATTGATTATTCTTCCTGTATTTTAGTTTGCAAGAGTATATTATGAGTCAGTTTGAATAGGTTTGGAGTAGATTTGGAGCCTGTAGACTATGACACACATGCCGTTTACATCACAGTAAGGTCACACATTGATCATCTTGTTAATGTTTATCAAACCTGATTCCAAAGTCACATTCATCTCCTGGTATAAACGGATGCTAGACTCCATTCGAAATAAAACTGATTATCCTTTGCATGACAGTGTTTCTAATGAGAACGAAAGATGTTGACTCTGATTTGGATTTTTCTGACCGCATACATTTTGTGTGTCTCGGGGACAAGTTTAGTTCATGTTCCCTGTGACGACAAGACTGTTGAGAAGTTGTCCCGACTGGCCGTCACGTACATGAACGAGGACAGACGAACAGGTTACAAATTTGCCCTTAATAGAGTCACAAACATCCAGGCGCATCAACAGGTTGGTAAACAGTGCTGTCTTTTCACCAGTGGAAAGGCGACCACACCATTAATAGATCTACTCATTTTATTCAATTAATTATTTTACAGATTCGAAGCCATGCTATATATGTATTTGTCATTTTTGCAAGAACCTGTTTATTTCATAGGTCCACTTTCCTGTGCTGTAGGGTCCAGCTGGAAAGGTCTATTATCTTGATTTAGATGTCCTTGAGACCAAGTGCCATGTCCTCAGTCCCAAATCATGGAAGAAATGTGCTATTAGACCTTTCATGGAAACAGTAAGATTCAGCGTCTTGATTATTTGCTGCTACTGTACATCTTAAAGTTTGTATTGAATATATGGCCTCTGGTTGACGGTGTAGTAGTGTTGTTTACCTTTGTTTAAAATTCCATCTGGTAAATTCACAAATATTGACCATGGGTTTAAGATTAACCAGCAGAACATTTTACATTAACATTTTTCACTGCATGCAACTCTATTATGACCACTTAACGGATGCAAATCTGGACTAAAATCTCTAGCTTTGTTTAATCTACTATTGCACTTTAAAACCTGTGCTTTGCATTGTGAAAAAGAGGTAAGTGATGGTGGCGAAGTGACATCAGCATGGCTTTTTTAAATTAGAAATATGATAAAAGCAGGAATAAGCATTAGACTATATATTACTAATATAAATATATAGTCATATATTATGACTAATCCAACTTTTAACTGATATTAATCCATGAAGTAACTCCATGAAGTGCAGATGTTTCACAGAATCTGGTTTTAATATGTCTAGAAAAGAGCAAGAAAGAAGAGTGTTTTAGGTTGTTTATGGACAATGTCTGTGTTTCCTATGTTGTAGCAAATCTCTGGAAACTGTAACACCACAGTACTCCACACACCAGAGGGCTTCTCTTACCTTTACAACTATGACTGCACACTCGTACCAGGTCAACCAGTTATTTCCATTTCTTTCTGTATGCATATGCAGGCGTTCCCTGCAAAATAGAAATCTCAAAATGTGAACCTTTTAGCTTATGTAAAACTAGAATGGAGCTGCAACTCACAATAACTTTTATAATTAATCAGATGGAAAAATTTTTTTTTAATAACTTTAATAAACATAAATGTGCATTTCATGCCTCTCAAATCTATTAAACAGCACACACATGCATCAAAGCACATGACAGAGCAGGATGTGTTAAACTTGTTTGAAGTATGTGTTTTGTTCATAGAAATGTATAATTTACTTCTGGGAAGTGACGTGTCTCAAGTACTCAGGCATGAGTAATCAATCATCAAATTCATTGTCCATTATTTTCATAATCATTTATTATAGATTTCATGGATAGGGTTAGGCCCTAAAGTGGAGAATCAAATCTCCTTTATTTCCAAGCCAAACAGTAAAATCATATTTTTGGTTGAAAGATGCTAATCAGAATCTAATCATATTAGAAAAAGGACCACATGAATAAAATGAAGGTATGTCTCAGAAGTAATTTTACTTACTGCTTAATAGCGATTCTGTTGAACAGCAAGGACCTCAATGGAAATAAGTATTTTAATTTATTTACAAAAAAGGTTTAATGTATTGCTTTTGTCAAATAAACTTAACTAATTAAACTACTGCAATGCTTCAATGGTGTTTTATCAAATGCAACTTCCAATTTTTCTTTTATCTTTCTCACTTAAAGAACTAATCTCTTTACTTTCCTTCCCCAAGACCCTCCAGAGAAGTTACGCTTGACATGTCCGGACTGTCCTCTGCTGCTGCCGGTTAAAAGTAATGAAGCCATCGCTGCAGCTCAGACAACCCTCCTTAAATACAACAGACAGAGCACGCTTCCTGTTAGCCTGACTGTGAACACCATCACCAGAGCCTCTCATCAGGTCGCAAAAGATGACAATTAATCCGTTTTTCTGAATTTACTAAACAGTGTTGTCTTTTAGGTTTGCCATGGTACACCATAATACTGGGTTACATTGTGAAATTTACAGGGGGAAAGAAACTTACTTGACAGCATAATTCCTGTATCAGTATCAGCCTTAAGTACTATAAAGCATAGTTGGATGAAGAGCATCTTAGATGGTACGCAGAAAGCATTTTTTTGTGATTTCTTATGTGAACAAGCATGCCTACTTTTGATATGGTTGCTAACAGGGGCTTAGAAGTGAGGGGGACAGAAATGTAAAAAATTAAAAATATATATTTTGAGGTGTCCTTGTTACATGTATATACTATTACAATAGCAAAAAATTATGCATAATTGCATACAAGTAACCCGAACCGTAAGCATAACTACACTCTCGACTCTTGTGCTTTAGGGTCTAATGGAACTGACCCACACTCTAAACTAGGGCTGGGCGATATATCGAACGTGATGATCTCGTCAGCTCATCTCGTCAGTAAAGCCGGTTCCGTGATTAGTTGTAAACCTCCATCACCTGCTTTCAGATGGAGCGGTATTTAAATACACAGATCCGTAGATCCCTGACAAGCAATGCAATATCGCGTTCATTATCGCTGATTAATTGATTATGAACACGATATTGTGTAGCTTTTCAGCACACTTACAGGCCTTAATTGGAGCTCAGTCCTTTACGAGTGATTAGCACCTCTCACGCAACAGCACATTTTGCATCTATCACTCTTATACTCATTCCGAGTTCTTTTTTGCCTATTGGTGAAAATTGTAATGGCCAGTAGAAGTTTTTGGTTCAGAACACATCCAGTGGTTGTCCCCACGGTAGATGATGTCGGTCCGGTTTGTCTTGGCTTTTAGGGGGGGGCTGGTAAAAGCTTGATGCTTTGCATCCACCAGTCTCGTCTCCCGACCCCCGAGATAAGTTTCCCCTTCGTCTAAACAAATAGTTCCCCCTCGAGGGAAGTCACACTGCGTCGGTAACGACACTTTGGGGAATCCCCTCAGCATAGCATGTCTGAAGCATGAATTAAACTTTTCCAATCCTGATTGGTGTTGTGTCATGACGTAACATGTGACGGCATACTCGGAAGATACAAAGAGACACCGGCACACAACAGAGTCAGCTTTTTGCTCTTCAGCAAGTACTCTGCATTATTGTTTGTCTTATTTGGTGCTGCTTGTCACAAGCAATATATATTATCATGACAAGTGGACAGTTTAAGCGGTATGTGCATCCCTGCCCGAGGTTTTTGATAGGTGGGGACACACATAAGCTGTGTTTTCATTGTTTTGGGAGGGCAGATCACCCGGCAGCTTTCGAGGGGAGCTGCCTGTGTGGATTGTGAAGCACTGCCGTCAGAGTGCTGCACTCCTGCCTGGCTGTGTTTGATGAGGCTGGCCTGGCTCGCTGGTCCCATGTCCACCAAGGTTGTGCAGCGGCTTAGATCATGGGGCTCGCGATGGATCTGTCAGGAGGGCTCGAGACTGCTGTGGCACATTCTCAGTCCTCGTCTGACAGTTCCGATGTTCTCACTCCCCGTGTGGAAGCCTGCCCCGCGGCTTCTTCTACACGGGAGGAGAACCAGATGTTTGAGCTGTCCGATTCTGAGGAATTAAATGTGCTCATCATCGAGGCGGGTGAAATTGCAGAGAGCTGGTTGATGTGTTGACTCGCTGTGGCCAAACTTAATATTAACTGGCCACAAGAAAGGTACGAAGTGCAAGTGACAATTAAATTGGATGAGTGCATTCTGCAGCACAGGTCTCAGCCTCGCCTCAATGCCGGGGTTTACCATTTTTTCCTGACTTACACAATGAGTTGTGTTCATCGCAGCGAAAAGCTGGTGAAACGTTGGCGTTTCACCTTGAACAACCTAACTGCTGATGAGCTTCGCCACGTTAAGGAGATACTCACGACAGACAGTTGTGAATTTGTTGTCAGGGGTAATGAAGTAGGTGACCGGGGGACACCGCATCTTTAGGGATTCATCAATATGAAAACTAAGAGGCATCTAACGACTATGAAAAGATGGCTGTCATGACGTGCTCATTTTGATATGGCTAAAGGTACCGATCTGCAAAACGATGAATACTGTTCAAAGGAGGGTGATATTTACCTGTGCATCAGAGAGCCATCGAGGGAGAGAGGGAATGATCTTCAGAGACCGATCGACGTGGCGAAAGCGTCTTCAGGAAGTCTTTGCGCTGTGGTGGAGGCTTGTCCTGCTACTTATATCCTGTATGGGTGTGGTTTGCGTGACTACGAAAGTTCAGAACTACTTCATACAGTTCAGAAAACCATGTGACTTTAAGACTTCCGTGATGGTACTGGTGGGAGACCCCGGATGTGGGAAATCCCGTTTCGTGGCCGATCTGTGCGTTGATATCCCCACCTACTATTAGACTCTTGGTATGTGGTGGGATGAATATGATGGCCAAGATAATGTCGTCATTGATGACTTTTATGGGTGGATACTCTACGATGAACTCTTGTGTGTGTGATAGATACCCTTGCAAAGTTCCCGTGAAGGGCTCATATGTTGAATTTGTGTCCACGTGGTTGTTTATCACCTCGACCAAACATGTCTGGGAATGATACAGATTTGATAACTATAATGCGTCCGCCATTTTGAGGCGTATGTTTTTTTTTATATATCTGGGATGAGGCTAATGGCCACTTTGTTGACCTTGATATCACTACTCTGCATGAGCCTGTTACTTTGAAGTAGAACTATTAAGAACAGACAATAAACCTTTTACTTGCAGTACTAAAGTGTTTTTAATTTTTGTTGTACAGTGATTTAAAAAGAACCAATATTTTTCAAAGGGTTTTGTATTTTTTTGTCTTTACATGCTTAAAAAACAAACACAAAATGGTGGTGTCTCCATCAGAGTTCAGCTACAATCCCCCCCAGGCTAATCGCGAGTGCAGCGAGTCCTTGTTCGGCCGCTTTGCTAGAGGTCTGTGGCAGGCCCAGCATTCCTCATGGCACATAAATTGTCTGGAAATGCTAGCGGTCTACAAGGCTCTGTGGAGCTTTCTCTCAGATCTCAGTGGTCACCATGTCCTAATACGAGCAGACAACATGTCAGTGGTCTCGTATTTGAACCATCAGGGGGGTCTGAGGTCCAAGGGGAAACTGTCATCTCTCAGAACGATATATGTCCCCAGGGACCAGACATCCTGTTGAGCCAGTGGTTGAGGCCTGGGGAATGGAGACTTCACCTTGAGGTGGTGAAGTCGATATGCGAGAGGTTTCTGCCCAGTGGAAGTGGATTTGTTCGCATCTCAAGAGAATATCTAACCCTCTAGGGCCACCCATTGTCCACTGTGGTTTTATCTCATGCATCCAACCCTGCTAGGGTTGGACACCATAGTACAGTCGTGGCTGAGGCTACGCCTGTTTGCTTCCTCCAATTGCTCTGCTCCCGGGAGTTCTGGAGAGGGTCCGGAAAGAGGATGTGAATCTTTTGCTGGTAGTTTCATTCTGGCTGGCCCGGATATGGTTCTCAGACATCATATCACTCCTGCCAGGCCAGCCGTGGCAGAACCCTCTGAGGAGGGATCTGCTGTCTCAGGCAGGGGGCACAATTTTTCACCCTTGGCCAGAGCTGTGGGAACTGTGGGTCTGGCCCCTGATTGGGCTCAGTACCTAGAGGCTGTCTTGTCGGCTGGAGTGATCGAGACCATACTCAATTTTAGGGCTCTCTCCACAGGGAGATTGTATGGCCTTAAGTGGAATGTGTTTTCCACGTGGTGTTGAGAAAGTGGGTTGGACCCAGTTAACTGCCTGGTGGCATTAACTGGAGTTCCTCCAAGATTGCTTCTCTTCTGGTCTTACCCCATATACACTATAGGTGTACGTGGCTGCCATTGTGGCTTTCCACGCACCTTTAGATGTTGGGCCTCTGGGGAGTCACCAGCTGGTCGTGTGCTTCCTCCATGGTGCATGGAGGATGAGGCCTGCGACTCGTTCAATTGTCGCAATTTAGGATCTGGCTGTGGTCCTTAAAGGGCTGTCATCTGCCCCCTTCGGAACTCTGGAGTCAGCTATGGCAAAGAACCTGACCTTTAAGATAGTCTTCCTCCTAGCGATTACTTTGCTCAAAGAGAGTGGGGGATCTTCAGGCCTTGGCTATATCGCCGACCTGCCTGGATTTTGCCACCTGGAGGTGTTAAGGCCATTTTACACCCTAGGCCTGGTAATGTGCCCAAGGTGCCATCTAATGTGGCACGGCTGGTGGTTCTTCAGGCCTTCCATCCTCTGCCTCATGTGTCGGTGGAAGAAGAGGTTGCTTCATCTGCTCTTGAAGCAGAGAGCCCTTTAGAGCATTGAATATTTTTATTTAAGTCTTCTCATTGGAGGAGGTCGGAACAGTTGTTGGTGTGCTTTGGATCACCCAAGAGGGGACTTCCTGCTTCCAAGCAGACAATTCGGAATTTGATTATTCAGGCAATTGCCTTGGTCTATCAAGTGTGCAGTTTGCCTTCATCTGTGGCCTTGAGGGCCCACTCTACTAGAGGCATGGTGTCCTCTAGGGCCTTCCTTTCAGGATTCACATTGCAGGAGATCTGAGAGGCGGCTGGGTGGTCCACTCCGCATACTTTCATCAGGTTTTTTACAGCCTGAACCTTCCATTCACACCGGGTGCACGAGTGCTCTCATCCAAAGTTGTGCCAGGTTCAGCTTCACACTAGGACAGACATGTTTCAGTGTGGCATAGTGGGTATCCGTTCCCTAAATATCGCTACTGATGCAGTGTGAGTTCCCTCAAGGGGGAATGTCTCGGGCTATGTCTGTAACCTTTTTTCCCAGTCGTACAGTCGATACAGTCGTAACGGTACAGTCGGATGTTTTTGTCAAGCAAGGAAAGTTTTAAAACAAGGATGATCAGTTAAAAACGGTCTAGATCCCAACAATAGAATTGACAATAAGACATACTCCAAGGTTTGATCACCCTTGGTGGGGCCGCCTCAGAGGAAAGTGTCTAGAGTTTAAAGAAAATAAATACCTGATGACCCTGAGGTACGCTAATAATGAGGTGTCTTTCCCCCAGGCCAAAGGTTTTTTTTGGGGGGACTAAGAATGGCCACCAATGCCTGAAAATAACACAAAGCTACTTAACCCTCATAGGCATGGGATCATAAAGGAAGCATACTCGACCCACATAAGGTAAGGTTTAGCCCTGAAACTTACTCGTCCCCTAAGCATAATTACACTACCAACTAGGGTCTAAGCTGATTTAGCCTGGAACCGACTCACACCCTAAACCTACCCCTCATAGATTTGGGGAAGGAATCGAACCCTAACTGACTCACGGCCTAAGCTTACTCCTTACAGCTCTAAGGGTGGTGGAGTTTGGCCTGGGGCAGACTCAGGTGCTAGCGAACCTGACAGCACTAGGAATAATACGATTCTCTCAGCTTTAGTCCTTTGATGGAATTGGATGCTGGATCAGGATTATCAGGTTGTGACCTTTTCGGGTTGCGGTTTGGTTCACTGGTTTATTCATAAACTTTATTTATTACCTGGAAATGACCATTTTCCATTTTTTTTATGCTACAGCTTGTAATAGCCAGTGAAAATATTCACAATTAATGCAGAAATAAATAGTGATGGTTCAAAACCCTGCTTCTGAAGGTTTGAAATATTTACCACATTTTTGGTTTTTAATCATTATTAGAGTTGGTTTTAAACTCAAGTGATTTCAGCAAACAGTTTCAAATAGTTTAAAACCTTTTTGAACCTTGGTTTCGCAACATTTCAACATTAATCAAATAAAAAGTACAATTCACAGTTCAGAATACCACCTTTTGTTAAGGTTGCATATTAATACAATTTCAGTGAAATTTAGTGGGGAAAAAGTCCATTGTCTGTTGTCAGTAACAACAATGTGTAAAGGCCTGAGGGGTATTGCACAAAAGCAAGATAAGGGATTAAGCTGGGATTTTACAGTTATGCTGGTTGAATTTAGTCCTGACTCAGTTGCATGAAAGCAGGCTAAATTAAGCTAAATTATGTTACTATAGAGATTTATTATTTGCAGCTAACCTGCTCCAGTGCAGGCTAACAACTAGGCTAAGCTGAGCTCCTCTAGCTCTGACCAATAGGAATGCATCGATATTACCGCTGACTCTCTCACATACAATTAGTTGACTTTATCATCAGTAAAAAATGTAATGTATTCAGAAAATACACCTTAAATAATCTGATTTTATGGCAGCTGTACCTTTTATGGTTATTAGAAAACTAAAACATCTAAATGTACTCTTTAAAGCATTAAAAACACGAAATCGAAAGTTAAAATCACTGAATTAAAAAGGAAAATAAAAAATAGAAATCAGACTACATTTTAACTGATAAAAGGAACATACATTTAACTCATTTGAGATAGTATAGGGCTTTATTAAGCTTATTTTTTTGTGGACTGAGAACTAATCATAATTCATTAGAATTGAAAGGGCTTGTGCATTTAAACAGCAGTAACATAGAGTAACATAATTACATAGTTTCGAGCACTAGTTTCAACAATATCCTAACACTGGTTTCGACAATACTGTCTTGCCTTTATTAAAGTTGCAGTGAAAAAGACAACGTGTTGTTTTTATTCCACTATTAATCATGTTCACTGTTAGATCATATAGATTACACTAGCTAGACTCATTTAGATGAACTCAAAACGTTACATGCTGAGGACATCTGCTGGTTAAAGCAGTGTAAATGCAACAAGAACAGGAAAAACTGAAACTGATACTATTATGTAAGCCTGAATAAAAATTATCTTCAAAGAAAAACACTAAGTTGAATGACAGATAGTCCCAGCTCTTCTGGTGCCTTAAAGCACAGCTCACATAGAGGTCACTTTCTGCTCAAGAAATTTATTTTTTTTAACCTAATTTCCAGATCACAGAGATACCGGTTTAATTTACTGGATTTCGTCTGCAAAATTTTGCCAAACAACAGTAAAAGTGACCTCTTCTGTGTAGGAATTTGGGCAGAGAAAATGAACTCCTAGCACCACCTACTGTCTAATTAGCATTAATAACAGCATGACCAGTTTGAATGCGGGTACTGAACTGTAAATTATTCTTGCAAGCCTAATTACACTGTGACTGTACCATGCTCTTTTTTCCACATTTACATCCTTAATTTAAATTCACCCCCAAAATGTTATTCACGAGTTCACACTTACATATAATAAATAGAATAAAGTTTATGCGTATTTGGGGTGCTGTCCGAGGGAAGGGCTCCGAGCGCAGAACTTTGGTCTAAACCCAGAGTACCCCCTTAAGATTAAGACAGAAATAGTTGTAAGTGCAGAGAAGGGGTGGTGGAGGGATGCTGGAAAACTGTCAAGGAACATAGGTAAATCTGCTGTGTATATACACACACCTCTTATCTTGTCAACTGGGTTGATTACTGATTGTGCTCCTCTTGTGTTAATTAGGTTAATGATCTGAATGGGCTCCTCCAGAACTAATAAAACATCATTAAATGTGAATACGGACTGACACTGTCACGATCTAAAAACAACAGAAATACATAATAAAAGTAACATTCTTCTGAAGCCATTTAATTCCTTTGTGTGTGAAACAATTTCAAGTAGTTACTTAATAAAAATGCAATCTGTGATGACAGAATGCTTTTTGGATGAACTAACCCTTTAATACAATGACACTGACTCCTGCCCTGGCCAGATTTAATGAATCTATTTATTTCAATTGATAGAGCTCCCCTGTTCCCGCTAGTTTTGTGGAGTACACCGTTCAGGAATGCTCAGTCGCTCCATTCCCTGAGGTTCAGTGTGAGCCAGGACATGAAGGTAAAGAGGTGAGTTGCTGCCAACGTCCATTACGTCCATGTAAATTGGATCCCATGTGAATGACGTAACATCCACCACTATTAAAATTTTCTATGTTATTTTTCTCACACCATAAAAAAGTTTTATTTGATGACGTGTTCCCTAATTTGCCAAACTGTCTGGTTTCTCTAGTGTGGTTATTCTGTCTGTCTGTTTTCATTTCAGCCTGTTGGGTTCTGTGTCGGGGAGGTTTTTGGCCACGGCCAGCAAGATGTGAAGGTGTCCTGTGAAATATTTCGCCCACAGGTACCCTAAATATCCATATTTGTTTGTAAGGCTTTTTCTCCAGGTCATACTCTGGAACGCGAGAACTTTCCAGCTCTAAAAGCCAGATGACTGAGGTAAATCAACACCTCAATGTAACAGGAAACAAGGAAACTGAGCCAAACCCAGTAGAGCTGATCTGAATCTCCCTGTGCACTTATTATCCTCTTGCTCTAGAAAAGTCTAAATGGAAAGACCAAAATGGACTGTTTTAATTCCTTCCTTAATTTGTCCTTGTTGTCTCATGTTCATTTCTTCAAGTCATGTCAGATTAATCATATTTACTAAATTGGCACACATGAACACCACTATAATGTTTTAATTATCAGTAAGAAATATGATTTGTGAGTGTTCAACACACGATTGATTTCGAATACATGGCATATTGGTCTGAGACAAGAAGCTTCTCTGTGGCTGCACAGGAATGAGACATGGAGATGAAGCATTATGCTTTTAAGCATAAACAAGACATTTTACTAAAGAAAATAATCTCACATTTAATTGTTTCTTAGTGTGTTTGTTGGATGTCAACCTTTGCTAGTGATACATGTATAAAGTGTGGTAGTTTAAGTGCATTTTTGATGAGAAATTTACTGCTGAAAGTTGGTAAGGCAAACTGTGTGAAGAGTTTTTTTTTGACCGAAGTACTAAGAAATGAGTTTGGCGAGTGTCTTGACTCATAAGAGTTATTGTTTCATAATCAGACTACACTGCTTGTGCTATATGACTGTGTTTTGCGAGCATGGGGACATTCTAAAACACTTAATGCATTAAAAATGCATTTAAGGACCAAACTCAGTAATTACGTTGTTAATAAAGCATACAATGTACAGACAAACAGATGAGTTCAGAATAAAATAAAAAATGCTTTTAATTACTCATTAAGCGTTTTCCTCCCATAAGGAAAACCATAAGGCTTAATGCATTAAAAGACTGTTTTTAAAAACCAACTTCATTAAACACTAAATAATACTATGTACAGACAAGGTTAAGTTAAGCGTTTTTCCTATGAGAGTAAAATGCTTAACGCATAATTAAACGCGTAGCATTCTTATTCTGGACTCATCTGCTTGTCTGTACATATATGCTTTATTAAAGGGGTCATATGATGCGATTTCAGGCTTTCCTTTCTCTTTGGAGTGTTACAAGCTGTTCGTGCATTGATGAGATCCCTAAAGTTGCAAAGACTAAAGTCTCAAACCCAAAGAGATATTCTTTATAAAAGTTAAGACTCGACCACGCCTCCTAAATCGGTTCATTCAAACATACCCCTCATGTCTATGTCAGCATGTGGGAATATTTGCATAACACCGCCCAAATGTTTACGCAAAGAAAGAAGGCATAACTTTTATCCTTGCTGTAGTATTGTAGCTACCACCATGTTGTAGAGGCGCTGTGTGTTTCGTTGTGAAAGAGAAAGTACTTTGTTTGGGCTTCCAAAAGAGGATGCAACTAGAAATCAGTGGTTAAGTTGTATTTACAACACTGTTCCAGAACAGTTCAACCCAAATATTCAGATGTGTTCAGCGCATTTTACAGAGGACTGTTTCCTGAATCTGGGAGTAGCCTACAATGCCAGCTGTGCACAAAGGCTGTTTCTATAAAGTGGGGCAATTCCAACTTTGCAAGGACAGTCTGGAGCTTCTTACTCACAGCCTGTAAGTACGATTTCGTATTTAAAGAATTTGCTACTTACTTTTCAAACACGAATTTTGAGCAGTGTAGAGTAGTACTTGTTGTTTGTCGTTTATCTGATCACATATGCAGACACGGTGTTAGGTTTATGCGGTACGATGCAACACGTAAAAAGACTGTTTAAGTCATTATAATCAGTATTTATGTCCCCACTGGATGCAGCAAATCCAGCCTCGTTTGTAATAGGTTTTTATTTCTTTGTGTTGTTGTGCTGGGACATGGCATCACGGTATGGTAAGGGGCGTAACATTTCCTTCACATGCTTGAGGTATTCGGCCAATCAGAACGTACTGGAGAACTGGCCAAACAGCGTACATCTTACTTATCAGAACGGTGAGATTTGTACAAATGTATGCGTTTCAGGAAAAAGCGAGGCATAGAGGAGCATCAACAATGTACAGTATGTGGAAAATAATGTGTTTTTTAACCTTAAATCGCATAAACACATCGCATTACACCAAATACACAAAATAATGGAATTTTTTAGTAACATATAACCCCTTTAATAATGTTTTAATTGAGTCTGCTCTTTTAAAAGCACTGTTTTAATGCATTGAGCCACGTTAAGTGTTTTTCTTATGGGAGGAAAATGCTTAAGGCTTAATTAAATGCTTAGCATTATTATTCTGGACTCATCTGCTTGTCTGTACATAGTATGCTTTATTTATTATGTGTTTATTGAGTTTGGTCGTTTAAAAGCACTGTTTTAATGCATTAAGCCACGTTAAGCGTTTTTCACGTTAGCCAAGTTAATTGTTTAAGAATGTCCCCGAGGAGGTCACTCAGCACAATGTCACTGATTCACAGGTACATGCTGTCACTCCCAGGCAGCAAGAGGACAAGTTTTCCAAAACTACAATCCACAACGCTTATATTCCTCATGACTATAAGCCCTCATTCCAAGATGTTGGAGCAGTAACACCTCAGCTAGCCGACCCCGTGTATCAGGCCATCCCTGCCGGACCTGGATCACTCCCAGCATCAGACTCCACCATTCCCACCTCTTCCAGTGAATCCACTGAATCTGCCGAGTCCGACTCATCCGAGGAAGCAGGCGGCTCTGTTCGCGCCATCAAACCTCCGCTGAACTTCCGTTATGTGCCACGCCGTCAGAGGAGGCAGATACTCACAAGCACTACACCTCCTCATTCACCTGTGTTCCTGAGCATCTTTCCCAGCATCCCGTCTCCGTTCCGCTCCTGTCCAGGGGTCTCTCGCTATACCACTGTCTAGAGAGCCTTTAGTTACAACATTGACAATTCAGGTCAATTCAATACTTTTGAAAAAGATCTCAGATGTCATTTATAAAGTGTTCAGGTCAAATGTGATGCTTAACAGTTATCTTACAAAGCCTTGTTAAAACCAGGAAATACATATTTAATTCTACTTTCTTTGAAACTCATTACAAATATCTTTAACCCTCTGATAATATCACTTGTTAATAGCAATTATGCACAAAATAGAAACATGGGTCATTTGCAGGAAATGGTGAAATTTTTGTGCAATGTTCCCAATTTTAGAACCTTTCAAATAAACCATTAATTTTATCTTTGGATATTTGTCTTTTTATCAGAATATCAATTTGCACGTGCACCACAGTTACATGTTAATTTGCTATACTGAAAAATAAAATACCCAAATGTATATATAATTTGTTAAATTAAAATGCCTTATCAAACACTTTTTTTATATTCTGTGCATGAGTTATATTTCTACAATGGATTTTAATAGATTAATATTGAAAGTTTGGCACAAGAGTAAAACAATAGGCTACAGTTTATAAATAAAAGGTATGTTGAAAAATAGCAAAAATAAAAAATACAATTATAATGACAACGGTACCACAGGACAGCTGTGTGTGAGGAACAGATGAAAATTAAAACAATTTCATTGGTAATCACCCACTCCGAGATCCTCTTGCATAATATTCAATATTGGCTCTTTTAGAGCCATTGGTTTTCGTGTTTCTCGTCACCAAGAAACAAGACCCTCTTGTACCTGTTGCACCAGGGACGCTACATGCAGACCAATTTCAACCACTTCGGATTGCATTCCTTAGAATGTTTGAAGACTTTTCTGCATCTCGCAAGCATATGTACTATCATAAAGAAGACACCAGTATAGAAAATAACGCAGAGGGTAGCCTGTTTATTTTTCTTAATAAGAAATTGTATACACACATTCACACGGGCTAAAGATGTCCTTTCAGTAGTAACTAAACTCAGTCCTGGAGGGCCAGCGAACAGTGTTAGGTAGATTGTTCCAGAGTTTGGACACTAAATATGAAAAGGATCTGCCACCCGCAGTTGACTATAATGCGATAAAAGCTTGTTCAAGTACTGAGATGCTAAACCATTCAGGGTTTTATAAGTAATTAATAAGATTTTATCTATACGATGTTTAATAGGGAGCCAGTGCAGTGTTGACAAAACCGGGCTAATGTGGTCATATTTCCTGGTTCAGGTAAAGACTCTAGCTGCTGCATTTTGGACCATCTGAAGTTTGTTCTGCATTAAGCATGCAGAAAAACCACCCAATAAAGCATTACAATAGTCTAACCTTGAGGTCATTAACGTATGAATTAACATTTCTGTATTTGACATTGAGAGCAGAGCATAGGTCGTAATTTAGATATATTATTGAGATGGAAAAATGCAGTTTTACAAATGCTAAAAACGTGGATTTCAAAGGAAAGATTGCTATCAAATAGCACACCTAGTAGTGACGATGAAGAATTGATGAAGAACAGCCATCAAGTGTTAGACAGTGTTCTAGGTTATTACATGCAGATTTACGTTTTACAAGTGTTAGGTCCGATAATTAACACCTGTTTTTTTTTAGAATTTAGCAGTAAGAAATAACTTGTCATCCTGTCTTTTATATCGACCATGCATTCTGCTAGTTTTTCAAATTGGTATGTGTCACCAGGCTGCAATGAAATATAGGACTGAGCATCATCAACATAACAATGAATGTTAACACCATGTTTCCTGCTGATATCTCCAAAGGGTAACATGTAAAGTGTGAAAAGTAACGGCCCTAGTACTGAGCCTTGAGGTACACCATACTGCACTTGTGATCGATATGATACCTCTTCATTCACTGCTACGAATTGATGGCGGTCAGATAAGTACGATTTGAACCATGCTAATGCACTTGCACTAATGCCAATAAAGTTTTCAAGTCTATTCAAAAGAATGTTGTTATCGATAGTGTCGAACACAGTGCTAAAATCCAGTAGCACTAATAGAGAGATACAACCACGATCGGATGATAAGAGCAGGCCATTTGTAACTCTAATGAGAGCAGTCTCAATACTTTGATAAGGTCTAAATCCTGACTGGAAATCCTCACAGACTACGTTTACATGCGCACGTATAATGTAATTATTTCCAATAATTAGAGTAAGGATTTCAGCGCATTATGATGTTTGCATGTCAAGAGCAAAGCTCTTCACTCCCATTTACATGCAATTTCCATTATTCTTATTATTCGCTAACAATTGTCAAAAGATTAACTGCCATTATTCACATACCCCACTGGACAGCACTAATGATGGACTCAGAAAGAGCAGTTGGGAAGGTTACTTTGTAAATGTAATAGGTTACAGATTACAAGTTACCCTACTCAAAATGTAATAAGTAGTGTAACTTTTCAATTACTTTATTAAAGTAATGTAACTGATTACTTTTCTAAATTTCTAATCTTTTCAACTGTTAAGAACATTGTGCACCGAGTTCAAAATTTTCGCATGTTAAAAAATAAATACGACCTCACGTTGTGCCAATCACATTTACACACTGCCTCTGAAAATATATATTTTTTGGATCAGGTTAAATTTTCTGCGTTTTCGCATCCGTAACATGCATTTTGATAGTAAAGGATGACGAAAAAACGCATATGAAAATTTCGGACTCATTGTGCAATGACCTTTATTCATTTTCAAACAGGTTAACCAGGCTGGGTTAAACTTACAGTAGTGCTCAACACTGATTACTTTCGACTTTCAGACTTTCGAAGTCTTTTGTCGCTTGAATTAAGATTATGATATTTTAATTTTGTAACACAATCACCCTACAATGATAGAAATTCACTCCTTTTTTAATCCCCCCAAAACCTAAACAATCTTAATTATCAAGCCATTTTGATTTTGAAGTGAATAACCAGCGCTCTTTTCCACCTTAAATACCTGACTGATATGAGACCCTTGAGCAACCCCCAACTTGCTGAACCATGAAACCCGGGTGCCTCAGCAATATAGCTGCCCACTGCCCTAGGTGTGTGTTCACTGTGTGTGTTTACTACTGTGTGTGTGCACTTGGATGGTTTAAATGCAGAGCACAAATTCCGAGCATGGGTCACCACACTTGGCCACACGTCACTTCACTTCACTTTCAATAATTTATTTATGCCTGGCTGTGCAAATCATTTTACTCCAGACTGTTTTCTGAATCACTGTGAACAGAGCCGTTTTTGATAAGGTAAAAAGGGTGTTGTTTTACACAACCACTGAGACATTTCAAGAAGACCCTAATGAATACTACCAACTCGTGGAAAATGGGCATCTGATGTCCCATTTGAAGCATAGCTACCACAAAATCAGACTTTCTTTACAATCATGCTGAGGTTAAATATAGATTTAAAACCATAACAATAAATAATTTAATAGCTTTCAAACTGTTTTTAAAATCATATCTTTGCAAAGCTATGATAGGACTGGATCTAACAATGCCTTAGAAAAAAAAGAGTTAATCTTAAACAAATAAAGCATATACATAAACCCATATAAGACATATAAGAGTTATCGGAAACATTGGTGTTTCATTTTTTAGAGCAGTCACTGCAATTTATGAAAGAAATCAATTAAATCTGTATGTGGGAGTGTGTGAAGAAAATTATATGTAACCCCCTTTGTAATCCTTAACATTTTCACAAGAAACTGTAATTGAATTACACATTTTTTTTCTCAGTAACTGTAACTGATTACAGTTACTTTTATTTTGTAATTAAATTACATAATTCCATTACATGTAACTAGTTGCTCCCCAACACTGGTCGCTGTTTTAATTAATTTATTTATAATGTGTAGTGACTTTGTATGGCTGTATTCCACGCTTTTTCGGCGCCATAGAAATGTAATGGAATTTGTTTGCACATACGCTGCCGTTGCATTCTACTCGCCATTTCTGAATGAGGGTAAGGAACAGAGACTGGTGGCAGCGAGTTGTGTTTTCCCCAGAATCACATTTGCATTGCTTTCTTCCCCAACATCGTTTCTAATCTGCATATTATTACAGGTGCGTGTCACGTCATTTATGTATGTAAAAAGTGCATGCACACTTTGGTCAGAGTGGCAATACTGCGATTAAGGTGTTTACATGCCTGTATATTTCGATTAAAATTGGCGTACGCCACCTATATTAATATGATTATGCTTGCTGTGATTATGAGCTTAATCGCATTGTTTAGATTGAAGTATTGCGTTTACATGAGGTAAAGATTAATCGCAATATTGTCAAAATCTAATTATAATCGCATTAAGTATGTAAATGCACTCACAGATACCATTTTTCTCTAAGAAGGAATATAACTGTGAGGATACTACCTTCACCGACCTAAAAGGGAGATTCAAGATTGGTCTGGAACTGTTCCTCATGTGATCTGTAGTGCACTGTCTGATGCGATACTGTACCTGATGGCTGCATGGTTACAATTCTATCTCTAATAGTATCAATCTTGGAAGTACATTTCCCGGTAAACATTGGGCTATGGTGGCTGGTGTCTTTATTTTCATGTTCCGTACAATAGAATTGTCAATAACTAGAGCACTTTCATCAGGTTTATCAGTGGGTGCGTCACTGAGTGGGGAGGACCTGTATAATGTTTTCATCAGAACGGAAGAGCGATGTTTTGACTATGCACCATTACTGCTCACAGTCACCCACTTGCCCTGCTGCACAGGCATTGTAACCGGAACCAAACAATGATACTGGACTCCCTGAGCTAGTCGCATCCAAAGCCGTATCTACAGCCGTCACGTTATCACCATCCTCAATTAAAGTTTGGATCTGTGTTTCTAGTTATAAAATCTTCTCTGTCAGCCTAACTATTTCCTTGCATTTATCACATGTGAATCCCTCATCACCAACAGAGAGATATAAACTGTACTGTACATGTGGCAAGCGTTGCAAACAACAACAACAGGAGAAGAAGCAATTACTTACCGTGATTTATGAATGATTCCGACTTACCACTGTTATTTGATGAACTCTTGAAAAACGGAGCGAGAGAGAAAAGAATTAGGAGTGAGAAAAAATTTAAACACTATTAGAGAAGAGATCAGGATGACAATGAGCCCCAGAGACAGATCTCCAGTGAAGACCTTGGCACTATATCATGCACCCAGGGCAATGCGGCTCCAGGCGCGATGCAAGTGTTTTTGCTAGTTTCAGCCTGACGCAGATATCATTTTCACATCCTGTGCCACGTTATTTAAATAGCAAATACATTTATGACAATTTGTGCGCTCATTTGCATGCTGGTCTGAAAACGAGGTCTTCAGGAGCATTGTTGGCGTGCTGCTACTTTGAGGCAACTGAAATAGACTGTGCTAATGACCAACTAAAACCTTGCCTAAAGTCAATGGTGCAGTGCATTTTTGTTATTTAAAGAGCGCATTAGTATAGACGGGTCCACAATGCGCGTACACTCTGCTTATTACATACATAGGGATGCGCAGCAGCACACAAACATGCCAAATATACAAAATTTAAAGATTTCAATGCAAAAGATTATTATTGTGTAGGCTACATAAATATAAAATTGCCTACATGTCATAATGGATAGTAATTGCATGTATCAGAATTAGGCTACCTATTTGCTCACAAATAACACACCCATTACTCATCAAGAGAATAGGGACAACCCTTTTGAAACGCTGTCCGTTTTTTCCCATCGTTAAAATCGTAGAAAAAGTGGATTTTTTGGTCGAACGGAACAAAACTCGGTGGGCATGTTCGACTCATGGCCCTAAAGGTCTTTAAGAATTTGGAAAGAAATTGGCCACTAGTCAGTGCTAACGAGTTTTATGGCTATTTAGTCACGTGGTGTTTTACATATCCACACAATATGCATATCATTTGATAGATCTTCTCATAATGAACAACTTTGCCAGTGGGAGTAATGCTTTGCATCAAATCGTTCATTAAATATTCACAAATATGTTAAAAACCTACTTTTGCGAACTAGTCCTAGGTTTTTAGCTCAATCTCGATCAAACCACTGCAGTAATATTATCTGGATTCTCTAGATCAATAGTTATTACATTTTTTTCCTTTGGTTATCTATAACGGGGTCATTTACAAAATTGGCGTGGCCACATAAACCCAAAAGCTAATAAAACCTAAATGAAAATTCAACACTTTATGAAACTTGGTGAACTTAGTGAAAACATGTGACTGATAACTCTTAACATGCATGCAACGTTTCATGGAGTTCGGACCATAGGTGGCGCTATAACAGTCATAACTGTTAAAAATCATCATACTTCTTTGGTAAATTAACTGCATTTGCCAAAAATTCTATTTTTTATAATTTATGTAGGTGGTTACAGCCATGCTAACGTAAACATATTATTTCCTTATGTGCTTAAATGCTTGAACCCCGATAATTGCTGCTTGCATCTATATTTATTATTATCATTATTATTTATTTATTTATTCCCCCCCCCCCCAATACTTTTGGGACCACTGAATGTATATTTCATTACAGGTTTTTCAAGGGATTTTTACAAAAGAAGCCTGCCCGAACTTTGGCAGAGAGAGAGACATACTTAAAATTCCATACATAACTGTTTCTCCAGCAAAGAATGAAAGCAATGTGGTAAACAAGGAACTTGTTAAAAAGTACCTACAAGTTCACATTTTAGAAATCACAGCCTCTGAACATGTTCATTTACATGTTTACCCTTAAAGGCTGTCATTAAATATAGCATTCATTAAAAATGTGCAGATAAACTTTCACTTTTTTTCTAATAAAACAATTATTCATAAAATAAATAAATAAAACACATTAAACACAACATAACATAAAATTTTTACTTGACAACTTACTAAAATATACATTACTAATGTTTCTGTGATCCCAGGTGTAAAATACATTTTAAAACTTTCTCTGTAGAAGTTGTTTTATGTTATTCTCTCTCTTTCTCTCGCTCTCTCTGTTTTTGTTGAAACCATAAACACAAAACAGAAACCATCTTATAATAAACTTTATGAAAAGTACACACCTACTTCATGCAAATCGAAAATAACGAAATATTCAACTGGATTTTGGTCAAAAACATCATATTAATCAAATCAAATAAATGTAATAATACACTTCAATTTTAAACTTTAAATTGACCCTATGAAGGTCAACAACAAAATTAAACCAAGAGTTTGGATTTAGGATTGAGATTCTAGAATTTGTGAGATTTATAGAAGAATACAAATTAATATAATTATGTCAAACAGGGAAACTATCATTTGAAGTCATCTTAGTCCAACAAATGTTTTTTTTTCTGTGGGTACAGATGATTTCCTGGAATAATGTTAATAATAATATTCGTTGCACCTGACATCATCACACATGGGGATTTTCCAGTCTGCTACAAAAAAAATACATACAAAAAATTAAAGGAGGGCCTAAAACAGCATTTACCACACCCCTGGTTATAAGTTCTGCAAATCGTTAGTGCTCTGCATAAAAGTGTTGAGAGCACTTTAGACGCAAGAAAAATTTACTTCCGCAACAAACAGTCATCCTGTTTGAAACATTGTGTCTGACAAGAGTATTGCCTTTTTTTCAAATACTATGCAGTTGTCATCAGAGGCACGGTGTCCAAGTGTCAATGTCACAAGGTAAGTTTAACATCCTTGATGTGGTTTCATACAGATTTCTGCATGTAATGTTTCTATCAGTCAGAATTGAGGAATAAATATATAGAATATTATAGTTAACTGTTAAATTGTCTTGGTACAATGACGACTAGAGTGACGATTTAATTGCCATTTTTCAGTTGGCGTCCAAACTATTCTCCTGTGAACTATGAATTCTATTCTCCTTCACCTGTGCTCAAAAACAGGTACACTTTTTGAATTTTGTTTGTTAATGATTGAATGTTTTTAAAGTAATTTAACGTGATTAAATGCCTGATAAGGCTTTTTGGCTGATATCCCTTTCATTGGAATAATGGCAACTATTTATGATCAAGTAAGACCCTGATGCATTAAATTCCTGTCCTACAATATTTCTTGTGATTCACTTGAAACATGATTAATTAAAGAAGCAAAATATGTGGCATATCTTCATATTGCTTCATTTTTCTTTTCTGTTCTTTAGGGAGGCTCTGATGCTCTTGCCAATCATGTCAGAGTAAATTTTATTACTACTAGAAACTGAAAATCTGTGGTATTTTATGGTTAATACAATCCGTTTGAATTATTTGACTGACTTTTTGTATTTATTTAGATCATTATCACAGATTGATGTAAACCTGAATCACAATACGGAATTACAGAAACTAAACAAAGGTACAGTTATTCTTTAGCACTTTTTTCTTTGTCTATTGAAATAAAATCAAAACTTTAGCTGCAAGTTCAAAAATGATACACCAGCCTACATTTTTAAAATTGTTGGATTTCTTGTGTAACTCCAAGATATGTTACATTATAAAGGTAAAATGGTTAGCAAACACTTGATGATAATTGCAAAAATAATAGCAATTGGAAATATTCTTCATTCAAAACACATCACACTTGTGATTTTTTTTTTTTAGTCGGTTCAACTTAGACAAAGTACTTCATGTGGTAACATCTACATCAGGTTTTGTTGAAATGAAATCTAGCGTCAGCGTCAGTCCTGGCAGGTCACGTTAGTCAAGCTCGCATATACACATGAGGATACAACACCTACAGTATCACAGCACTTATATATATACTAAACAAAATTATAAATGCAACACTTTTGTTTTCGCCTAAGGCACACCTGTGCACAAATCATGCTGTCTAATCAGCATCTTGATATGCCACACCTGTGAGGTGGATGGATTATCTCGGCAAAGGAGAAGTGCTCACTAACACAGATTTAGACAGATTTGTGAACAATATTTGAGAGAAATAGGTCTTTTGTGTACAAAGAAAAAGTCTTAGATCTTTGAGTTCAGCTCATGAAAAATGGGGCAAAAACAAAAGTGTTGCATTTATAATTTTTGCTCAATACCTAATTAAATTGGCAGGCAAATCACCATTCTCACTAGGAATAGGACATTTAGTGAGGGGAATTTGTTTCCCCACTGGACTCACCTCCGATTCATTCAAGTCGTTAACTTGAACATGTAAGTACACCGCATTGATCATAAGCTGCCTGATTCGGAAGTGACTGAGTTAGCATTACTTCACGCTTCGCTACATTATTGACATGGACTTCACGAGTTATGTGACTGACTCAAGAACAAATCCAGAGGGGAATTTCATCCCCAAGAAGGATATCAAGAGATCAAGCATCCTTTTCACAGCTGCTATGTTTCATTCTCTCAAACGTTTTCACAAGCTTCCTTTGAATGCTCTCAGTTATCGGCAACATTCATTTTGCCAAGGCTGTCCGCGTTAGGCCCATTTAGTTGTTTAGTTTGCAATGTGCGGTACTACTTGTGTCACCCGCAAAACACTTGTCGCTGCATTAACATGTCCCAACATTATTTTTAACTTGATATAATAGGTTCTTGCCCCACACAAGCTGTTTTAACATGCAAAAAACAGAGAGAGACTACTCTGGCCGGTAAGGGGCCAAGGGGTAAGTGCAAGTTTTCACACATTGATCGCAAGTGCCTGATTCGGAAGTAGCATTGCTTCACACATTGCTATATTCTTGATATGGACTCCATGAGTTATAAGACTGATTTAAGAACAAGTCAAATGGGATCTTCACTCCCCACATGAAGAAGGATTAATAGATCAAGCTTCACGTCCCAGCTGACTATGTTTTGCTCTCCATTCATCTCCAAAAGTCTTCAGGAAGCTAAGTAGCACGCTTGTTCCCAAGCTGTCTGGTTGTTATTGGTAGCATGCTTGTTTCTAAGCTGTCTGGTTGTTATTTGAAGCACGCTTGTTCCTAAGCTGTCTAGTTGCTATTGAGAATATGTTGCTGATTAAGCTTTTCAGGTTTGGCAACATACTCGTTAGGTCATCTGATTAAGAGCAACATGCCTGTGGCTATGGGTTATGCAGGTTTTTGGCAACATTCCTGTTTCATTACATGCTTGTTGATTAAGGCTTGAGATTTTCGCTGTAATTTGCATTGGGGGATATGGCATATGATTTTGTTTTGGGGGATTATTGCTGCTCTCCCTGCTCTATCCATGCTACACAGTAAAACCCCCCGTGTTAAATGAACACTCTCAGTGTTTATATATTTCACACTCAGAGTGTTAAAAAAAGTCTATATCATTGTTATCAGTATTTGTTTTTCCAACTATAAATGTATTTTTACAGGGTGATAGAGCTGAAAGCTGATGAAATCCATTCATATTTTTGGACAAAGTAAGCTTTACATTGGCCATGACATAGAGGAGAGGTGGGCCTGACCAACCCTCACTTAATGTAATTTTGAGGGGACCCCATAGGAAAATCAGTGCAGTGGGCCCAGAATGCCTAGCGATGGCACTGACAGCATTCATGGCTCCAGGCCCATACACAGTTTATCACCTTGCATTTACCCCATTGTCCCCTTTCCTTACTGTAACCCGACTGAAGAATTTTTCTCCACACGGAGGTGGAATGTTTACAATAGGCCCCTCACAACCAAGTCACTCTTCTCCAAGCCATGTATGATGCGTTCAATGACATCACAGGAGACGACCAATGTCAGATCTGTATTTGCCATGCCAGAATATTTTTTTCCAAGATGTTTAGCTAATGAAAACATCCATTATGATGTGGATGAGAAATGGTGGCCGAATCCACAAGACAGGGCTGATAAAACATAGAACTGCGGTGAAGAACACTCCAGCTGATAACAATGGTGACAATCAACATATTCAGATAACCAGATCATCTGTGAACATCACAAAACATGCTACTAAAAGTCACAACAAAAATAGTAAGACAAATAGTAAAACAAAAGCAAAAAGTAAGAATAAAAGAAAATACAAAGACAGTTCAGCTGCATAACTTAAGGTGTGTTCGACTTGAAGTGGCGCTGTGCAGAATGATTAGTGTATGACATCAAAATACCACGAGAGCGATTCAAAAATATCAGGATCCACCTGCTCTCTTATCGCTCTTGCGGTACTTTGATGTCATACACTGATCATTCTGCGCATCACCACTTTAAGTCGAACACTCCTTCATTCATGTTGCACTGCATACTGGGAGCCATGTATGAGTTCGGGGTAACACTTTATTTTAGTGTCTCTTTGATGCTTATTTGCATGTATATTACTAGATTATTATACTTTTCTTAGTAGTAATTAAGTACATATTAATGCCTTATTCTACATGACCTTATTCTACATCCCTAATCCTACCCAATACCTAAACTGAAGAACTACCTTATTAACTATTAATAAGCAGCAGATTATGAATTTATTGAGGGAAAAGTCATATTTAATAGTGATTAAGTGTTCCCTATTCTAAAGTGTTACCGAGTTTTGATTGGTGCTCTCAGAATGCACTGCAACAGGGAGATTTGTTGATTTTCACCATTGTTGAGATTCATATGAAGAGTTAATTGGCAAAAACCGATAGTGTGTTACTTTCCACAAATAACATGATCTGAACACTTAACACGCTTTGTCAAAAATGTTGGCATTATCCACTTTCAAGGTATCACGAGTTAACGTTTTACAGCAGAAGCCGACAAGCACTCTTGTTGTTTTTGAACAGAAGCCGAAAAGTTAATTTTAGCGAATCAGTGCGCTGTATTCAAGTCAGGTGACAAGCCTGCTTACACTTTGAAAAGATGTGCTAGCTGAGAGGAGTTTTGTCAAAGCCTACCAAAAGTGATCGAGGATGGATAACTTCAATGAACTTGAAACTGTCACGGTTTATGGGTTCCCGGTCCCATCCACACCGTGTCTTGTATGTGTGCGTGTGCGTATGTGTGAGCAGGTGTCTGTGGGTGTGTGTGATTGAGGCTGATTCACTCCAGCTGAGAGTTATTACCGTGGGCTATATCAGATCCTGTCACGCTGTCTCCCTTGTCAGATCCTTGCAGTTTGCGGTCGACGTTTACGGTCCATTTCTGAATTCCTGGTTCCGCGATTCCTGAGCCCTGCCTTCCTGGACTCTATTCCTGAGCCCAGCTGCCTGGACTCCGATCGCCGGAGACTCGTCTGCCCATTGCTTCCCTGCGCTAACGTTACCCGCCTCTGCCTACGAAGAGCTCCACTATTAGTTTCACTCCTTGTATTACTGCTTGTAATAAACTCTCTCTTTTCCGCAACTGAATCCTCCCGTCTTCATTGTGACAGAAACTGGGATATCTTCTTCAGGGCATAAAAGGAAAATAAAAGCTGAAACGTTTTCACGGAATCTTGCAAAAGTAGCTTGTTACAATAGTGAAGGAAAAACTCTGTATATTGTGTGAAATCACATCCATACATTCTTGGATTACAACCTTAACAACAACCTTTCAGGCATCTACTTTGTCATCTGAGGAGATTGCAAAAATTAAACAAGTGTTTTTGTTTTACTCTAAAACATGACATGTGGAGTTCTGCTTTTTGCTTTTGCCCCAAAAAACAACTGATGGAGTTATCTGCTTTTGCTATAAAACAAACTTTTATTATGTAAGAAAACATAATTTCAATGAACTTTAATTTAGTAAATTACCTGTATTTGTTTAAGTTATTAATACTTAATAGTTATCGGTTTTTGCAAATGAACTATTCATATGCTGATTCTTGAAGTCTATTTGATAAAGAAAAAAAAATGGTGCAGAATAAGTTTCAAAAGTCTTTCAGATTAATCTCAAAATGGTCAGATCTTAAACTTTATAATGTATTAATGCCGCAACCTTGAGAATTAAAATATAGGACCAAAACACACTATAGGACCAAAACGGTTAAATCAAGGATATTTTTTTGTGGTCACATTTTAAAAATCTTTAGTGTGTACACAGCATTATTTACATTTACTTTGATGCATTTAGCAGACACTTTTATTTAAAGCGACTTACATTTTCCTATTCAGGCTATACATATATATTTTTTATCATTATGTATTTTTAACACTCTATAGCAGGGGTGCCCAACCCTGCTCCTGGCAATCGACTGTCCTGCAAAGTTCAGCTACAAATCAAACACACCTGTCTTTCCAGCGACCCTGGAGACCTTAATTAGTTGCTTCAGGCGTGTTTGTTAAGAGTTGGAGCTGAACTTTGCAGGACGGTACCCCTGCTCTATAGTGTGGACTCATATAGACATCCAGCTGTGTTAACACGACACTGGGGATTTAGCTGTGTATGCTAATTGTCAGTCATCTTTGATGATAGTGGTCCTGAAATAAATAAATTATTTCGGATTACTGATTATAACTGAATTCAACCAACCTGAAAAATTTTTCACTGAAGTATAATTGTTTGTAGATGTGACCTGATTTCTCAATTTTATACAGTTCTCAATTTTCTCCAAGTCACGATACAGAAATTGTTTGGACATGATAATGTAGACTCACAGAAATCAAGAATCTGCAACTGAACCTAAACAATGGTGACAACCAACAAAATATTCAGATAAACAGATCAACTCTGAGCATCACAAAACAAGCTACAAAAGTCAAAAAAAGTTTGCGTTGAATATCACCATTGTTGATATTTATACACTGATTCGTGATGCTTGTATGAGACAAAAAGGCAGCTCATACCAATTTCTCTATAATGAAGATATACAATAAAAATCTAACTGTCATAACATCACAAAAAATGCAATCAACACACTCAGAGATAAGATTCCTTTTGTGATCTGTGAATGTGACTACTTCATTGGTGATTAAATCAACAAGTAATTGATATCACAGAATTTGAGTTTTTCTCACAATTGTTGCTATAACAAATGTTCTTAAAAAAAAAACAATTGCAGGAGTCAGAAAAAATAGATATTAAAAAGTCAAGAATCAAGAGCCCAACTAAAGTAAATGCTTATCTCCAAAATGGTGACTTCAAACTTGATTAATTTCAATAAAACACCAACATCTAAATCTCATTTAATTCTCAATAAGTTTTTTATGAAATAAATAAAAGCAGGCTGGATTGTAATGTGTGAGAGACAGAGCTGTTAGTGTTTAATGTTTTGTTGCTGCCAGTCATGTGACAAGGTTTTAAATAATAAGATAATTTTTTTAAGTGGTTACCATTGTGCTGAAGAGTAGCTCTGTCAAGTTGTGATTTTCACTTTGCTGTAACTTAATCCTCATTTTATTTTATAAAACCTTGATTGAGCTAGGCAGTATCGGATCGAAATACCACCAACTGCACAGATTCACTTTTTACATTGCACTTACTCTATTCTATTGATTTTTTTTCCAGGACAAACGAAATGTTTTCACTCAAGGAGGTACAAGCATTGAAGTTGCTATTGTACAATTTAGCACTACTGGCTGTTCACTGAAATCTAAAATTAGCTTCTTTGAAATGAATACAAATTTAAGTCACAGCTGTGTGTGAACTGTCTGAATTACATTTTTTTTTCAGGTCAAACTTTTTCAGGGATTTTGTTCAGCTGTTCAGGTACTTATAACTGATAACTTTTGTTTGTCTGGTAAAAATTAGCTAATGCATTTAAATGTACATTATGTAACTTTTTGTCATTAATGAATAACTACATTTACATTTATGCATTTAGCAGACGCTTTTATCCAAAGCGACTTACAGTGCCATTCAGATTATAAATTTATTTGTCAGTACATGTGTTCTCTGGGAATCAAACCCACAACCTTTGCGCTGCTAACGCAATGCTCTAACCACTGAGCCACAGGAACACAGTAACTACACAGCAACAAATGAGTAACTCAATCTGAACATTCTAGTAACTACTAGTAACTTACAAAAACTGACATAGTAATGAATTAATAAGTACTATCGCTCAGTTAAAGGGTTAGTTCACCAAAAAATGTAAATGATCCTGTGTTTTACTCACCCTTGAGGCATCCTTGGTTTATATGACTTCGTTCTTTCAGACAAATCCAATCAAAGTTATATTAAACTTGTCCTGCCTCTTCCAAGTATTATCAATGTAGTGAGTGAGTGTTTTTCAACAGTCCAAAACATGTCATATAGTGTTTTTATTTGACAACATATGTTTAGACATAATCATCGTACAGTGATCTGAATATCAGAGTTAGTATTTTTTTTATGTGTTAGATATATCAACACTGTGAATGACATGCGATCTGACATATTCAATATAATCAAACAGATTTTTTGTCAAAACTAAATTTTTTGCTATATTGAATTTATACTCACAGACTTCAAGAATCAGCGTGAGGAATCACAACAACGGTGACCATCAAAAAAATGCATTAGGGCATGAATAAATTATGAGCAACATTTTCTTTGTTTTTTCTTTCTATTTTGCTTTTTTTGTAGCTTGTTTTGTGATGTTCAGAGTTGATCTGTTTATCTGAATATGCTGTTTGTCACCGTTGTTGAGATTCAGATGCTGATTCTTGATGTGTGTCTAAAATAAATATTTATCTTGAATCATAACTTTTTGTAAGAAAATCTTCCAAAATTGATAGAAAACAGAATCTTTCATTGTGGGATCACAAGGCTGTTGTAATCAATACAACTAAATTAACTCTAAATGAGTTCAGAGATTTGGATCAAATGATGATTATGTTATAAAATGATCAACATCACCTGATGAATTTTGCTCTTTGAAAAAGTCTGGCTGTTATAATTCAGTTATAGCAGCCAAAGAAAATGTAATGTTAAAAAGTCAAGAATCAAGAGCTCAATTAAAGTAAATTGAATCCATTTTTAATATAACTCTGATTGGATTTGTCTGAAAGAAGAAAGTCGTATACACCTAGGATTGCTTGAGGGTGAGCAACTAGTTCACCCTAGTTTGGGTGAACTAACCCTTTAAATGTGGTAGTTCACTCTTAGTTAATCAGTAACTACTATTTTGGGACATCCCTTACTTCATTTTATTTACTGAAAATTAACTATCAATGAGAACTATTTGTTTATTTTAGTTTGATCCTTTCTTCAGAAGGAGCCCAGAATCGGATGATTATGATGATGACGGTGGTGACAAGAAAGGGTCACAGACCTTCAGACAATTATGTGACCTAACTGTTTCACAGACAAGGCGTAGGCCTAGTCCTAGACAAAAATGTAAGCCTGAGCGGTTTCAACAGAAATAAACTTGCACTGACTAATCTTAAAATATATCAGTGCCTTTGTTTTGTCTCAAGATGCACCCCAATAATATTTTTTTTTCTAAGCATGTTTATAAAAATTAATTAAATGTCCTTATTGAACTCTGGCCTAATCCTAGCTTAGTCTAAGCCCTGTCTGTGAAACTGTGCCTCAGAGTATTAAAAAGCATAACTGCAGTCACAGCAAAATCCCCAGTGATAATTTAACACTCTGTGAGTGTGTGGACTAATTTAAACACCGAAGCAGTGTTTAAGTTAATGAGATGATTAGGTGATTAATTGAGTAAGGATTGACCCTTATTGAAGACACCTGATGTTAACAAGCAGAATCAGTAAAGGAGAAAATCATAGTTTATGTCACCATTATAGTGGTTGCATATAGTGTTAGTGCTAGTTGGGATCTTGACTCTCGACTTTTTAATTTAAAATGTTGTTTGGTTGCTGTGACCGAGATATAACAGCCAGACAACCCAAGAGCAAAAGTCATCAGATGGTGATGATTATGTTCTAAAATAAATAATTATTTGATCTGAATCATTTAACTCATTTAGAGTTATATTATCATTTTTGACTACAACGGTCTTGTGATTCCACAGTGAACGATTCAGTGTTTTCTACACATTTTGGAAGAATTTATTAGAAGCTGTTCTGGGAAGAAACAAAAACACTTTCATCTAGGCACACACAGACATCAAGAATCAGCGTATGCATCTCAACAATGGTGACAAACAGCATATTCAGCTAAACAGATCAACTCTGAACATCACACACCACAGCCTACTAAAGTCACATAAAACAGAAAAATTAAAGGATATAATAAAATCTTATTAAAAATACATAAAAGAAGTTACAAAGACATTTCAGCTCATAATTTATTCATGCCGCAATGCATGATGGGAGCCAAGGATGAGTTTTGATTGTCTACAACAGTGCTTCGCAAACCTGTCCTGGAGGACCCCCTGCCCTGCACCTTTTGTATGTCTCCCTAATCTAACACACCTGATTCCACTCATCAGCTCATTAGTAAAGACTGCAAGAACTAAACTGGGTGTGTTTGTCTGATTAGGGAGACATACAAAATGTGCAGGGCAGAGGGTCCTCCAGGACAGGTTTGGGAAGCACTGGTCTACAACATGCTTTTTTGATGCTCACTGTTGTTGTGATTCTCACGCTGATTCTTTATGTCTGTCTAAATTAAGTATTTTTCTTTTATCAAAATAACTCTTAAAATCATCTGTCTGATCATGATGGAAATGCAAGGTCTTGTATTCTTCACATTGTTGACATAATCAATAAATAAAACCTAACTCAGGTATTCAGATCAATACATGAAGATAAGTTCAAAACTTAATCAATACCACATGATCACATTTCCTCTGGTTTGTGTGGCTGTTATAACTCTGTTACTGCCGCCAAATAAAATCCAATGTCAATATGTAAGGGTCAAGATCCCAACTAATGCAAACACTTACCACTATAATGGTGACATACAAATTTTGATTTTCTCCTTTGGTGATTCTGCTTGTTAAAATCAGGTGTCTTCAATAATGGTCAATCCTCACTCAATTAATCACCTAATTATCTAATTTACTTTAACACTGCTTCAGTGCTTATATGAGTCCACACTCAGAGTGTTAAATTAACACTGGGGATTTTGCTGTGGTGTTGAAATTAATACGATTAGTAGATTAATTGATTGATGACTGAGCATTAATGAAGAACCATGCTGTTAACAAACTGAATCACTGACAGAAAGTGAAACAAGAACAGAAAAAAAAGACGAGATGAGCAGAAATACAAGATATACAACTGACTTCAGCTACAGCCTTAGATGAAATCAATGCGAAATAAAAAATACAATAGGTGTGTTCGACTTGAAGCGGCGCTGTGCAGATAAACCGGTCTGTGACATCAAAGTACCGTGAGAGCTATAGAGAGCAGACAGCTCCGTATGCTTTTGAATAGCTCTCGCGGTACTTTGATCTCATACACCGATTGATCTGCGCAGCAAACACACCTAGTGTATGCAGATGAACAGTCTTATATTTTTGTTCTAGTACTATTACTATTTGATTTTGTTTTGGTATTTTTTAGTTGTGACTTTTAGTAGCGTTTTGTGATGTTCTCAGTTGATCTGTTTATCTGAATGTGTTGATTGTCACCATTATTGAGATTCATACACTGATTATTGATGTCCGTTTGATAATGCAGCTTGACACTTATAGTGTCAATTTACTTTCTAAAGTCTTTCAGATTCATCTTAAAACTGTTCAACCAAGCTGTATCATGTGATCAATAACAAAATTAAACATAAATAACAATCATTTATTTAAGTCACTATATGTTGATTTTAGTTATTATGAAAGCAGAACCATCAACACCTGATTGTTATAACAAATATGTTTAATGAATACACAGTTACTGCAATCAAAGAAACACTAATGTTTTAACATCAAGGTTCAAATAAATGAAACTTATCTCAATAATGGTACTTCAAATGAAACTAAAACATCAATATCTAAAGTCAATTGGGACTTTTTTTTTGTATCTCTATGCATCATTTTAAGTCGGTTTCAGTGGTTTCTTGTGTATGCAGATATTTATTGAGATGTTGCAGTGTTTATGGTATTTATGTTTTAGATAGAGGTAAAAAAGATGGCATAGGGAAAGCTCTGGTTTCGTGTTGATGAGCCCTGAGTGAGAATTATATAAACACTGGGAGTGTTAGTTTAACACTGCAGGTTTTACTGTGTAGCACTGAGGGCAAAGTTGCATTTTGATTATTGCACAAAAATGCATTTAGAAATAAGCAAAATGAAAGTTCATTGAAGGCATCAAATTATGTAGCTTACAGTAATACAATGGATGTCTACAAATAGAGAAATAGCAGTGTAAACAGACTGATTTAACCTATTTTCATGTCTTTTTCTAGGGAAAAGAGAAAATGTAAGCCATTCTGGTTGGCCTTCATAATGCTTTTTTGTTTATTTACTGCACAGAATGGAATACCTAACATATTGCTTGATACTTAGTTTAAGGTTTGTCTGCATACAACACACAGCCGAACTCTTTGTGAACCGTGAGATTGTCACTGTGACTGTCATGGCAGTAGTGATTCTGATCCTTTGGTTTTTTTCAGGTTCAATCACTTATTTCTTTGTTTCTTTGCTCCTACTATTAATTATATGCATTTGTATGGATGTAAATAGACAATACGTCTAACAGGGGTATATGAGAAGAGAATATGCTAAAGAAATAAGAGAAACCAATAACAAACTGTTTTGTATAATCCTTGCTGTGCTTCTTTAAGTCTGTATAATTTTGCCAATTATTCAGTATACTCCAATGTACAATGTAGCACTCTCTGCATTGCCTTTATCATTGCTTTGAATGAAATGTGTAAAATGTTTGTTCTTGTGAAAAATATGATTATGGAATATTTTTGTTCTTTTATTGTTAGTTAGAGTTAGCTTAGTTAGGGCATTGTAATGGTTTTCTTGGTATTTTATTCTTTAATCTAGTTAAAGGGGTTTTTTATTTATCTTTTTTGGCGCTACACCCATATTAATCTTATTGTTATAACATTCATTTTCATGTTCATTTTATTCATTTATTAAATATCAGGTATTTTTGTCTTTAAATAGTCAAAAGATGTATATATGTAACATGGGTTTAAATTGTATTTAAGTATTCAAATGTAAAACTCAGACAACAGTAACATTTTAAATGCCAACAGAACATTAAACACTAACAGATATCTTTAGATCTCAGCATCTTCATTTATTACAAACCAGTCTGACTTTATTTCTTTCATATACACAACTTCTCATTGAGAATTTCATTGAGGTTTAGATGTTGATGTTTTATTGAAAATAATAAGGTTTGTATTCACTGAATCAATCTATCAAACTAGGATTCTCTATACTAACAGCTTTTGTGAGTAAATAGCTTATAATTTAATGTAAATTGACATTACATAGAGCTTGGTCTCTAATCTTCGACATGTCTTACACTAAACAATACATTTGTTGGGAACTATACGTAGATTTTACCTGGTTAAAAAAATATTTTTATGAAAATTCAGAGTGGGAATGTAGCAATATGTAGGACCCATTTACAGCATTATCACCAGCAAAAGTGTTATACAACTGCAAAAAAAAAAAAAGACAATACAAACTAAATAGACGTAAAAAGGTATATGGTAGCACAGGGTTATAAATGTTGAAATAATGGTAAAATAATGGTAAATAATGGTAAAAGATTGTTAAAAAAGTGACTGGTAGCAACTGCCAAACGAAAACGGTACAATTAAAGTAAAATATCCTAATGTTTAAAAAAAAAAAACTTTTACTTTACAGTTGTTTACCGGATTATCATTGTGAAGCACTCTCTGTAAATTCTAAATCTCTTGTAGTTAACCATTAGCTAGCAACAGCACACGTGTAAACAAATGCTATCACTGCAACTACACATTTGCTGCCTTTAAATAAAGCCATTTTCAGCAGCCATATCACTCTGCAGCCCAAGACCGGTCACCCACTGATGCTGAGCAGGGTTGAGCTGGTCAGTAGCTGGATGGGAGACCTCCTGGGAAAACTAGGTTGCTGTTGGAAGAGGTGTTAGTGAGGCCAGCAGGGGATGCTCACCCTGTGGTCTTGTGTGGGTCCTAATGCCCCAGTATTGTGACGGGGACACTATACTGTAAAAAGCACAGTCCTTCGGATAAAACGTTAAACCGAGGTCCTGACTCTCTGTGGTCATTAAAAATCCCAGGATGTCCTTCGAAAAACAGTAGGGGTGTTACCCCGGCATCCTGGTCAAACTAGTCCACTGTCCTCTGACCATCATGGCCTCCTAATCATCCCCATACACTGATTGGTTTCATCACTGTCTCCCCTCCACCCCCAAGCTGGTGTGTGGTGGGCGTTCTGGTGCACTATGAGCTGCATGCAGAGCAGTCAGGACCTCGGTTTAACGTTTCATCCGAAGGACGGTGCTTTTTACAGTATAGTGTCCCCGTCACAATACTGGGGCATTAGGACCCACACAAGACCACAGGGTGAGCATCCCCTGCTGCATCGCATGCAGCTCATCCAGGTGGATGCTGCACACTGGTGGTGAATGAGGAGATATCCCCCTTACTATGTAAAGCGCTTTGAATGAATGGAAAAGCACTATATAAATGTAACAAATTAATTAAAGATTAAATTAATAAAATTAAATTAATAAAAAAATTAAACATGCAGCATTACATCATTGTTTTTTGGTCTTTTCCTGGCCTGAAGCACAGACTCTCTTCAGTATGGAAGTTCAAATCAAATTTAAATCAAATCAAATCTCTTTTACTGTCACATCACCACAGCACATGTGCCTTGATGAGTTAAATTCTTGAGAGCGTGCTCCAGACAGTGCAGAAACAATTTACATATAGACAGTACATACTTACAGACTTATACAGAAGACAATTTGCAGAATACACATACATATGCTCAGTACACACAGTGTACTATTAGACATACTTACAGTTATCAATACACATTGTATGTACACATTCTACATTATGTACACAAATATACATACAATAATATGCGAAGGTGCAACAGATTATACATAAACTGGATACGCAATGTCATGGATGTGCATTGGATGGTATCCAGTGGTAGCAGATATGTTGTTGTGTTAGTGCAGTGTGTGCGTGTAGTCCAGTTGAACTGTGTTAAAGTTAAAGTTCAGTGCATGGCACCTCTGGTGGTGAGAGGGATTATCGCCGGGCCTGGACTCATGACACATCTAAAGTCAATCTGGTTAGTAACCAGTTTCACAATCTGGTTGTGAAACTAGTGATGTTGTTTGTGGAGTTGTTTAATCATCCTCGGCTAAGATTTTGAGATATTTAATGTCTTCTTTTATCTTGTGTTGATTTCATCGAAGGTTGTGGCTGAAGTCAGTTGTAGTTCTTGTATTTCTGCTCATCTCGTCTCTTCTTTCTGTTCTTCTTTCTCTTTCTTTTAATGGTTCAGTTCGTTAACAGCAGGCGTTCTTCATTAATGCTCAATCATCATACTTAACTAATTATCTCAGTAATTTTAAGGCTGCTTCAGTGTTACTTTTTAAACACTCTGAGTGTGGATTATATACACACTGGGGCCCGATTTCACAGACAGGGCTTAGACTTTAATAGGATTAGATCATAGTTTAATTAGGACATTTAAGTAATTTTTATAAACGTGCTTAGAATTTTTTTTTACTGGTGTGCATCTTGAGACAAAACAAAGGCACTGATATATTTTAAGATCAGTCATTGCAAAAATCTTTCAGTTGAAACAGCTCAGACTTACATTTTAGTCTGGGACTAGACATTAGCCTTGTCTGTGAAACCGGGGGTGGGAGTGTTGATTTAACATTGGAGGTTTTACTGTGTATATGTCCGATTTTCTAATTCTAGAATAATTTCTTTATTATTGTTTGATGTTACTCTCACATTTCTGATGTTTATTGTAAAGTGTTCTTGAGCTCTGGAAAAGGCGCTCTATACAGACTGTGTCTGTTCCCCGAATATTGAGTTCAAAATATAAATTTAATGCAGGATCTAGAACAAATCTGATCGTGATTAAACCAGAAAAATGCAAAATAAATGAACAAAAACTATTTTTAAAACTTGGGCTCCTAAATATCCGATCACTCACACCGAAAGCAGTTATTGTAAATGAAATAATCACAGATAATAGTTTTGATGTACTGTGTCTGACTGAAACCTGGCTTAAAACAAATGATTATTTTGGTCTAAATGAATCTACTCCACCAAGCTACTGTTATAAGCACGAGCCTCGTCAGACTGGTCGTGGCGGCGGTGTCGCAACAATATATAGTGATATTCTCAATGTTACTCAGAAAACAGGATACAGGTTTGACTCATTCGAAATACTTATGCTTAATGTTAAACTGTCAGATAAGCAAAATAAATCTGTCCTATCTCTTGCTCTGGCTACTGTATATAGACCGCCAGGGCCATATACAGATTTTCTAAAAGAATTTGCAGATTTCCTCTCAGACCTATTGGTTACTGTTGATAAAGCACTAATTGTTGGAGATTTTAACATTCACGTTGATAATACAAATGATGCTTTAGGACTTGCGTTTACTGACCTAATAAACTCTTTTGGTGTCAAGCAAAATGTCACCGGGCCCACGCATCGTTTTAATCATACGCTAGATTTAATAATATCGCATGGAATTGATCTAACTGATATAGATATCATACCTCAAAGTGATGATGTTACTGACCATTTCCTTGTATCGTGCATGCTGCATATTACTGATATTAACTATATGGCTCCGCGTTATCGTCCAGGCAGAATTATTATTCCAGCCACTAAAGACAGATTCACAAATAACCTGCCTGATTTATCTCAACTGCTCTGTGTACCCATAAATACAGATGAACTAGACACAATTACTAGCAACATGGGAACTATCTTCTCTAATACGTTAGAAACTGTTGCACCCATCAAATTAAAAAAGGTTAGAGAAAAACGTGCCGCGCCATGGTACAACAGTTATACCCATTCTCTCAAGAAAGATACTCGTATTCTTGAGCGCAAATGGAGAAAAAGTAACTTGGAAGTCTTTAGAATTGCGTGGAAAAACAGTATGTCCAGCTATAGACAGGCTCTAAAAACTGCAAGAACCGAGTATATCCGCAAACTCATAGATAATCACCAAAACAATCCAAGGTTTTTATTTAGCACAGTGGCTAGATTAACAAATAAACAGATGTCACCCGATCTAAATATTCCCTCACAGTTTAATAGTAATGACTTTATGAATTTCTTTACTGATAAAATAGATAATATCAGAAATACAATAACAAACGTAGATTCTACAGCGTCTAGTACTTCAGCATCATTCATCGCACCCAAAGAAAAACTGCAGTGCTTTACAACTATAGGACAGGATGAGCCAAATAAACTTATCACTGCATCTAAACCAACAACATGTTTATTAGATCCTGTACCAACTAAACTATTGAAAGAGTTGTTACCTGTTGCAGAACAACCGCTTCTCAATATTATTAACTCCTCGCTATCTTTAGGTCACGTCCCAAAACCATTTAAGCTGGCAGTTATTAAGCCTCTTATTAAGAAACCAAAATTAGATCCTTGTGAACTGGCAAATTACAGACCCATTTCAAATCTTCCGTTTATGTCGAAAATATTAGAAAAAGTAGTGTCTGCTCAATTGTGTTCCTTTTTGCAAAAAAATGATATCTATGAAGAATTTCAGTCAGGTTTCAGGCCCCGCCATAGCACAGAAACTGCACTTGTTAAAATTACAAATGACTTGCTTCTTGCGTCAGACAAAGACTGTATCTCGTTGCTAGTTTTACTTGATCTTAGTGCTGCGTTCGACACTATAGATCATGACATACTGATAGATCGATTACAAAACTGTACAGGTATTCAAGGGCAGGCTCTAAGATGGTTTAGATCCTACCTGTCCGATCGCTACCACTTTGTTTATTTAAACGGGGAGTCATCTCAATTATCACCAGTAAAGTATGGAGTACCACAAGGATCTGTCCTAGGTCCTCTATTATTTTCATTATATATGCTGCCCCTTGGTAATATTATTAGAAAATACGGGATTAGTTTCCATTGTTATGCTGATGACACTCAACTATATATCTCAACAAAACCAGATGAAACTTCGAAACTATCTAAGCTAACAGAGTGTGTTAAAAATATAAAAGATTGGATGACCAGTAATTTTCTTCTATTAAATTCAGATAAGACCGAGATATTACTTGTTGGACCTAAAAACAGTACACAGAATCTCTTGGATTACAATTTGCAACTAGACGGATGTACTGTTACTTCCTCTACAGTTAAAAATCTGGGTGTTATATTAGACAGCAACCTATCTTTTGAAAATCATATTTCCAATGTTACAAAAACAGCATTCTTCCATCTTAGAAACATTTCCAAGCTACGGAACATGTTAAGTGTTTCTGATGCAGAAAAGTTAGTTCATGCATTCATGACCTCTAGACTGGACTATTGTAATGCACTGCTAGGTGGTTGTCCTGCATCTTCAATAAACAAGCTACAGATAGTACAAAATGCTGCGGCTAGAGTCCTTACCAGGTCAAGAAAATATGACCATATTATTCCAATTTTACAGTCTCTGCACTGGCTACCTATTAAGTTTCGTATCAGTTACAAAATATTATTACTTGCCTATAAGGCCCTAAATGATTTAGCTCCTGCGTACCTAACTAATCTTTTATCACGCTACAATCCAACCCGCTCCCTAAGGTCACAAAACTCTGGACTCTTGGTAGTACCTAGGATAGCAAAGTCCACTAAAGGAGGTAGAACTTTTTCATATATGGCTCCTAAACTCTGGAATAGCCTTCCTGAAAACGTTCGGGGTTCAGACACACTCTCTCTGTTTAAATCTAGATTAAAGACGCATCTCTTTAGCCAAGCATTCATATAATGCATCTCACAATCTTGTACTGCCAGTCCATCTGAACACATGCACATTATTATGCTTTAGCTTGGGTTATACTGATAATTTCATCCAGGGTTATTCCTGGATGGAGCCGCTGCTACGCTAATTGTCTTACTGTTTCTATGTTACTGCCACGGGATTAACATCCCGTGGTAGTTAGGAATTACACAAGCCTCAGTCTGGATCCTACCCTTAAACGATAGAGATGACCGAACACCTGAGAAGAGACGATGACAACCCCTCCGAGGACCTCCGAGATGAGCCCCCAGAGACAGAGCTCCAGTGAGGACCTCGTCACCTAGACATCCATCGGGGAAAGACCCCTGGAACCAGTGGACCACTTACACTCTGACTTTGCTGCAGTTGGAACAAACTACTGATTTGTCTGGCCGGAGGGGAACTGGCCCCCCGACTGAGCCTGGTTTCTCCCAAGGTTTTTTCTCCATTCTGTCACCGATGGAGTTTTCGTTCCTTGCCGCTGTCGCCTCTGGCTTGCTCAGTTGGGGACACTTCATTTCCAGCACAATCATCGACTTGATTGCACAGATACTATTTAAACTGAACTAAGCTGGACAATGCCACTACTAAATTCAATAATGAAATGCATTCAGCAGATAATTGAGTGTTAAATCCTGTCATTTTACATTATTGACAAATTTGCCTATTTTGATATTGTGCAGTGCTTTGTTACAATTTGTATTGTTAAAGGCGCTATATAAATAAAGGTGACTTGACTTGACTTGACTATATAAATAAAACGTATTTTATTATTATTATACAACAACTATTCTCATTAACTAACATTAGGAATGAAGAATAAATGCTGTAATAAATGTATTGTTCGTGTTAGTTAATATAATACATTAACTAACACTAACTAATGGAAACTTATTGTAAACTGTTACCTTAATATTAAATATCAATATATAATTTTTATTCAGTTCCATGCAACAGAATCAGATATAACTTTTCTTGAAATAATTATCAATATAATGTATAATCCTACAAAGCTATTATTACCAGAGCACATTATTATTATTACACATTACATGTGCATGTAATGTAAAAATATTAATAATTTATTCATAAATAAATACATTTATGAATCTAAATGTAAAACTGAAAAGCGAAAATAATGTAACAGAACGTTCATGACATCAACGTGTCAGTTGAATGTGTTCTGTGGGTCTGTTACTATCAAAGATAGGAAATAAGAAAGTTTGTTCTAATTAAGAAAGGCAAAGAAAGACTAGAAGCAGACATGTCGAAGGCATCTTTTGAAGGGCGAAAGTAGTTCACAGTACAGACAATGTGTTCCTCCCTGCCCACGCTTTATCACGAGCGGGGATACAGACAGTCTGTGCGTGGTCTGCTTGGGGGTGAAGCACGCAGAGTCAGCTCTTGAGGGAGCCGGCTGCCCACATTGTGAGCGGCTTCCACTGCGTACGCTTCGCTCCCGGATAACTCTCTTCGAGGAGGGAGTTTTCGCTAGCGCTCCTCACGGTGCTGGCCCCGCCTCTGCTGAGGCAGAGCAGCAGCTGCATTCGTGGGGATTGCAATTGGATTTGGCAGAGGGAATGGAGACGGACGGGTCCCTATCTCTATCCTCACCTGCCAGATCCACTGCCCGTTCTCTGGAATCGGAAGCCCGTTCTGCGGTTTCTTCCCCTCAAGGTTCAAGGTCAAGGTTCTTTATTATTTGTCACATACACAATCATACAGGGTATAATAAGTAGTGAAATGTTAGTCAGGACAGGTCCGCTCAATGGAAAGTGCAAAAAAATAAAAAATAATAATAAAATAAAAATAACATAAAAGCAATAAAAACTATGAAACATAACACGAGAGAGTATATATATAAATATGGTGAGAATGAAATAAGAAACAAATAATGAAATAAAATAAGGAGTAAGATGTGCAATGAGATAAAGTGTGCAGTGCAAGAGAATGTGCAAATAGGTTGTACCGGGAATGTACACATAGCAGCAGTGTGGATGATGGGGAATAATGGATGTGTTACAGTTTATTAAGTTGAGTCCTGTGGATGTTATGATGTTATGAGACTGAGTTTAGGAGCCTGATGGCCTGGGGGAAGAAACTCCTGCTCAGTCTTTCAGTTTTAGCCAACATGCTCCTGTAGCGCCTGCCAGATGGCAGTAAAATGAAAAGGTGGTTACCGGGGTGATTTGAGTCCTTGATGATTTTAGCAGCTCTGCTTTTACAGCGTTTGAGGTAGATGTCCTGCAGAGAAGGGAGAGCAGACCCTGAGATGCGCTCAGCTAAGCGCACGACTCTCTGTAGAGCTTTGCAGTCCTGGTTTGTGGCATTATTATACCACACTGAGATGCACTGAGTCAGAACACAGAGGGCGGGCTCAGCGTTTCACCTATCTCCCTCCGAGGAGGAAGATGTGGAGAGCGCTGATTATTCGCCCATTCAATCCCCACGATAAGAGGAGCTATTAGAGGTAGTCACTCGCGCGGTTGCCAAGTTGAACATCGATTGGCCCGCCGATAATCAGACTGAAAAACAGAAAAGTCAATTAGATGAACGCTTTCTGCGTAGTAAGTCACTACCTCTACGCCGGAGCCTGCCTTTCTTTCCCGATCTTCACACTGAGGTGTCGAGATCGTGGAAAAACCCTTTTTCATTCCGCTTATTTATCCCCGCCTCCGTTTATTATGGTAATGTGGCGGGGCTAAGCGAGTGTGGTTACAGAGCGATGCCCCGCTAGCGACGGATGCATCCCTGACCAGTTGGGGGGGCGGTCATGAGTGGCCACCCTGCCCGCGGTCTGTGGAGTGGTTACCATCTCACGTGGCACATCAACTGCCTGGAGATGCTGGCCGTGTTTCGAGCACTGAAACATTTTCTTCCGGACCTAAGAAATCACAATGTGCTAGTACGCACCGACAACACAGCTGTGGTTTCGTATATCAACCACCAGGGAGGTCTGCGCTCGCGCCCCTTATACAAGCTGGCGCACCAGATCCTTGTGTGGTCCCAGGACAAGTTCCTCTCGCTGAGAGCAATCTATATTCCTGGGCATCTCAATGTGTCAACATGACTCATCCAGCTTCACTGGGGCTGGATGCTATGGTACAGAAGTGGCAGAGGCTTCGTCTGTATGCCTTTCCCCCGATCGTTCTGCTCCCGGGAGTTCTAAAGAGAGTGCGCCGGGACGGGGTCAGGCTGTTGCTAGTAGCCCCGTTCTGGCCGGGCCAAGTATGGTTCTCGGACCTGATTTCTCTCCTCGACAGCTCTCCATGGGAGATTCCAGTCAGGAGGGATCTCCTCTCACAAGTATGATCTTTCACCCCCGCCCGGAGTTATGCAAGCTGTGTGTGTGGCCCCTGAGGGGGCGCAACTCATAGCCTCAGGTCTCTCAACCGAGGTTGTTGAGACCATTCTCCAATCTAGAGCTCCCTCAACGAGGAAACTGTATGGCCTCAAGTGGAGACTCTTCACTTCTTGGTGTGGAGACCACCAGCTCGACCCAGTTAACTGCCCGGTTGGTACAATACTGGAGTTTCTGCAGGCTCGGCTCTCCGCAGGGTTATCCCACTCCACCCTTAGGGTTTACGTGGCAGCTATAGCGTCCTACCATGCCCCTATGGGTGGACAGTCAGTGGGCAAAGACCCCCTGATTACACGTTTCCTCCGCGGCGTGATGAGGCTCAGGCCTAGAGTATGGTCCCGGGTCCCTCCTTGGGATCTCGCTGTGGTGCTAGAGGCTCTCTGCAAACCTCTGTTTGAACCCATCAAGGAGGTATCAGAGCGTCTCCTTACCTTGAAGACGGTGCTACTCTTAGCCATATCTTCTCTGAAGAGAGTTGGGGATCTGCAGGCTCTCTCGGTGGCCCCTTCCTTTATAGACTTTGCACCCGGTCTGGCGAAAGCTTTTTTGTACCCTCGTGTGGGGTACATCCCTAAGGTCCCATCCTCGGTACCACGGCCTGTTGTACTCCAGGATTTTGTCCTCCTCCCTTCAGGGAGCCCGACCAGGAAAAGCTTAATTGTATGTGTCCAGTGCGAGCATACGTCCACAGAACTGCCTTGTGGAGAAAGACGGACCAACTGCCAGTATGCTACGGTCCTCCTAAAAAGGGTCTTCCAGCTGCTAAGCAGACCCTTAGTCGGTGGATAGTGGATGCCATCATAGTTGCCTATGAGTCCTCTGATCTCCCCTCACCTTTGGGGGTCAAGTCTCATTCAACCAGAGGTATGGTGGCCTCCAATGCCTTTCTCACAGGTGTTCCTATTCAGGACATTTGTGATGCTGCTGGGTGGTCTACGCCCCTAACCTTCGTCAGATTCTATGACCTAGATCTGCAAGCCACTCCTGGCTCTTCTGTTCTCTTGCCGTAGCTGTGCATTCCACACACTAAGCAGGGATTTGCAATTCTGGCGGCGTGGTCATCTCGTTCCCCGTAGCATCTCGACGCAGCTCGATGTTCCCGGAGGGGAACGTCCCAGGCTACGTATGTAACCCTGGTTCCCAGAGGGAACGAGACGCTGCGTCGCAGGGCCATACTTCTGGCATCCCTACTAGAGCTATGCTTCATTCCTGGAAGCTGGCGCCGGCTGCACATCATGTGCTTTTAAGCATCCTGGTCATGACGTCATCCGCACCTGACGTCTGGGCGTCAATTTTGGCTGATTACACATATGATTCAGAGCTGGACATCGCTGATGGCATTCCCCGTAGTGTCTCGACGCAGCGTCTTGTTCCCTCGGGGAACCAGGGTTATATACGTAACCTGGGACGATATTTATTATGTATAAATACACACACATGCATGTATATATTTAAGAAAAATATGCTATGTTTATATATTAAATATATATCATATAAATTATATGCATATAAATATATACATGTAAATATATGTAAATATTTTCAAAATATATATTGTGTGTGTGTATTTGTACATACATTATGAACATATACATTTGTACACAAAAACATTTATTTTGGAACATATTAATCGTTTGGCAGCACTGATTTAAATTAAGTTTAAATTAGTGCTGAATAATTGAAATATTAATTTTAAATTAGTTCTGCGTTAAGCGTTTTTCAAGTTAATTGTTTGTCCCCGAGAGGTTACTCAACACTTTGTCACTGATTCACAGGTACATGCTGTCACTCTGAAACAGCATGAAGACAAGTTTTCCAAAACTACAACCCACAACGCTTATATTCCTCATGACTATAAGCCCCCATTCCAAGATGTTGGAGCAGTAACACCTCAGCCGACCCCGTGTATCAGGCCATCCCTGCCGGACCTGGATCACTCCCAGCATCAGACTCCACCATTCCCGCTTCTTCCAGTGAATCCACTGAATCTGCCGAGTCCGACTCATCCGAGGAAGCAGGCAAAAATAATATTTTTTTTATTTTTTGTATTAAGAAATAAAGATGTGAATAATTTGTTTATTTAATAGCCGTGGAGCTGGTTACGGCTCGTACTACCCCTCCATCTGGCATCCTTCCATTTCATACAGTAATTAGTTTAACTTTGAGAAGGTGCGATGGTGGTGGATATATGCTTGTCATCAATGCATCCAACCACACTGGAAATTCGGATTGAGTTACTTCCAGCCCGATCTAACAGCAATTCGTACATATCTTACGAGGTGGCTAATTCGTACGACCTCACTCGTACAAATTCATAAATGTATTGCTAAATAGAACGTATTTTACGAGTTGCCAATTCAGCGTTACTTCCAGACGTCACATAAAGATGTTATCAAGTTTACGTCATTTATCAGATTAGCCTCCCTTAAACCGATTTTTACACCACTGATTTACCGTCCTGTGATACTCCTCTTTGATGAATTTGTGCCCAGGAAAAAATGATCAGAATGATCACACTTTCCTTAAAATCTGCATTCCATGGACTTATAATATGCTCTGCATCTCCGTGCATTTTTCCTATTTTGTAAATGATCTTCCAATTGGGTAAGACATTAAACATATTCTTGTTTCCGTTTGCATTAAGATTATTTTCCTAAACAAAGGCAGACAATTTTACTTGTTTTATGTAAAATGCACTTAAAAGGAAAATCCCCCAGGAAACAAGACTAAATATAGACCATTTTTTCATATATAATTTGACATTTTAGATATTTTTACTTGAAATAAGACAAAAAATACTCAGTAATAAAATGAATTGTGCAGTGTGAATGACTGAATAAGGTATTTAAACTGCTAACACTATAAAAAGGTAGAGGAGACAGAAATAAACTCTGGGTTTACAGAAGAAAACCTGCTCCAGACCAGGTTAGGTTCACAGAGTAAGTTATCATGGTAATTAAGTTACCTCTCTTTCAGAAACGGGCTTGACTTACCCCGCTTTCTCGGGTTTGACAAACCTCAATGAGTTCCCCTCATTTCAGGGTTTACATACTCAGAGTTTTCACTTAACCTCTGTAATAAAATTAATATATGAAGCTATTGTTTCAGCTCCGGAAATTATTTATTAAATATTTAATATTGCTTGAGTTAAAGTAATATTAATATTTAACTTACGATTTATACTTTAAGTGTTCGTCCAGCGATCACTACATCAGCATATCTCTATCAAATCTTGTCTATATTGCTTCGTAGCCATGAGAACAATATAAACGAGCTTATTAAATATCTCAGTCAAGCTTAGGTAACGTTATCTTTGGGCAAATAAGGATGAAAATACTTAAAATCACATTCCAGAGACAATTCTTTATAAAACGAAACAAGGTTTATTCGTTATACTAATATTCTAACATATTCAATAACACACAAACATACATACGAGAGTTGAGGTTAAGGTTTAAAGAATGACATTCTTTCCTATTTCGTAACTTAACCAACCAGCAAAGATCACGAACAAATACGTATGTTTTGTTACTGCATTCAGATCATATTTACCAGTTCAATCAGAAATAGAGGTGATACTTGCTTTCGTTGTTTCAAGCAGGCTGTTGCTTTGGTTTCGTTTCCACGTGGGTTTCCACGTGTTGCTCTGGAAAACTCTGCTGGCTCGCTTCGCTGTCGCGTGACGCCACCGGGGAGTTGAAATCTCGCCGATTGTTTGATGCTGGTTTTGCGTTCAGATGGTAGCGTCTTACGCTGCTGGTTCCCTTTCAAGCTGTCACGAGACATCACGGAGATTACTCCGTTATGGGAACTCCTTCCCTCCAACCTTTCCTGAAGACCTATTGGCTCACGCCAGTCAATGACTGGCCAATTGTCGCGAAGCATGCAAATATGACGAGCTCGAGAGGCAGTATAAATGCAGCGCCCGCGACAATACGTCAGAATCTTTTTCTTCACCTTGCTGAACCTAGGTTATGGCTTAAAATGGTACAACTCACGGTTAAGGTTCGCTCATTCGAGGGCAGGCCTCATGGCTGCTCCTCTGCAGCGTTCAGGTGAGTATGACATTTCTTAAGGTAGTCCGTCTGCCCTCTGATCAGCGGTGGACCTTCGGGACTCAGGTGATGAGCTCATGCAGACTGAATGTCCGCATTCCTCTCACCGTCGAACCTGCAGGACAGGACATCAGCCCGGCTTCTCACGCCCCCCTTCCATGGTGGTGCGGAGAGCCGAGGGCAGATGCGGGAGCAAAGGGATCTCACGTCGCCGCAGATGCTGCACGGAAGAACCCACTGTGTAAGCATGCAGCCCCCGCCTCAGAGCGGCGTTCTGCTGTTTGCAAAGCACAATCGCTCCTCTCTCATTCACATGATAATAGCCCCTCATTAGCGGCTACCGTGTGTTCGGAACAACCTCTCATTACACGATAATAGCCCCTCATTAGCGGCTACCGTGTGATCGGGACAACCTCTCATCCACGTGATAATAGCCCCTCATTAGCGGCTACCGTGTGTTCGGAACAATCTCTCATTACATGATAATAGCCCCTCATTAGCGGCTACCGTGTGATCGGGACAACTTCTCATTCACATGATAATAGCCCCTTATTAGCGGCTACAGTGGGTAGAGGACATTTATAATTCACATGGTAACAGCCCCTTGTCAGCGGCTACAGTGTGTAGTGAACTTTTTATAATTCACATGATAGCATCGGCGGCGCCTTGTGTGTAGAGGATATGTTTTTCTAATTCACAAAGCGCGCGAAGGCGATGGGATCTGATGCTCCTGCGCGGAAAGCGCGCGAAGGTGAGGAGTCACATGACACCCCTGCGCGAAAAAGCGCGCGAAGGTGAGGAGTCACATGACACCCCTGCGCCGAAAAGCGCGCGAAGGCGAGGAGTCACCTGATGCCCTGAAGGGCGCATCCTATCAGCCTCCCAGATTTCGCCGGACTATTACGCCAGTTGTTTACGCCCCTTCACGTGGTGTTCAACTAGGTCGTATAGCAGTCAGCCTGTAGTTATTACAGCCGCTATATTGTAGAGGATCGCGCGAAGGCGAGGAGTCACCTGATGCCCTGAAGGGCGCATCCTATCAGCCTCCCAGATTTCGCCGGACTATTGCACCAGTTGTTTACGCCCCTTCACGTGGTGTTCAACTAGGTCGTATAGCAGTCAGCCTGTAGTTATTACAGCCGCTTAGAGGATCGCGCGAAGGCGAGGAGTCACCTGATGCCCTGAAGGGCGCATCCTATCAGCCTCCCAGATTTCGCCGGACTATTACGCCAGTTGTTTACGCCCCTTCACGTGGTGTTCAACTAGGTCGTATAGCAGTCAGCCTGTGGTTATTACAGCCGCTATATTGTGGAAGACTGCGCGAAGGCGAGGAGTCACCTGATGCCCTGAAGGGCGCATGCCTCCCAGATTTCGCCGGACTATTACGCCAGTTGTTTACGCCCCTTCACGCGGTGTTCAACTAGGTCGTATAGCAGTCAGCCTGTGGTTATTACAGCCGCTATTGTGGAAGACTGCGCGAAGGCGAGGAGTCACCTGATGCCTTGAAAGGGCGCATCCTATCAGCCTCCCCGCCGGACTATTACGCCAGTTGTTTACGCCCCTTCACGTGGTGTTCAATTAGGTCGTATAGCATAGTCAGCCTGTAGTTATTACAGCCGCTATGTTGTAGAAGACCCCGGGATCGAGGTCTTCTCTGACAAGTTAAGAGACCCGGGAAGAGGCACCACGACCAGTGCAGGAGCCCTCAAGCTGTCTCAAAATTGTAAAATGTGTGGGACGAAGTGTGTTCATTAAAGCATACGTTTGCACGAGGAGCTTCCTCCTCGCTCAGTCACCACCGCCGCTCGCCCCTCCCCTTAGCGACCGGACCCACTGCCCACACGGGTTATAGCTGCCAGCCGCTGTAGCCGCTGTGTCAGTTCATGAGCGCGTGAGAATCTCACGCTGGCTGCTCTGCATAAGAGCGAGGGTACACCCTTCAATTCAGACACAGACCACCCCGTTTCAATGGCGTGGCGTAGTCTCTAACACTGACTCGAAATGCCCTTATCCTAACAAGAGCTATACAATTGCTCGGGGAAGGAGCAATAGAGCAATTTTCAGCGAACAGGCGGGACGGCTGTTTTTGTCCAGCCGCTGTTTGGGGTGCCTAGAGAGAGGGTAGACTCTGCCCGATTCTAGATCTCGGACCCATCAACAGAGCGCTTGGAAAGCGTCCGTTCAGGATGCTAACGCTAAGCAGATCCTGGCGCGAATTCGCCCCGGGGACTGGTTTGCGTCCGTGGATTTAAAGGACGCGTACTTTTACATTCGGATAGCACCGCATACTCAGACGGTTTTTCTGAATAGCTGTCAACTGTCAGGGAGAAGCACAGCGTTCCAATACTCTGTTCCCCCGTCCGGGCTGCTCCGGCCCCACGCACTTTCAAAGTGCATCAATGCAGCACTTCCCACTCAAATCGAGCGGAAGGCGCATCCTCAACTATCTGGACGATTGGCTGATTTTAGCTCGGTCCCTGGATACGCTTATCAGCACACATAGACTCTCTGTTTATTCACTTGGAGTCCCTAAGCTATGAGAACCCGCCTCTCGCGAGATCGCGTGGGGGATGAGACCCTGCCTCTCGTGAGATCGCGTGGGATGAGAGCCTGCCTCTCGTGAGATCGCGTGGAGATTATCCAGCCTCTCGCGAGATCGAGCCGCGGCCAATTGTCTTCCCTGCGCCTTTCAGGCAGGGCAGCTCTGTTCAGTTGAGGGTATTACAGCGGCTGGGGAGTAGTGTGCGAGGGAATGCCAGCTTCGGGACTGTAGCTGGAACCTCAGAGCCAGTGGCACTTAAATCGCCTGGAGCTGGAAGCAGTCTTCTTAGCTCTAAAGGATTTTCAGCCACAGCTGGACCAGCAAAATGTACTGATTCGCACCGACAGCACGTCTGTGGTTTCATACATAAATCTTTAAGGGAGAGCGGAGGTGGATCTGTTCGCCAGAGCGAGAACACGCATTGCCTGTTGTTCTTCACTCCCCGCTGACATCACGCTGACCAGCATCTAGCCCGTATGCATTTCCTCCGATCAAGGAATGTTACCGCTGGTGTTATGAGAGATCAGGGTGGAGCGAGCATCAGGGATACTCATCGCCCTGAATCCAGCCTGGGTTCCCAGACTTGACGGAAGTGCTGGAGGCACCGCCTTGCCGTTCCCCGGCAGGAAATATATGCTATTCCAGGTCGAACCTGAAACTATAGAGCCATCATGTGTGATCGCTTCAGGGGTATCAGAGAGGGGCGCCTTACAGTCTCGCACGCTCATGGGAGCGCGAAAACCCTGTACAAAACGTTTGTATGCTTCAAATGGGAGTGTTTGTGAAGGAGTCCGGCTCATATCGACCTGACTACTTGCACCGTATGTTCTGAGTTTCCCGCTGCACAGACTGGATAGTGGATCGTTACCATCGACACTGAAGTCTATGTCTCGGCCATTGCCGTGCCCGTTCCCCGCAGAGCGGGCAATCGTTCGGTAAAAAGACTACATCCCCCATGTCCACTTTCGTTTCCGCTCTGGGACCAGGAAGTGGGGTAAGAGCTCTCTCATTGCAGCCATTGGGCTTTTAACATCCGTAGGTTGAAGGAACTATTCCTCAAAACTACAGTCCTTCTAGCCTTTGCTTCGGCTAAGCGCATAGAGCATTACACGCTTTTTCTGTGGACAGCGACTGCATTCGATTCGGTCTCGGGACTGCAGTGTCACTCCGTGCCTAAATCACTATCTACCCCCTTCGAAAGGACGGAGACGGTTCGCCGTCAGCCTTTGCTACTAAATCATCGCCCTCACAGAGCGCGGACGCCCAGACTGCAGTTTGCCCCGTCAGTGTTTTTGAGATTTTACATTGACCGTTCAAGCAGTTTTCGGCAATCGATCCAGTTTCTGGATGCTATGGTGGGTGTACGAACGACCGAGCCGTATCGAAGCTGAGTCTGTCACAATGGATTGTGGACGCTATCAAGGAGGCATATACAACCCAAGGTTTGGAAATTCCCTCTGTGCATTGAGGGCTATCGTTCCACCTAGCGTGGTTGAGATGTATGTGTATTCAAGATATTGCTTGCCAGCCGGTGGTCTTCGCAGAATATCTTCGCCAGGTTTTACAAGCTGGACGTTCAGTCCTTAGCCTCCCAAGAGCGGTCGGTGAGTAACTAATTCATGTTGCTAAGTTACCTTTGTGGGAGGTGCTGCTTGTACAGTACATTACGCAGCCCTTATGAGGTGTTGTTGTCGGCCCTGAGTTCAGTGCCGCGGACATGGTCATGTTATGGTATGCTGCTCAAACACAGTTACTCTGTATAGCTCCTATAATACTGCTATGGCTGGATGTGTTCTGCCCTGCTCTCAGCGCAGCCCATGTAGTCACTTGCCAGATATGCAAATTTTGCATACCTGAGGTGTAGGCGCTCATTGGCTTATCTCCATCTATCAGCTGTGAGCCCGCCCTTCGAGCTCTGTTATTGGTGGGAATGCTTTCGCGCTGTGTATCTGGTTCAGGCTGTCCGTAGCCTCTCTCACGGCGGGATTGAATAACGTTCCCATAACGGAGTAATCTCCGTGATGTCTCGTGACAGCTTGAAAGGGAACGCTCCGGTTACTATGGTAACCTCGGTTCCCTGAAAGCGGGAACGAGACATCACGGTGATCGCCGTGATCGCTGCTAGTTCAGCCAAGCGGCGTTCAGTTCAGATTCTGACGTATTGTCGCGGGCGCTGCATTTATACTGCCTCTCGAGCTCGTCATATTTGCATGCTTCGCGACAATTGGCCAGTCATTGACTGGCGTGAGCCAATAGGTCTTCAGGAAAGGTTGGAGGGAAAGAGTTCCCATAACGGAGTAATCTCCGTGATGTCTCGTTCCCGCTTTCAGGGAACCGAGGTTACCATAGTAACCGGAGCGTTTTGCGACGTTACGGCGTTTACACAGTCTTTGATTCACGCGTGTGTTATTTGTCTCGGCCGGTCTTGAGGCGAGATTCCAGCGATGTTCAAGCCATGTTCAAGAGAGTCAAGAGAGTCAAGAGAGAGAGCGCGCGCACTCACGCGTCGTTTTAAACTGTCCGGGTTTGGACCTCGCCCACAGGCGGCTGGTCCAATCAGAGCGTCGGTACGGGGCGGAGCCCCGCCCATGTCCAGGCTTTCTGGGGGGAATTTACGTGATCCGATATTCCATTCATTCCGTGGAAGATACAAACTTACAGATTTTATATGCATGTTTAGTCACGCATGATGCTAAAGCCTAACGGTCATCCACACCAACTTATGGCTTATGACACCAGCTTCATTTAGAGACTAAACATCGCATTTACCAGGCACACACATTACATTATTCGGATTATACAGTGTAAGGCACGCATAAACTCATCCCACCTTTCTACACAATTCACATTCACACAAGCATATGAGAGAAAGAGTACAACAATTAATATCCATATGTTTCTTGTGTAGGTGAATTATTATTATAATCATGAAATGAATGTGTCTCTTGGAAATCTTCTTGTGGCCACTTCTCTTTGTTCTGTGACCGAACGAAATCGCGCGCTTTTGCGCTGATGCGAAGGGGGAGGGGTTTTAGAGAGACGCTGATTCTTTCGGTGACGTGTAGAGACAGTTGAATTTCTGCCGATATACGTTACACCTCCTTTCTGAAACCGGCCCTTGGACTTATCTTGTATTTTCTAAAAGGGTTTTACATAACAACAACAACAAAAATATTAAATTCTGTACTTTTAATTTTTATAATATTGAAGCAAATTGTAGCAAAACAACTGTTCTAACAACAGTTATCAGCAGAATACGTTAATAAATGATAATGGACATAAATAAATACTCAAAGAAGAAAAAAAAAAAAAACAGAAACGGAAAGTGTATCATTATGTGTATTCTGGTATGATTGAGTGTCAGTTACTATCTGCAGATCATGAGGTTGTAGGATGTGATGGATCTGAAATAAAACATTTGAGTTTAGAGTTACAGTGTGTCTCCTTCCAGTTGTTTGAGTAAAAATTATTGTTTATGAAGACCAAGAATTGTATGTGAGTGCTTCACATTGTTAAAAGGAAAAAGTGACATCAAGTCATGAAATAGCTGTGACTGGGTATGTTTATGCATAAACCTAAGTACAAATTTTTATAGTAATATAATTATGTAAGGCAGCTAGTACTAACAAAATTGAAAATTTGCTCAAATGTTTGATAAAAAAATAGCATTCTTAAATTGAAACACAAATTTAACTTTACAATTGTAACTGGTTTATAAACATGTTCTTTTCTTTTTGTAGTTTTTGGGTCACGTGTAAGTGTGAGCAGTAAGCTGTGGACACCTCTTTCCTATTCTCCACTAAGTAAGTAACAGAGAAAATGTATGTATAATGCATATAATTAGATGTATAATGCATATGATTAGAAAATTAATTACTTAATTAACTCTAATCTCAATTGTGTATTTCAGATGCATCACATCCTACATGTATCATTATGCAGAGAAACGGACACTTAAAGGCATCAAAGAGGATTGTGAAGATATTTCACTGGAACTTCTTTTTTTGTGTGTTTTACTTCTTTCTGTATTTATTCATGTTCAATGTCAATTGTCATTTACAAATTTATTTGGCTAATAATATATTGGCATATATTGGCAGATAAAATTGTTCCTGATGGTTTCACACCTAATCCTTCACATTAATCCTTAATTCTTTCGTAGTTAACATGTCTTTTCTTCTCCAACTGTTTTTCTTTTTCTGACCCTATTGATCCAATGAACATTTCACTGTCCAATGATCATGCCTTAACTTTGTAAATAGTAGTATTGCATCCTTCTCATGAGATTAATCTCTTTTTTGGCTCATTTTTATCTGTAAAAGAAAATATGCTTAATAATTATGCACAGCTGAATGTGAGTTTTTCATTTCCAGCTGTCATGGACAATTATATATCACTTATAAATTAGTAAATACATAATGAATATTAGTTATTAAGATTGATGTGATTTGGAATTGGTAAACTGTGCTTTGAAAAAAAATAATTAGAATATCAACTTGCATAATAATTATGCACGCACTGTTTTCATTGACCTTAGTTACTGTCTATAGTCTAATTTGAAGACAAGCAAAGCTGTTCTATTGCAGGTTGATTTGCTGATGATCACTGAATAGTAAATAAAGTATTTTGTCTTTAATAACGTCCATAAATTATAGGGCAGATATAGAAGGTGTTCCATTGAGAATGAATCGGTTGTCATGAGATATTTATGTCAGGAGGAGGACCATTTAGTTTAATAAAGCACGGCCCTTATGTTATCCATGTGAGATGTATCTTTTTTTGCCACAACAGCCTCACATGCTTGCAGATGCTATCCGTGACATTGATTTTAAATATGTACTGTAGGTTTCAGTCCACTGAACTGTGTGTTGAAAATGGATGTGATCTGAATATTAAACAGAAACATAGAATTGAAGTAACAAACATTTATTCAGAATTTAAATTAATTATGTGTCACATGCAGGGTTGGGAGTAACACATAATTTAGTTTTTATCTCAGTAACAAATGCATTATCATATTCCTGTAATCAGATTACAATTATAGAGTAAAACACTAATACTGTTTATCATGGTAACGTCTGTAAAAAAATGCATGGAGATACATTGCATTGTGATATAGCTTTTGCATTCATATGAAGATTATTTCTGCAACTGAGTTCTGACATCCTACAAAGGAAAAATTGCCTCTTACATAGTCAGGACATGGCTTCAACGTGAGTATGATAGTTATATTTCAATGCTTTTGCGTTTGAAATGGGCAAGACAAAGAAGACTAAAGCACTGCTCTAATATTGAAGTTTAAATGATTTCAGAAGTCAAGTCAGGAACAAAATCATGTCAATCTGTGTTCTCTATATCACATATGATAGGTCTATCCTAAACAAAATGACTTTACTTGTTGAATTAGTTGTATTTATTATTCAAACTCTCGATAGCATCCTGTTTTGAGAGGTTTTTCCATTCAGGTGGGATCTTACCAGAACCATAAAATGTCTTCTTGTAGTATTTTTCAAGATGTTTCTGGAATTTGCACACAAACCACTTCCAGTAGGGCAGTTCAGAGAGATCAGGGGTGATGCTCCACTTAGCTAAATCTCCTTGTGCTTTTCTGTATTCCCTGTATAGGATTGTTTTATCATCTGAGGCACTGGAATAAAAATATCGATCACTTCCTGCCACTGATGTTGTGCAGACCCAAACACACAAGTTTGTTGTATCCTTGAACGTGGTACCATTTACTCCATTAACTCTGTGGAAAACAGCACAGTGATCTTCATCATGGTTTTCTATGGTGTTGGAGCAGACGACTGAACAAAATGGACACCGATGCCAACAGCACTGACATAAGCCATCAATCAGAAGCTCATCTGGCCTGAACTTGGGGTCCAGTTTTGCTGGAAAAGTATTTGTGTTGAATCTATTGCTGATGTCTGACATTATAGCAGGAAGTTCTCCGTTTATCACATCTTCTAGCAGTTTGAAATCATCAACATCATCATGACTGACTCCACTGAGGTGCTTTTCAGAGAAGATCAGCTCATCTGAGAGCTGCTGTGTGAAACTCTTCAACCAAAAACCAACATCTCCTCTGTTGCCTTGAACATGTTCAGTAGACTCATTTGCTGCTCTCGTGATCTTCTGCTGCAGGAGTTCAATGTTGCTCTTCACCATCTTGGGTAAAACACAGACAGCAGTGATGTAGTGACGGACTTCTTCTCGGATGAAACTCTCGAAGTGATCTCTGGTATTATGAATGTAGTCCATGTATTTGTCAAAATCTTCCTCTTCTGCCAGTTTCATCAAGATGTGTTTATCAAGATTTGACCTGTTTCCTTTCAGTGATGGACAGTTTGATCTCATTTCATTTGCAAACTCTCTGGCAGTCTTCTTGTATACACTCTGTTCAATGGGCTCTTTGAGTTTCTGACAGATGATCTCACCAAAAATGGTAGCTGATGTTGCTCCATGACAGTATTTCTGGAAAATACTATAATACTCTTCTTTCTTCTTCTTAACATATATTTCAGGATCATTGGCTTCTTTGAACATTCTGTGTTGGTCAGTGATCATATTTTTTGCTCGCTTACAGATGAAAAGAACCAAATCCATGAAGAATTCACTCTTGAACACATATTTCATTTGTCCTTCCTCATGTTCAATTAATCTTGCTTTGATGTAATCTATGAGTTGTTGAATGTAGCTAATGTTGTAGCCCATCTTTGAGATGTTAAATGACTGAATTGTTTTATCCGTCTGCTGAACAACATCATTGACTAATGATTTTATTTGGGCTTCATCCTCCATAGAGAGACTGCAACCCAACATGTCTTTAACAAATCTCTTGGCTTTTCCCCAAAATTCTCTTGATTTCTTGATTTGTACATAATTTGTATAACTCTGCACAGAGAAAATATCCCTGCTGCCCTTCCGGTGGTCTGCATTAATACTTTCATACATGTCACCAAGGATCTCTCTCATATCTCTCATTATGTCAATGTCTCTGATTGTTGGGGTGTCTGTGCTGATTATCTTCATCCACTCTGTCCAAAACAAACCAAACTCTTTCTTTAGTGTTTCTTCATCATTTGCTTTGTCTTTGTGTTTTAAGGCGAGTTCTTTGCTCTTTTCAAAGAGAGTGTTTTCATGATGTGTCCTCTGAGCATCAATCTCTTTCTTCAGGTCTCGCTGCTTAAGAATATCATTTAATTTCCTCTTTGTTTCTCTTACAATGCTTTCCTGTAGCTCTTTGATTTTAATGTCAAATGATGTTTTCCACTGAATCAGTATATTTGCATCTGTGTCTTTCTCAAATAATTCTGACATTGCATTTTTTATTTCTTCACTTGTCTTTATCAGTTCTCTTTGAAGATCAGTTTCCGCAACCTCATGAATTGCTTCATTTTCTATTTGGTTGTGTAGTTTATTCTCAGTTTCTCTCATGGCACTGCGAAGACTCCAGGACCACTTGCTGTATTTGGTCTCCAGTTTCCTGTAGGCTGAAATCTCCAGAGAATTTCTGAAGCTGAAGACGAATCGTTCATTCAGTAAAGCTTCCCAGAGATCATTAATACGAACTTTTAAGTCTTTCAACATCATTCCATGTGATATTTTTGCTTGCGTCATGATAGTTTTCTTGAGGTCTTGAATGTTCTCACAGTAGTTTGGGTTTGGTGGAGCCATGGGTGGACTGCCCTCCCAGAGCTGAGAGAAATACTTCACATCATTCTGAATATCAAATCTAATGACGTCACTGAAACACTCAACATTGGACACTTCCTCTTTAGCAGCAAGTTTTGTCATCTCATCCAGTGCCTCCTGCAGTCGTCTCCTTCCCTCCATGTTTTTCTCTCCAGCTGTGACGTCTGAGACATTCTGATGCACAAACACACAGCTGGGATTTAGTCTGACCTTATTCATCCTCAGAAAGGCCTGAACAACAATCTGAAGAATGTCCTGCATTTCAGATGGGTTTTCTCCAAAGATGTTGATCAAAGTCAAATTTCCAAGACCAACAACAAATGTGGCCAATTCATTGTCATGATGTCTTATCGATGTTCCAGCCAGTTCTAGAGCACGAAGACCCTCGGTATCAACAACCAGAATGTAGTCAAGTTTCATCTGTGTTTTCATCTCGTCTGAGACTCTGATCAGCTGCATGAAAGCTCCTCTGGTGCACCTGCCAGCACTGACGGCGAACTCAAGTCCAAACATGGCGTTCAGCATGGTGGATTTCCCAGAGCTCTGAAGTCCTAAAACTGACAGCACAAAGACTCTCTGGTTTCCCAGTAACTGGATGAGTTCATCTAGAACAGCAGAGATCCAGATCACAGGAACATGAGCGGCATCTCCATCCATCAGCTCCAGTGGAAATCCAGAGATCATCATCTTTGCTGCAAGACTCGGGATAGAAGGGTAGTGAACCTGCAGGTCTTTCTTGTTCTTCTTCAAAGATGAACATGATTCATAGATCTGACCGATCTCCCTCATGATGTGCTCCAAACCAAAGGTTGCAGCTTGAAGTTCCTCAGATATTTTCTCAAGGTCTGTTTGTTCCGCTTTGAGTTGTTCAGATTTATCATGTTTCTCCTTCAGTTGTAATACTGTTGACCACTTTTCATTATACTTGTGATGTAGAGCAGAAAGATCAGCTGATGTATATTCATCCAGGACGATACTGAGCCATTTGGGGAAAAATATCTTATTTGCAGCACCTGAGTTCATTTCTTCAATAAAGAGCTGCATAAACGCACTGGTGTCAGATTCATGCTGCCTTTCACGAATTTCCTTCATTTGTTCTAGTTTTTGACTTATTTCATTTTCAAGCTCATCTCCTTGAGGTCGATGTAGTTCTTTGTTCTTCTGACTCCACTGATGCCACAATTTCCCCTGATGAGGCAAAAATGATTCTTTGGTTTCCACAAGATTTTTCTTCTTCAGTAAACTTATCATCTGCTTTGCTGTTTCTCTTCCTCTCCTGCAGTCATCATCATCTTCCACGTCTACACTTATATCTGAGTATTTAGACACATCTTCAAGTCTAAATGTGGAAGGTGGTTCTGAGACACAAGCATTTATGGCTCTTCTAAGTTCTTCACATACATCTGACTGATTTCTGTCTTTTATACCGATCTTGTATTTTCCTTTCCTTGTCTCAATGAGAGTTGAAGCATTCTCAGTAAGAAGACAAATGAGTGGCTTTGAGTCCTTGTAGAGGTCTTGAAATTTAATCATATTTCTATCATTCCTCTGAAGTTGTGGTAGAAGAACAACATTGACTGAGGCCATGTCTGTGAGGATCTGCAGCTGTTTCTCATGGTCTCCTGCATCACCGTGTAGATTACAGAAAGCAACACAGCCAGTGAATTTATCATCATTTGTTCCAGATGGGCAGAACCAGGCAATCTCCACCACTCCATCCATCAGGACTCTGGTTCTGCTGCTGCCTGGGCAGTTCCTGTGGAAGAATGTGTTGTGTTTCTCATTGATCAGACTGTTCATCAGCTGAGACTTGGATGAAGACACAGAGCCAAATCTGAAGAAAAACACCATTGGAGTTTCTGCCTTGTAGATCGGCTGAGTTTGACCGATGGTTTCATTGTTGATGTTTATGATCTTCCAGCTCTTGTTGATTTGTCTGAATGTCCAGAGAGGAAACTCAATCTGTTGTGTGAATGGATTAGGAACAAGCAGAGGCAGAGCGTACTGACACTGGGACAGTTTAGTCACCATCAGTTGCTTCAGGAAACCATCAGCACAATGAAACATGGCCATCTGGACATCCATTGAGTGAATTTGCCCAGATTGACTTGTTCCTTCATTAGACAAAAACATTTCTTCGAAAACATCACACTCATATTTAGAAGAGTCATTATGTCTTTGTTGTATCTGATCTTGTTCATTGGGATCTCTAACAGTAATGTATCTTGCTCTGTAGTCCATCATCAATAGTTTTTGTATGAAAGTTTGAATCAGCTCCTGTTCAGCACAAGAATCATTGGACTGTAATGAATGTTCATTTATCTGAAGAACATCTGCAGCTCTCAGTTTATGATCATTCCTGCCTTTAAGATGAAGTCTGTCAAAGAGTATTTTTGAGTCTGTAATCATTTCTTTTTCGGTTTCTGTTTGATCTGGTTTCTTTGTTTCTGTTCTAAGCTCTTCTGGAGGTCCCTGTGAACGAAAAGATTAGTTAATTTATGTGTAGCCTCGGTCTAATTTATTATTACTACTCAATTTGAACAAGTGAGCCATTTAATGATATGGTGAAAAACAAAATTTTCAGGCAAAAATGATTTGTAGCTCATTTTAAGATTGATAGGTTGTATTATTATTTAAATTAAATTCAATTAAATTTGGTTTAAACATTTTGTTAGAGTTGCACATTTGTGTTAGAGTCCAGAACCGTGGTCTTTTACTAAATGTTTTCCATCTGACAAAAGCTGACAAGCGATGATGCATTTTAACGGGATATTTTGCATTACTTGTATCCTTATATCAGAAATATATTGTTTTAGACGTTATATCTGTAATAAACCCACATCATCGCATTGCATCTTGCAAGTCTGATAGACTGTACATGCACTAAAATGTGAAGACATATTATGATTTTGTTTCTTATATTTCCACAAATTGACTGCATTGACTGGGATTTCTGGGGAAAGTTATTTGTGGAACCTAGGAAAGGCATTATATATATAAAATATTTTTTTCCCGAAACCACCAAAATATTATGAATTAGAAGCAGCAGCCTACCAATAAGAATACCAATAAGTCTACCAATAAGAAACTCTTTATTTATTTTCTTTTTTTGATAATTACTATTATTGTCAGTAGTTCTAGAGTACTGAACTTTTTAAAGTCTATAAAAGATGAGAAAGAGAAAGATGCATTTTGGATCAAGACAACATAGTTATGGCATCTACCAGCAGGGGCTAATAGGACTACTTGGCTTCTCTGTTTTAGCTGAATTATTAACTTTAAATTATTTATAACTTTCTCTTGTTAGCGGTTGACCATGGCAGCATGCCACCACCACCAACCCACACAGGCAAAATGTTTTTATTAAACATTTTCACCATTAAAACAATTTAAATAAATACTAGTCACATAATAAATGTGCACATAACTTACCATATGTGTTGCTTTCGGCTCTGTCATGGAGTGCTCTCTTTTTTCTTTATTGATCGAAGGTTTACCTTAAGAAATGTAAAAATACCACTTAGATTTCTTATTCTACAGTATAGCAGTGTTTTTTTCCCTGTAATTTAAAACATTTAACATTTCTAACTGATATATGATTAAGGCCTGTTTCTAGCCACAAATATCTATATGGCAACCAACATAAGCTGAAATCCTAATAGAACCTAGTAGGAGGTTTCCATGCCCAAATTGGACTGACAGAGAATTTCCAAATAACACACTGGTCAGACTAGGAAATGTGTGATCTTGAATAAACACCAAAGAACTGGTCTTAAATTCATCAGAATATAAAATCAAATCTGATTATCTATTTATTCTTAAATGCATACCTGCAAACTCACAAGAGGTCAAAAAGGTGACATAGTTCGTAATTTAACCCTTGAAGGGGGGTCTGGGGGCATCATTGACTCGCTTGATTCGTTCAAATACGTGGATTCATTCAGTAATGAAACACTGCTGTGTTGCTCGGAGACACAAAACTTTTGAAACTTTGTCAGCGATCTTATACAAAAACAGTCAATATTGTATTACAAATCGAGAACTTTGGGTCTACCTCACTCACGATGAAGAAGTTCCACACCAACGACATGTTTACATGCGGATGTGAGCGTAAGTGTGATGAGGTGTATTCAATTTGAAGAAGCAGCAGCGCGCAGACCGGTCGGCGTTTAACATCAAAGTACCGCTAGAGCGATTCGAAAGGTGCTTTGATGTCATAAAGCGATCATACTGCGTGGTGCTGCTTCAAGTTGAACCGAGAAAGGGACTTTGGTCGAACATACTCCTGTCTACGAGCTTGCCATTGCTCTCTCTCTCTCTCCGCCCAGACCCCCTCTCAAAAACTCTTTGCATCTAGACAATTCACAGAAATTATATATTTTGATTCAAAACAGCGAATTTCGCCGAAAAAGGCTAGTTCGCAGGTATGTAAATGAGTGCATTGGTGCAGTGAACATTGTGTTTTCCTACCCATGTCACTGCATGATGAGACAGATGGTGAAGTTGCCTCGGTCATTTCTGCATTGAAAACAGGTTTGAAGTTGTTTTCCTCATCTACTGGGTTTCCTTTATCCTATAAAGATAAATATAATGGCCATTTCTTGTAATCATTATATAAGTTCTGGCAAGTATGCAAGAATATGTACACTCAGTGGCTAATTTATTTGGTTAACCATTTTTAGCTCTCAGAACAGACAGCATCCTGTGAGGAGATTCATTCAATAGATTCATTCAATGAGTGTATATGGAACATTTTGTCTAAATTTATTTAGGTTGTAATACTGTAGACAACATATATTTACCTTGTGTTCATCATTTTCTCTTCCTGATGTATTTGTTTTAGCTTTTTTAATAATATTTCATAAACGAAGTGTATTCTGAAGCACGTCAGGGGTCTGGTTCAGGTACGTGAACGGTAGACCAGACGAGGAGGGAATGGTGAGAGTGAGCAGATATAGACGGGCTTGATGAGGTGCAGCAGGTGCGGGGAATCAAAACTCAGCTGATTATGATCTTGAGAATGTGGGTGCTGATGACTGCGGTGACTGAAGTGACTGAGACTCTCTGACAGATGCGCCCTCATGCACTTATTATTTTTGAGGGGACACAGGAGGTAGGTTGCAGTTAACACACCAGTAGGCTAATGTTTTACTTAATCTTTCTTTTTTAGGCAATTTGAAATATTCCAAGTAATTAAACTGTAAGTAAATGCATTTTGCACCTTTATATATCACATTAGTTAATCTATAACAGGCGATGGGCAAATTAGCCTAATGTTTGATATATTTTTTTCTGTCCCTAACCATGATTGAATGTGGTTTGATATGTTGCTAAAGCCATTTTGTAAAATGCATTTTTCATGAAAATGGTCAAATAGCCTATTGTCACTGGTGTCATTTGACCTTCATTGTGGGTAAATAAATGCACAAAACAAACATGCCATTTATGCATATTCATAAAATCAAAAGGTAATCTAATAATGTGGACTAATTTTAAATGTTAGCAAAATAAATACATTTTAAGACATTGCCATACCAAAAGTGGACGTGTTTGTAGAATGACACATTAACTATGCATAAAATCAGTATTTTTTTTTACTTAAGTACCACATATGGGTGTCATGCCTTAAAATATTTTTAAATGACTGACTTTGTATTTAACATGAATTTAATAATAAAAAAACTTTGTAAGTTACTAATTATAACACTTCCATTGTACAGAAACACAGCAGCGTACATTTACATAACATTATCAAAGAAGATTATAATTTCATTATCAAGACTTTCGTCTCAAAAACTCCCATTATAATCACTGAAGCTGTTTGAATTGTGAAATGGATATCTTACATCGTATGCACTTCTACACTCTGTTGTTTCTGATGAGAGAGTCCACCAGGGAATTCACTCAGTGAGCGAGCGCCCTGAACTCTTCTGACTCATCTGAACGTCTCTGATTGGTCATTGCATTCATAAGCCCAACAGAATCGCCTTTGATTGGTTATATAATGAACAGAGCATGAACGATACAACGCAATTGTATCAAATATTACTCAGATATTTTTTGTCTTTTGGAAGCTGCATTTAAATTCCACTTGGCTCTTAAATTTGAGGTGACACTTTGAATGGGCATGATGCCTCTGACCGGCATAACTCATGGGCAAAGTCTACACGTTGTTTGTGTGACATTGGCTCGCCTTCATGGTTATTGCATTTCATTTAGATGCCATCTTGCTTTCCAGTTAGTTTTTCAGCTTATCAAATAATTCAACCATATCAAAATAAAAAGGCAACAAAAACATTTAAATAATCACAAACTTCAATATAGTGCATTGATTTGGCTATTTCTCCACATTAATGCAAGTTCTGTTCATGAAATCACCGTGATTTGAAAACCTTTTTCCCAACATATTACACCTTTTAGAATATGCAGCTTAAATTACCATTTTGCTTTAGTATATCAGATGCGTGCAGATTTAAATGATCTCCCAACCGAGGTAATATCTGCAGATGGGGATGTTGATTGTAAACGCTCCTTCATACACACACACACACACACACACAAAAACACGAAAATTGTTCATGCATCAATATGCGTGCTCATATTTAGAGTGTCACTGAACCATCAGTCCCACTGGATGCTTTGCCTATGAATGCCGATTATCTGCCCAAAGCCTGTCAATATACTGTACCAAGTGCGTGTTGTGACCAATTTAATCATAAAAAATATTTTAAGCAAATAATTATAAATGAAAATAATTGCAAAAATAGTTGAAATCAAAGTGGAAAACAAGATAATATTAAGTGCAATTCAAGTTATACCTGAGTATTGACGTTTCTCTCTGTGTGTGTCTTCAGCCCTCTTCCAGCGGTGCAAGTAAACACAGGTTTTCTGCTGGTATTTGTATAGACAGATAGGCTTCCTTGAAATCACGCCACAGCAGTTCGTTGAAATCACATGACAAAACAGAAAGCAAAAATAGAGACACATTAATTTTTAATATGTATAAGCTAGCAGAGAACTGTCCTTTGTTCTTGTTATCCTGTAAGAATAAAATGCAGACCTACTTTTGTCTTTATTTTATCTGCTAAATGCATAAATGTAAATGTAAATTTTAACAGTTTAAAGCTATTTTTCTGCTATAGATATAAATATAACTTTAACACCATGTATATTTTATTGCATATATGAACACTATCTGAAGTTAAATTTCTTCAAAATCCTCTATGATGCCTTTAAGGCCTCCATCATTTTGGTATGATTGAGAGGCAGTTTCTCTCTGCAGATGACAAGGTTGTGGGATGTGATGCATCTGAAATATACAATTGAGTTTAGAGTTAGTGTCTCCTTCCATTTGTTTAAGTAAAAACAGGTATGTTCACGAAAGCCAAATGTAGCAAAAATGGACAATATGTTAAATGTTAAAAGGAAAAAGTGACGGAGTCATGGGATGGGTTTAATGGTTAAAAAAGTTATTTATTTTAATTAATTAACCAATATAAATAACCAATTTATTAATTAGCATTTTTTTATTTAAGGCATTAATAATACAAATTAAATAATTATATCAGTACATTTAAAATAGTGCTGTCAAATGATTAATCGGGTTTAATTGCATCTAAAATGAAAGTATTTGTTTACACAATATAACTACATGTCAACTCTCTCACTAAATCAGCATTCTTTCATTTCTGACAAATTGTCCAGCTTCGTCCTTTCATTAGTGCCAACGATGCAGTAAGTCTCATCCATGCTTTTGTTTCATCTCGTCTCAGTTACTGTGATGCCCTTTTCATTGGTTTACCAGCTACCTCCATTGCTTAATTACAATATATTCAAAACTCAGCCGCTCGTATTCTCACTCGCACTAAGTGCTCGGCCCTCATCACCTCTATCTGATCTGCATTGGCTATCAGTGGCCATAGTATCAAGTTTAAAATTCTTCTGCTTACTTTTAAACTTTTGTAACTTTTGCTTACTTAAAACTGCCCGGTACTGTAGATTTGCATTATATGATATTAAGAAGATCAGGCACTTTCTCTCGGAACATGCAACACAACTCCTTGTTCAGGCTCTTGTTCTGTCCAGACTTGACTACTGCAATGCTCTCTTGGCAGGTCTTCCAGCCAGTTCCATCAAACCTCTACAATTAATCCAAAATGCTGCTGCAAGATGAATCTTTAATGAGCCGAAAAGAACGCACATCACACCTCTTTTCATCAATTTACACTGGCTAACAATAGCTGCTCGCATTAAATTTAAGGCATTGATGTTTGCCTACAAAACCACCTCTGGCTCTGCACCCCTTTACCTAAATTCAGTACTTCAGACTTATATGCTCTCTAGAAGCGTGCGTTCTGCAAGTGAACGACGCATTACCGTACCACCCCAAAGTGGTACAAAATCACTTTCACAGACTTTTTCATTTACTGTTCCCATCTGGTGAAATGACCTGCCTAACTCAATCCTTACCCATCTTCAAGAAACGGCTAAAAACATATCTCTTCCATCTTTATATGACCCTCTAACTCTGTTATGGGAAGTAGACCAGACACGGAGGATATGAAATAACACTGTGATGTTTTTTTTAATTCAGCAGTCGGGTAAGCAGGGAAGAATGGTGAGTACGTATCTTGAAGTACTTAGAAAGTTAAAGGATATACCGATGATGGTTTTCTTGCCAGGAACTCATGGATGACGTGGTAAGCACACACCTCGGGTCGACACCAAAGACGAGCTGGGGTGACAGACGAAGACAGGCAGACGTAGGAACAGGAACAGGAATAGGGTAATCTTGAGGTAAGTAACTGTGTAGAGTAGGTGTAAGTCCACTTCGTGTAAGCGAGATTAAACATCTGACTGAGGTGAGGTGTGTGCTTAAGTAGTGCTGGTTTAATTGAGTGTTGATGAGGTGCAAGTGGTTTGAGTTAAAACTCAGGTGACAGTGATCGCTGTGAGAGGTTGGTGGTGGAGCCTGGCTGATCTGTAACAAACTCTAGCACTCTCTATTCTAATTTTATATTATATAATCTGTCTTACATTTACATTTATGCATTTAGCAGACGCTTTTATCCAAAGCGACTTACAATGCATTCAAGTTACAGTTTCTACATTTTATCAGGTCTTACTTTCCCTGGGAATCGAACCCATGATCTTGGCGTTGCTAGCGCCATGCTCTACCAGTTGAGCTACAGGAAAGGGGCTTCTTTTTATTTAAAAAACACACAAACATTTGACCCTCTATCAATTGCATATTTATTCTCTAACTGCTAGCTTTTCTTGTAAAACTAACACAAAGTTTCATTTGTCTATATTTTACATACTAGTTTTCTTAAAAAAAAAAAAAATCCTTCCTATGTGTACTGCGTTAGGCTAACCAGGACTTGTAATAGCACTTGCATGTTGTTGCTCTTTTGTTGGTTTTGATTGCTTCTATAATGTCCTCATTTGTAAGTCGCTTTGGATAAAAGCGTCTGCTAAATGACTAAATAAATAAATAAATACTTTTAAAGCTTTGCATGGTCTGGCTCCTTACTATCTTTGCAATCTGCTCCTTCCTTATTCTCCATCTTGTTCATCCTCTGATTCTTGCCTTTTTGTCGTCCCTCGGTATCGCCTCTCTTCCATGAGGGGCAGATTATTTAGTATTGTTGCCAATTAATTATGGAACTCTCTTCCTAGAACACCCTGTCTCGCCAATAACCTGTCTGAATGTAAATCGCTGCTTAAAACTCACTTGTTTTTAGAATGCTACCTTTTGATTTCTGTTTATTCTGTTTCATGTTGTTTAATCTATATATTACTCAATATGTCCGATTTTCTAATTACTTTCTGTATCATGGTTTGATGTTACTCTCACATGTCTGATGTTTATTGTAAAGTGTCCTTGAGCTCTGGAAAGGCACTATATAAATAAAATGTATAATTATTATTATTACTACTACATAATAGAATTCTAATTAACTAACATTAGGAAAAATGAATAAATGCTGTAATAAATATATTCAGTTCCATGCAACAGAATCAGAAACAACTTTTTACAAACTAATTATCCAAATAATGTATGCTCCTACAAAGCTATAATTATTAATGCATGTGAGCAGAGCAGAGTAATTTAAATAAATTTCTAATTAGTGCTGGGTTAAGCGTTTTTCATGTTAATTGTTTAAGAATGTCCCCGAGGAGGTCACTCAGCACAATGTCACTGATTCACAGGTACATGCTGTCACTCCCAGGCAGCAAGAGGACAAGTTTTCCAAAACTACAATCCACAACGCTTATATTCCTCATGACTATAAGCCCTCATTCCAAGATGTTGGAGCAGTAACACCTCAGCTAGCCGACCCCGTGTATCAGGCCATCCCTGCCGGACCTGGATCACTCCCAGCATCAGACTCCACCATTCCCACCTCTTCCAGTGAATCCACTGAATCTGCCGAGTCCGACTCATCCGAGGAAGCAGGCGGCTCTGTTCGCGCCATCAAACCTCCGCTGAACTTCCGTTATGTGCCACGCCGTCAGAGGAGGCAGATACTCACAAGCACTACACCTCCTCATTCACCTGTGTTCCTGAGCATCTTTCCCAGCATCCCGTCTCCGTTCCGCTCCTGTCCAGGGGTCTCTCGCTATACCACTGTCTAGAGAGCCTTTAGTTACAACATTGACAATTCAGGTCAATTCAATACTTTTGAAAAAGATCTCAGATGTCATTTATAAAGTGTTCAGGAAAAATGTGATGCTTAACTGTTCTCTCTGCTAATCGCAATTATGCACAAAATACAAGGATGAGTCATTTTGAGGAAAAGGTTGCATTTGTGTACCATGTTTCCCCATGAACCTGAACTTTTCAAATAAAGCATTAATTATAATTCCGTTATAATTAAATTTAGGTATAATTCATTGTTTTTTCAGCATAAAAGATTAAAATGTAAAAGTGATGCATGTGTATATATATATATATTAGTGGTGGGCCGTTATCGGCGTTAACGTGCTGCGTTAACGCGAGACTCTTATCGGGCGATAAAAAAAATATCGCCGTTAATCTATTCTCAAAGTTGGGTTGGGAGCTGGGTCTATACTACGCAAGCTATGATGACTTTCACCCTGATATTTTAGCGCGGATGTATACCTAGCCGAATTGCACTGTAGGGGGCGAGAACGAGTCTTCGAACTAGAGGCTCGCAGTCCGTGATGGACAGATTGTTAACGGCTGGTCTATGTGGTAATACAATCGGGCAGGACATCCAAACGCTCACCTATCATTCATCAACCTCAAATATGGCTTTTCATCTGAAAGATGTATGTATTAGCAACTTTACATGGCCGCTCAATATGATGTTAACCTAGAGAAATGTGCGCTATTGAAGTGTTTGTGTGGAAGTGCGTTTGCTGCAGGACAGGCTCCGGTGCGCTCACTTGCTCTTAAAATCTCCGTCATTCTTGGTCATACAGATAAAAGTAGCCTAATACATCTTTCGAATCTGTAAAGACTCTACGTTTATTTGTGTGCACTCAGAATAACAACGAAACGTTGCGCTTTTAAGCAAACAGGATGCGCTTTAGGTCTCATGTGAACTTGAGAATTCACTCCCGTGTCACCCTCTGCTTCGAACCTGTGTGTATGCCTAACGTTACTGTGAAATTACCACATCAGACGTGACGTGCTAACATGGATGCAGCTATGAAGCCGCCGGGTTTGCTTCAGGGAAAATGTATTTTTAAGAAGCTTCCCAATGGAAACTGTAAACAGTTCATCACGACCTCTTATGTAGGCCTACAGTTCAAAATTCATGTTTAACTGAATAAACAGTTAGTAAACACAAGTACATCTTATTGAACATAGTTTATTTTCATCACCAATTATCATAGTAGAACAGCTTTCTCAAGCAGTTTGTGATGCATTTTGGAAACAGGAGATGAGCCCCTGGTCTAATGCGCCACCTGGCTTGAGAAACCCGTTCTCAAAGACTTACTTTTAGCCATTATTTGGGTAGCACACATATTCTGAATGCCTTCGGCAGAATTCAAATGAGCCATTTTAATCTAGATTAATCTAGATTAAAATTTTTTATCTATGCCCACCCCTAATATATATATGTATATAAATTTATGAATGAATGAAGTGTGCTGACAGTCTGTTTAGATGAATAGCTGAGCTCCAGAAAATCAGTAATGAGGTGCTTTGAAAGATACAGATTTGAAAAAAAAGGCGGGAATAAAGAACCCTAAACTCTAACAAAGAACCATTTCAGCATAAAAGGGTTCTTCAGGCCGACGTGGTTCTTAATCAGTCGCTTCAACCTGTTTTTGTTCTGAAGCCACCCTCCCCTCCGAATACTGCTTACAATAATGTTTGGGCCTTGTTCAGTTTCTGGGAGACTTTTAGCTACTGTCTCAACAGAGGCCACTAGATCTCACTCATGCACTATTAATGCTTCTAAAGACAATTCATCTGACACGATACAAACTGATATCGCTTTTTTAGATAGATAACAATATACAAAAGATATAGATGGCTTTTAAATCATTACAAACATACATTGCTTTTGACATCAACACAAACACATAATACCGGATGAGGGCATCAGACATATCCATTCCTCTCCTCCCATGTTCCTGTTTGGAAAATAATGGGGTATATTATTATAATTGTTTTTACCCACGTCAATGCATGAAATTCAAACACATAAAATTCTTCTCACACCACCGCTGAATAAATGTGATGTGCAATGTAATTTTGTTGAATGGACCCCATGACCTGATCATGCACTAGTGGCATGACAGATTCTCAAGTCATTGGTTTGTTGGCTCTGTGCAGTAAAAAAAAAAGCTATTGAAAAAAGATAAGATATGTGTAAAGCTTGCACTCACACTTTTTTGGGGATGTCCTTTTGGTAAATGGTTGTCCTGTAAAACCTCACTCATTGTGGTAAGAGGCTAAATCAAACAGTGTTTATGTGTATATGATGAAAAGTTAGACCAGATTTTGATAGATTGATTGCATCATGGTAAAAAAAAAGAGGTTAATGGAGCAACTCACCCCCACACGGGCCAAGTCACAGCAGGTTCTGTTTATCAGAGTTCAGCAAACAGTTGCCGTCCAAATGATGCAAGTGCCTTGCTTCTCATTGGCTGTTTGGAGGTGAACTTTGCCTTCACTTTACTCAGTTTGGACAAACTATTGATTTTCCTCTATCAGTGCTGACCACGCACTTTTAACACCTTTCACAATAACAAAAAAATAAATGAAAAAAGTATAAAATTGTTATGAATATCACTACATTTGTGGCCAAACATGCACATGTTGGGCAATGCATTGAAGTTGACAACACACTTCAGTCTTTAAAACAATTGTTGTTTTGATTTATTGTATGTTATCTGTGTTTTCTCTGTAATCAATATTATGTAACAGGCGCTGTCTATAAAGCTTCTTCTTCTACTTCTGTTTCTTCTACTTTCATAGGTAAATCATTTTAGGATTTAAAAAAACATTTTGTGAGTGGTAGTACATATAGTTAAAAGTATTGAGAGCCAGTAACACAACAGCAGTAAATACAGTAGATTTAAGCACAAATATATTAGTGTTGAAACTTCATTACTAATAAAAACTTGCCCCATTAAAGTCTGTCCTTAACAACAACTCTATTACTAGTAAAGCAACTCAACCTTCAAGCAAACCTCATGAGTCCAAAGTCAGTGCTTGATTGCAAAATAGGTTAACATGGACTACAGACCTCTGATAGGCATATGTCGGATGAACTAGAAATCAAATAAAGTTTATATTGTTTATAAAGTTTACCTTCATTTTAAGAACTTTGTTTTATCAGCAAATATTCATCTGCTTATCGTTTAAAAATCTATTGGCAGTTCTAGCCTTTTAATATCTTACCAATGCAACATGAAATTAATGACACTTATCTTATTTAATGCTACATATAAAATAATAATTGATCAAAGCATCTTCTTTTTCTATTTGTCAAAAGAGTATAAATGCATTGCAGAAGAATAAGAAGCAAAAACCTTAAAACTCATCTGCATGATCTAAAAGACTATCATAAACTGTAAATATTAGAGTTATAAAGTGTATACACACACCACTGATCAAAAGTTTGGAATAATTCAGATTGTATTAAATGTGTTTGAAAGAAGTCTCTTATGCTTACCAAGACTGCATTTATTTAGTAATTTATTTTTCATTTCTCATTATCATCAATGTTGCAAACTGTATCCATAATGGTGGATACAGTTTATGCATGTTTTTTTTAGTTTATGCTTAATATTTTTGTGGAAATGGCAGTACTATTCAAGTTTAGGGTTTCATAAAACCCTAAAAGTTTGTAATAAAAAAAAAAAAGAAAGAAACTTTTTTCTGAGCAAGGATGCATTAAATTGATCAAAAGTGACAGTACATATATTTAAAACATTACAAAATTGCAAATAAATGCTGTTCTTTTGAACCGTATAATTAGCTAAGAGTTCTAAAAATGTATCAGTTTCAAAACTATTAAGCAGCCAAACCTTGTTAAATAAAATAACCAATATTAATAATAATTGAACATTAAATCTGCATATTAGAATGATGTCTTAAAAATTATGTGACACATGATGCAGAATGCCCCATTAATTAGAATTTAGAAACGACATTAATTCCAACAAAACATCAATGTCACAGTGAATCCTGCTAATATTTAGATTGAGTTAACTGTCCCCCCTTACATGACATTCCCTCACGTCCCTCTTTTCTATTTGATTTTGATGTTATTTACATTGGCAAGCATATCTGGCCCTACATTGTTTGCTTATTCCCCCCTGCAGTGTATATTATAAAGGTCCGGACAAGAGATGACTTTTTCTTGGTTGAAGATTCATGTCCATGTGCAGCATGAGAGAGCTGGTGATATTAGCAGCTTTGGTCTCGGCTCTACATGCGGCCAGCCTCCCGACAGGCACTGATGTGCAATATAAGTGCCAAGAAGATCAGGACAACATTGCTACATTAGAAGCTGAGAGGTTCATTAATGACCATCACCATTATGGATACAAATTCAAATTTGTCTCACAGGACAGTCGCAGTGCAGAGAAGAAGGTGAGGTTTTGTGATGTGTCTTCCTGTGGATGTTTTCATAACTACAGTACGTAAGGTGTAAAAGAGTGATTACAACCACAGAAAAAGATAAATTAAAGAAAATATTAAAATGTGCAAATGCTAAAAATTGTCTTGTTTCTGTGCAGATAAATCCTTGTGAGGTCATCTTGGGAATAACTCTAGAGGAAACTGAATGCCACATTGTGAACCCAAAACCATTAGATCAGTGTAATGCCAGAACAGAAACAGAGACGGTGAGATGAACATCAAATATTTTCCAAACCCTAATTTGAGAAATACTGCCTTTTTCCCTCTGAATAGAGTGACTTTTGTAAGTTGTGCATCTATTTAACAGCCTTTTAATGTCTCCTTTAAAGAAAGTGACAGCAAAATGTAATGTGACCGTCTCCAGTTTTGAGGGAAAAACAGCTGTGAAGCGCTACATCTGTGACACCGAACCAGGTAAACAAATCAATAGAGTGATTTTATTCTTTAGAAACTTGACATATCTCGCCTTTCAAAGAACCCATAGTAATGTTTAAGGTCACTTTGTCAGAGAGTATAGAAAAGGTAATGCATCTCCTATAAGTTAAATTCTGATTGTATATTGGTCCTGTATTTTGTCCCAGCTTCACATGAAGTACTTGTGACAAAATGCCCTGATTGCCCCAGTCTACTGCCATTGCATGACCCGAAGGGTCTGGAGAGTGTGAAAACTGCCCTGCAGAAGTTCAACAAGGAATCTAATCACAAGTCTTACTATAAACTGTTGGAAGTGGGAAGGATCAGCACACAGGTGATTAATATTTAACCCAACTACATGAGCGGAAATGCTTCTAGCGACACATGCATCATTTCATTCCAAAGTTGTGTTAAGAGGCAACTCATTCAGGCCTTGATATACTCATGGTGAAGTTCTTCTGAGAAAACCGCAGTTAAAAAAGTATACGATCATAGCGATGTGTATATGTTTGGTAGTTCTTTTGCAGAACGTTCGCTTTGGGAAGCTGCTTTAAACTGAAATTCCAAATGAACTTTGTTATTCCACTTGAATACTGAATTTATTGACTCAGACAATTGAAGGTAAAGGCCCAGACACAACAAACTGATGTAAAAAAAACTAGCGCTGACGAAAGCAGCTGTGTTGTTGCCTCAAGATATAAGAATAAAAGTTGAGCTTGAACTCACTGCAAAGACTACTGACAACAAGCATGTATGTTCTGTGCCTGAGAAAAAATGAGAGAATAACTCTCCAAACCAGCAGGTGGCGGGAGCCTGTATTCGTCATTCAATAAGGGGAATCAAAAGAGCTAGGGCTGTGCTTGCTTACCATTTTCACACCAATCTCACTCACCACAGATGTATTTGATAAAAAATGATCACAGACGAAGATAAAAAAAATGAGAAGAGCCTTCTGTATTTATGCTCTTGATTTAGTTGTTCACTTTCGTCATTCATTTCATGCACCATTTTAATAAGCTGAACAAGACTCAGAGTGATCTCTCCCACCGGTGGGTCCGCCACCGATCTGTCGGTTGAAAAGTCTGACAAGTGCCAAGTAAAGCAAGTCCAGTAAAATCACATTTATTTATATAGCACTTCATACAATAAGAGATTGTTTCAAAGCTCCTTTACAGAAGACAATAGTGTTATTTTCCATCTCAACACACCGCAAAAACTAAACCAACAGATGCTTAACTCTACAACCACCAAATTGCAAGAATTGATATTGCATCTTGAGTAGATTTTTCTGGCCTCACACACCAGTTCTGTTGTATCAGTCATTGCTGTGACATAAACAGACACCTTTTTGAATACGGTCATTATGCTCTTTGCTTAAAAGTGCTTTGCATGTTAACTAAATATTTGTCTGTTTTCTTAGTGGATGTTTTCTGGTCAGAGCTTCTTTGCTCAGTTTGCCATTATGGAGACAAACTGTACAAACAAGGAGCCCCAGAATGAAGAATCATGCAAGGGTTTATGTGGGGATCAGGCTGTAAGTGCACAAAAAGTTCATTACTTTATAAAACTAATTTCTTTAATTACTATAATTAAAGGGATATTTCACAGAAAATGAAAGTTGTGTTATGTCACCCTCATGTTGTTTCAGACCTGCATGAGTTTCTTTCTTATGTTGAACACGAAAGAAGATATTTTGAAGAATGCTTGTAATCAAACAGTTCATGGTCCCCATTGACTTCCATAGTATTTATTTTCCTTCTATGGAAGTCAATGGGGACCATAAACTGTTTTATTACAAGCATTCTTCAAAATATCTTATTTTGTGTTCAACATAAGAAAGACCCTGATGTCATTCCAAACAGGTATGTGTTTAAGTAAGTGATGACAACATTTTGGGTAAATTATTTCTTTAAGGAAAGATGCTACAGGCAAAAAAAAACAACCTTTTTATTGTTTTTTTTTACACTTTATCTATTTGTGTCTGAAGATTTCAATTTCAATGCATCTTTAAAGGCTGTGAGTTTGTTTTGTGTGATTTACTGTAGCGAATCAATGTGTTTTTGTAAGAAAGTTATCCATATTTAAAACATTAAACACTTTTCTTTAAATTCCGCTAGCTGTTGAACACACAAGCCGTTCCTGCGGATGACGCATGACATCGACGTAGCATTAGCTCCTGTGCAAATTTGCTAATCTTGCTAGAATTTGCGCAACGCACATATCCTACGTCATCCGTTGGAATTGCTTCCATCTACAACAGTTAGCCCAAGCTAGAGAAAAGTGTTTATAACGTTTTAAATATGGATATTTCTGAAAGAAGAAAGTCGTATACATCTAGGATGGCTTGAGGATGAATAAATCAAGGACTAATTTTCATTTTTGAGTTAACTAACACTTTAAGTATGTAGTTTTGACTACCTCTCTCTCTCTTTCTCTAGCGGTATGGCTTCTGTAAGTCCTCCAAGGTCGGAGATGAGGAACCAGAAGTGGAATGTGAGATTTATGAAGCTCAGGTATACATCTCAATAACACACTCTTAAATTGGACCAGTAAGGTAATTTGGCCAAGTTATTTTATCCTGTCTAGCTATAAAATGCATTTGCTCTATTTGTTTCCAGAATATAACTTATCCAATGAAACACCCTGCTCAGTCAAGAAGAGACTGTACCCCACCAAGACATCGCCCAGGACACCAAGGCCATGGCCACAAGGACAAAACACCAGACCAAAGGGGCCGTCCAGAACACGCAGGCCATGACCACAAGGAAAAAACACCAGACCAAAAGGGCCGCCCAGAACACGCAGGCCATGACCACAAGGAAAGAACACCAGACCAAAGGGGCCGTCCAGAACACACAGGCCATGACCACAAGGACAAAAAACATGATCACAGGGGCCGTCCAGAACATCCACACCTCTGTCCAAAAGGCCCTTCAGGAGTTCCCGAATCAGCGCCTGAGGGCAGTCATGAGTTCCCATGCCATGGCTTTGTAAAAATACCCCCCTCTATTTATCCAATCTGCCCCTTCCCTCCACCACGTCTCTGCAGAGGCCCTCCAGATTTTGAACGTCCTCGTCCTCCTCCACCTCCTCAGTAACTAACACTAAAATCTATGGAGCATTCAGATTTCATCCCATGTTGCAGGTTTGAAAGAGAAAACATTAAAATCTGAACAACCTAAGACTGTTGATGTCTCCAGAATGTTCAGTCCAATAAATATTCTTTACTGACGTGTGTGGTTAATGAGTGATGCACAATTCAAGATTACAATGAGAGATTACAAAACTGCTGTGACAAGAAAACCAAATCACATGTAACTGTAAGTTAAAGTCAGAATACCTGTAAAAGTATGGTGTCCTATACTCGGAATTTGTGCTCTGAATTCAACCCATCTAAATGGCAGTATGTATTGAGTACACACATACACACACCCAAACACAAACACACCATAGGCAAACACCCGGAGCAGCTAATTATTGCTGCATCACCGTTGAAGCTATTGGGGTTTCGATGCCTCAGTTGAGGGAAATGACGGTGGAAGAAAACGCTGTTCATCCACTCCCTCCACCTACATTTCCTGCCAGTACTGAGACTCCAGCCTGCGACCTTCGGGTTACAAGTCCGGCTCTCTAACCATTAGGCTTGAACGATCTAATTCTCCTTAATCATTTGAGATAAGAAAACACACTTCTCTCTTTAGTCCATATACACCATTTTCTGTGGTGATGACTGATGAATGCATCAACACACGATCAGCCATGTTTTCTGTCACAATGAGAAAGCAGCAGATACTATTATTCTTAACACCAAAATAATTAAGAGTTTATAATTAAAGCTGTAGTCCGTATTTTTTGGGGGGGTAAAACATTAACCTAAAAGCCTTTTCTCACAGCAGCTGGGCTAATTAAATTGATCATTTTGATGGTGGATTTTAATCCAGAAATGATTATGAGTTTATGAAACATATGTGACTGTAATTAGATTATTCCAGTTTTACATGTGCATCTGATTACAGATATATGGGATCACACAATATTTGTATTTTAACAAAGAACAAAGTATAACAATAATAATAATTTGCATGGTTTAATATGATATGAGCTGAGCGATCATTAGATTTAATCACAATTGGTAGCGCGATTTATTGTAAGGTTTTTTCATCAGTTGGTCAGAACAAAAGGGGCAGACATGTTACTCTGACAGATGACAAAAATCAGGGGTAAATTCTTATTTGGGTCAAACTTCCAAAACGTTGAATCTGTGATTTCTAAGTTCAGTAACCACACTGGTGCGGTGACTGACATCCACACATCAAAACATTAGATTTATCCATGCTTAGGCACAACCCACGTAAAGAAAATAATTCAGCAAATAACTGCAATGGCAGGTTTCAAACAGAGATTACAAAGAGGCAAAACGTATGGACTGCATTAAGAATTAAACATTGTTCTTCTGGCTGTGAAATTCCTTTCTTTGTACGTTTCTGAATAATCTCAAACATTTTAAATAAGTGGCTGAAGTTTCTCTGATATTTTCAGTCTTATTTGACCAGTTTGTTAAGCATATTTCACTCTGGACTGACAAAATGTAAAGTAAACTTTGTAAACTGGCTGTTATTGAAGGTTTAGTTAATTCCTATATAGAAAACAAACTTTTTATATTATACAGTTTTAATATACTATATAACAGGGGTCATCAAACTTGATCCTGGAGGGCCGGTGTCCTGCAGAATTTAGCTCCAACTTGCCTCAACACACCTGCCTGGAAGTTTCAAGTATACCTAGTAAGACCTTGATTAGCTGCTTCTGGTGTGTTTGATTAGGATTGGAGCTAAACTCTGCAGGACACCAGTCCTCCAGGACCGAACTTGGTGACCCCTGCTATATAATATACAGCACATATTTTTGCAGCTCATGTGAAGAGGAAGTTTCTTAAAGGTAAAAACTGTCTTAGCATTATATGCGGATGATATATCATATCATATGACCCATTTAATCATAGAAAATATTGTGTTTACAACAACATGATATTTACTTTACAGCTCCACGTAGCACAGTCCAGAGATCACTGTGACTTAATGTTATGTTTACATGGAAGGGTTGAAAAAGAATGTCGTGCAATGTTTAGAAATCAATATACATGATGAATACAATTACAATGTAGTGTTCTTCACCTTTTTTTAGTTACAAACTGGGGCACAGTCTAAAGAACAATGAAATCATCAACACAAGACTTCTCTGGATAGTTCAATGACATGTTGTATTAGAAGAAAATTAGTTTATAAAAAAAAAATTGTATCAGACGATAAGGTGTCAGTGTTCACTCTTAGAAAACAGTGCCCTAAAATACAAACAGCAAAGTATCAAAAGTTATTCAAGACTACTAAACCTAAACATTACCCCAAAACATTTAAATCAGTCATAAGTACTATATACAACAAAATATAATAGAATATTGTACAATTGATTCAAGTTGACACACACACACACACACACACACACACACACACACACACACACACACACACACACACACACACAAAATAAACAAGTAAGTCAAACGATGCAGAGTTTTGTATCCTGTTAATTAAATCAATAGTCGACCATCAGAGACATGCACAGTACACAAACGGCATTGTTTCCTGAGAAAGACCCTCCAACAATTTCAGTGCAGCAAGATAAAACCTCATGTTGCAACAAGCGAAGTGTTACAAAATCCTCATTTAAATTGATTAGGGTACAGCAGCAGTTCACAAACTCTGGAGGTATTTGAACTCGGCATCCAACAGTAAGCCATACAGGACTACAGCATGTTGCAAACTGCCCTCTCCTTTAATCAGTCATCCATATGACCACAGTCATTGTGGAGCCCACTGATAAGAGTGAGTGTATGGGGGCTGTGATGTTGATTGAAACTGTTTTCAGTAACCTATCAGGAGAAGACAGAAGGGTTTATATGACATATATATAAGCTTCCATGGACCAACTAGATTGTGTTGCTGTGCCTAGGAGAAAGACTGCAGCTCCACCATGAAGCAGTGTGTGGTATTGATGATGGCCTTCCTGTGCGTCCATGGGGCCCCTGTGGATGTTCTGACCCCCGGATCCTGCCAAGATGCAGTATCTAATGGTGCTGCCGCTGAAGCTATGAACAAAATCAATCTGGACCGCACAGAGGGCTACGTTTTCAGCCTTGATCGTCTCAGCAATGTCCATTACATGAAGCATGTGAGTCATTTTCAGGTTATCATGATAATTTTACATTTTAAATTAACATTCACTATTAAAAGAGTATTAATTTACATTAATTGAATTGTCATTTAATCTCAAATTTGTTTCTAGGGAACCAATTAGTACAAAGAAATCATTTAAGAATCAAATACAATTCTGGATCAACGGAAATTGTTTGGTTAAATTATATTTTTATATGGTGCCTATCAATAAGGATGCAATACCTTTGCATAGATTTTTTACAAATGTTTATGAAAATTTCTCTCTTTTAGGGAGAGACAGGGATTGTCTTCTATCTCACATTTGATGTTTTGGAGACGAATTGTCATGTCATCAGCAAGAAAAACTGGAGAAATTGTGAAATCCGAAACCCTGAAGAGTACCCGGTATAGTTTGAATATTAAAAACCATAAAATAAATTGTTAATGATGTTTGTTCTTTATTTTAACAGCCTTTTCAATCAACAGGTCTATGGACAATGCAAAGCCGTAATGTACATGAACAGAGTTCACAGAGTGACCCGCCTGTACAAGTATAGCTGTACAGTGAGACCAGGTAATAACCAATCACCAGCCAGCTGTTTTTTATCATCAAATGCTTACACATGCTATTTTATCATGCATATGTTCTCCCTTGGCAGTGCCCGCCTCCAAAATCAGAGAACGGTGCCCAGATTGCCCTGTACAGCTCCCCGTGGATCATGAAGCTGCCTTGAGGACAGTGAAAATGGGCATGGAGAAATACAAAAAAGAGAGTGGTTTGGCAAACAACTTTGTTGCACTGAACATTACAAGAGTCTTCTCCCAGGTATGTAAATAAATAAGCATGAAAAAGAATGAGGAAGAACACTATTTTGTAGAACTTCATCACTGGATATGATCCTCTTGGTAGCTTCACTTTGGAAGATTCTACAGTGTGGAGTTCACCATCCAAGAGACGGTCTGCTCCTCCAAAACCAATATAGCGGATGTCTCTAAATGTGAGGTCATGGCGTGTGAGTTTGCGGTAAGTGACAAGACACTTCTGTAGGAGATGCATACAGATAGTCATCATATGTTGTGTTTGTCCAATACAAAGGAATGTGTAAAGTATATGTTGCTGATCTTTCCCCGTTTAGCACAAAGGATTCTGTAAAGCCTCCCACTCTGTCACAGCCACCGGTGAGGAGCACCTCAGTGTTCAGTGTGAAATCTTTGAACCAGAGGTAAGATCTCGCATTTCCAGCAGAGTGTGTTTGTGCTCAAAACAAACAATTTTTCTTAAAGGGCTAGTCCACCGCTGTCAAGTTTTAATAAACCATGGCTGTCCTGTCAATGCAGTAGAAAGGTATAGATATATGTGTACAGTATATGTATGTGTATATATATATATATGGCTGGCTAGTGTTCACTTAAGATTCCCGCAGAGTGCTTTTAGAGTTTCCCTGAAACCCTCCACCTTCCCCTGCTCAACCTATATAGATCTGCTACAGGTTATTTTATATGCTTTTTGTGCAGCAGCAGTATGTCTTAGATACTCACTGCACCATATCGCCATATGAATTGCCAGTAGCAAGTTCCCGTACTAGCTTGCAGCAGCAGCAGTAATCTACAACTACAGCAATAAAATCCATAAAATCAGACATTAGCACCTATTTATACTTTGATATTATTCTGAGGTGAAATGCTAGTTTTAAACTCATAAAAATAAATAATTGAATAGTTACGATAATGCTTTTGAAATTAAATCATTGTTGTTTGCTGATAGGAAACACTGGCATCTAACAATGCTTAGGAAAAACAGTGAAAAACTAAAAAAATAAAGCCTTTACATAAACCCAAAAACAGTTGTGGAATAAGCATTTTTCTTATTATGTACAAGACATACATTTTAGGCATACAAAAATGTGGATGTATGATCTACAGTTTTCACAAAATCTCAAAAGCTGTCAAAAGTCATCCAAAGAACTTTTGCTAAAAAATAAATGAACATGTGCAGGTAACACAAATAAATACGTTGCTAATTTACATATTCTACCGACATTGTAAAAAGACAACGTTGTTCTTTTATACTTTCAAGCATATTCTTATTTTGATTGTAATTCATTGTTGTTTTTAGGTTGCTGAAGAGGAGAAGAAAAAACATTTGATTGGAGTTGAACTGGACCACAGCCATAGCAACACAACTGGCTCATCTACTGGACACGACCATGACCATGACCATGACCACGACCACGACCACGACCACGACCACGACCACGACCACGACCACGACCACACCAAACCCCATGCACACAAACATGACCATGAACACACCTCAGGCCTCAACCACACACACGAACATGGCAAAGGCCACAGACACACACACTCTCACGATCATGACCACGCTCACGCCCATCATGCCAAAGCCCATGAGCACGGTCAGGACGAGTGGGAGCACCATCACCACCAGTACGGTCACAAAAAGGACGTGACCCATGAACATGACCATGAGCTGGTCCTGGACCACGAGCACAAACACAGACACCTCCATGAGCACGAGCACCACCACCACCACCACCACGATAATGAAAATCGAACCTCAGTTAGGCGTCCTGATGGCATGGTCAATGTCCTTCCTCCCATGGATAAGCCCATGACCCTTCCATCCTTCCCTGACAAGCCTGCTGCAGGACCAGAGCAGCCCTCCACCCTCCCGTTCCACCCTGACCCACAGATACCAGGACAAAGGGAACCCACCATCCATCCCTTCCCTAACACCATGTCCCCTGAGTGTCCTGCACAGTCCAACATCCAAAACGGACTCCTCAAGCAGGTCATCAGTGAGGATCCACTCTTTAAACCCACTGTATAGAGACCTTTGAATAATTAATGTACAGTGTAATAAATACTGCAAAGGGTAAAGATTATGCTTTGTGCAATAAAGCATGTTTGGCTGCCGATGCTACTTTTGTAATGTTTATTTTCAAATGTCCAGCATTCATCTTCATTAGATTTGGTTGAGCAAATCTAACCTGCTGAGAGCAGGGGGTTATTCCAGAAAGCAGGCTATGTGACATACGTGGGTATGTTTAAGGGTAAGCAGATAAACTCAGCTTTCGGTTCCAAAAATTGAGTTAACTTTCAGCAGGCGCCAGGATGGCATAACTGGGGGTGGGGGGCGGGCGGTCATTTCAATCCCATGGGGGGGGGGGACTACTTATAATGCGCAATGACAAAACATGGACAAAAGACACGGACACGCCCGTGCGCACACATAGTCTACAGTTCCCTAGTTTTTTTAAGTAATTTTTAAAAGATATTTTAAAACGTTTGGATTAACATGGATTAAAAATACCTTTTATAAAATTGAATTTTTGAGGAACAGGAGCAAAAAAAAAAGGTAGGCTAAGCCGTGTAAATGCCAAGTCGCATTTTACTACATTCATGAATAGCCTAATGTAAAATGCTAGTAAATGAAGCTGGTCTAAATAGTTACTATTATTATATATACAGATAAACATTACTAAAAGCTATTTTAGTTCTGCTCACTCTACAGGCTAACATATCCTTTAAATGTAATGGTATTCAGAAAACTTATGAATAATAGTATAAGCACAACATCAACCCAAAACGAATTAATTGCTGCTGAAATTGAAATGTTCGTTGGGCTCACATAGCCTACCTCTCATATTCGGCATTAATCCACTCAAAAATGTTTCCATATTCATGATGTATTTGAATAGTAAGCTATTCTTTATTTTGATTTGAACTTTACTGCACGTACATTTTCCTTCACATGTGCAATGTTTGGTGAGTGAACGAGATGGATTGTACTTCGGACTATTTACATTGATTAGTGTAGCCTAACTTTTTATAGGCTATGTTTGGTTGGCTTATTTTATTTTGATAATGAACAGGCTGCAATGTTTAATATGAGCGAGGTGTGCTCCTACGCGATCACTTGACTTTGTTCCTTATGACAGCACAAACAAGGATAAGAGTGAGACATTGTATGAACCTAAAAAGGATCTACTTATATTTTATGTATAGTCACAATAACAACAAAACACTATGCTTTACAAAATAAAGAAAACATACAGATGGCGCTTTCTGCCATGTAGGCTGTTGATTTCCTTTCTGTGAACTTGTTGCATTAGAAAAATGGACAGAAACTCGGTGCATAGAAGTTGTCACCGTTTTTCTTTCGTTTCTGTGAATTAAGAAGTCAAATATATTTCGCGAATTGGAATATTTATTAATTTTATTAAATTTTTCTCTGTTCATTTAATTGCTTAGGCTATATTTATGTTATTTTAATTCAGCTTTATAACAGAAATGTTTTTAATAGTTTTAATTAACTTTAATAACCCTACCCAAAAGACAAAACATCCATAGAGCTGCAGTACACATTCAATTTTCCAGCTGTTTCAAGTCACAAATATTTACAAATATTAATTTAATGCCGGACTGGGAATTTTTTTTAGCCTGGTCAGGAGTGTCATCCAGGAATAGCCTAATGAAAGCAATGTTGGTAAAATTTAAACAACGTGCCTATCTTTTGTGTGTAAATTCACTTTGTTATTGGTTATTTATGAACATGACACAATACGCTATAGCATTAATATAACATAAAAAGAGTTAATGCACAAAATCTTTATTCCCAATGTTTATTCACAAAATCTTTATTGCTGACAAAATCATTGTGTTGTGGCTTGGTTCACTGATTGTTACAGTTGACATTGACTATAGTAGCCTTTTATTTTTTCAGATTTAGTTTTTGACAATGTGAAAATTTTTACAAATATGTAAAAAGTATTTTTTGCGGTGCATTCTGGGAGCCATGAATGAGTTTTGAATAGTGCACCCAGAATGCACTGCAACATGATGATTTTTGTTTATTGTAGCTTTGAGATTTATATGCTGATTCTTGAGGAATGTTTGCATCTAAATCACAGATATTCAAAATGTCTTGTATGCAATGTGTTTTTACAATCCATCAAATTGGCAGATTAAAACATTACTTTTATCTAGTGATGGAAGAAATCAACCATTTTGAATCTTTGAATCAATTGAACTAATTGCTTGGCAAAATGATTCAGTGTTTCGAAGCGCCTGCTGGTCAAAAGTGTGTAAATGCAACAAAAACTCATGCCAAAACAACTTTTAAAAGCCCATTGCAAATATTTTATTGAAACTATAATATATTAAATGCCATAAAATAATAAAATACCATTAAATAAGTATCTGTATAATATGTTTTTTTATATATTTTATATTAATTTTCAGGGATTGATATTATTGCCAATTAATATTGCTATATAGAGGCCAGTAAGAGACCATTAACGAATTCTCATCATTTTAATTAGACAAATGTCTTGTTAAAAATGTCTAAAAAGTGATGAAACTTTGGCAGTTTGATACGCACTCCGAACCACTGTTTCAAAACAATTGACTCTGTTTTGTGAAGTTTCTGAGCTTCACAAAGCAGTGCTTCGAAAGCGCCTATCACTATATGCCTGCGGTAGGGAGTCCAAGCTTCTGAACCAAACAGCAGGGTAGAAAGGCCGCTTTGGTGAAGGTACAGAGATCTTTATTAACAAAGACTCAAGATCGAAGTCTACCAAAGGCAGAGGAGGTGAGATTTATGGGTCCCTGTATCTCGTTGTCTATGAGGCAGGTGGGAGTTAGGATGCTTCCAAGGTAGCAGAAGTGCTGAACAATCTTTTCTGGTGTGCCATGGATGTAGAATTCAGGGGGTGTGGGGGTGGGGACTGTGGTCTGTGCAATGATCTCTGTCTTTTGGATGTTTACTTCTAGGCCACAAGCTTGGTAGACTGTGCAAACATCATCCAGTGTATGCTACATTGCAGTAGGGCTGTGGGCTAGGAGGGCACAGTCAGCATATTGCAGTTCATGAATTGTGATGGTGGTGGTCTTGGTGATGGCTTGCAGGCGGCGGAGGTTAAAGAGATTCCCATTCAGACGAAACTGTAGGCAGACACCCTCGTCGGGGCTAAGGGAGTTGTGGGAAAGGAGGGTGACTGCTGCCAGGAAAAGGTTGAAGATCACTGGAGCCAGTACACACCCCTGTTTCACTCCTACCTGCACAGGAAAGGAAGGGGATTGAGATGTACTCACAATCACACGAGCCTGCATGCCAACGTGAAACTGTTGTTGGATGTCCAGAAACCTTGGTGGCACCCACAACTTCTCCAGAATGACCCAAAGGACTTGGCGGGCAATGGTGTCAAAAGCCTTCGCCAGGTCGATGAAGGCAATGAACAGGTCTTTGTTCTGTTCTCTGGCCTTCTCCTGCAATTGGCACAGAACAAAGATCATGTCGGAGGTGGACCGATCCTTCCTGAAGCCGCACTGTGACCCAGGAAGGATCCCTTCTGTGATATTCTTGGTTAGACGGACCAGCATGACCCTTGCTAATACTTTCCCTGCCACCGAGAGCAAGGATATGCCACGACTGTTTACACAGATGGACTTGTCACCCTTTTTCTTATGAATGGTAACAATGTGTGAGTCTTTCCAGTCTTGTGGAACAGTTTTTTGCGCCCATATTATCTGGATGAGTTGGTGGAGGTTTTTGGTGAGCAGGTACCCGCCATTCTTTAGAGCCTCTGCAGGGATTCCATCAGGACCAGCAGACTTATTGTCCTAATAAAAAATAAAGATGGCATCTGAAAGTTGCGTTTGGTGGTCAGTTTGTGTGTAAATGTATAGTTTTGACCAACTTTTTGCACCTTTTTTGCACTAGCCAGAATTCAGTATTACAGTAATTAAATATTAAATTACTTATCACCAAAACTTGTTCAATGTTGTTAGGTCATTAAACTGCCTCAGAAGCATGTCCAAATTTACTTTCGTAAGTTGCCTAAATGCGCAAAGTTCTTTCCTTGTCAGTTGTTTCCTTGTTTTTGAACACACAGATGATGGAGGCAGAACAAACAAAACATCAATGTCATGGTGAATTCTGTGAATAGTCAGTGAGTTAACTATCCCATTTGACATGACATTTAATTTGACATGACCCTCTTCTGTATTTGTTTTAGATGTCATTTACATTGGCAAGCATTTCTGTGTCTAAACAGTTTGCTTTTTTCCCCTGCAGTGTATATTATAAAGGTCCAGACAAGAGAGGAGGACTTTTTCTTGGTTGAAGATTCATGTCCATGTGCAGCATGAGAGAGCTGGTGATATTAGCAGCTTTGGTCTCGGCTCTACATGCGGCCAGCCTCCCGACAGGCACTGATGTGCAATATAAGTGCCAAGAAGATCAGGACAACATTGCTACATTAGAAGCTGAGAGGTTCATTAATGACCATCACCATTATGGATACAAATTCAAATTTGTCTCACAGGACAGTCGCAGTGCAGAGAAAGAAGGTGAGGTTTTGTGATGAAAACATCCTGTGGATGTTTTCATAAGATTTTAAAGAGAGATTTAAACAACAGAAAACAAGATAACTTAAAAAAAGAAAAGAAAAAAAACCTTTTATGATGTGCAAATGCTACAAATTGTCTTGTTTCTGTGCAGATAAATCCTTGTGAGGTCATCTTGGGAATAACTCTAGAGGAAACTGAATGCCACATTGTGAACCCAAAACCATTAGATCAGTGTAATGCCAGAACAGAAACAGAGACGGTGAGATGAACATCACAGATTTTCCAAGCTCTAATTTTACATACACTGCCTTTTTCACTCTTTCTTTTGTGAGTTGTGCATCCATTTAACAGCCTTTTAATGTCTCCCTTAAAGAAAGTGACAGCAAAATGTAATGTGACCATGTTCAGCATTGAGGGACAAGCAGCTGTGAAGTGCTTCATCTGTGACACCAAACCAGGTATGTATAGTATGTACATGTATATATGTATATATATATATATATATATATATATTGTGGCGGGAAGAGCAAACGACAGACACAGTGGGCGTGGCGTCAGGCCTCGGAAAGGTTTTTATTCAAACAATATTATAATAAAATAAAGAGTCCAAAGGGGGAAAAGTGTCCTAAATAAACATGGGATCTGGTGTCCTTGTCGTGCTGCAGGGTTTGTGAAGGAGGGACATTGATCTGGAAGGAAGGGTCCAGGTAAGGGGCAGAGTCTGGCGACCACACGCGCTCCCCTTTTGAGGTCCGGGGCGTGAGGGGCGGTGGCTTTTCTTATGGCGCTCGATAGGACTGGTCGGCCCGGCATCCTGGCCCGACGACCGTATTACGGGTGCAGTTTCGTCTGGACAGTGGGTCCGACGGCTCACATATCTGGCGGCACGGAAATCCCTCTACACTCCGTTCCTGGACCCACAAGGACACCAGCGTGCATGCACGGGAAAGAGACCGGTCTCCAGAGGAGAGGCACCCTTGGCGTTTAACAGCGGCGGTGATGAGGCTTCATTCACATCAGGTGAACCTCATCACACGCCGCCAGACCTGGCTGTTTCAGCGCCCCTCCTCTCTCACACACCCACTCCCGTCAGGAGCCTAGTGAGGGGCGACGTCAAAGGACAGGATGATGATGATGATAAGGGTGGAGGCAGCCGACTCGTCACAATATATATATATATATATATTAGTGGTGGGCCGTTATCGGCGTTAACGTGCTGCGTTAACGCGAGACTCTTATCGGCGATAAAAAAAATATCGCCGTTAATCTATTCTCAAAGTTGGGTTGGGAGCTGGGTCTATACTACGCAAGCTATGATGACTTTCACCCTGATATTTTAGCGCGGATGTATACCTAGCCGAATTGCACTGTAGGGGCGAGAACGAGTCTTCGAACTAGAGGCTCGCAGTCCGTGATGGACAGATTGTTAACGGCTGGTCTATGTGGTAATACAATCGGGCAGGACATCCAAACGCTCATCTATCATTCATCAACCTCAAATATGGCTTTTCATCTGAAAGATGTATGTAGTAGCAACTTTACATGGCCGCTCAATATGATGTTAACCTAGAGAAATGTGCGCTATTGAAGTGTTTGTGTGGAAGCGCGTTTGCTGCAGGACAGGCTCCGGTGCGCTCACTTGCTCTTAAAATCTCCGTCATTCTTGGTCATACAGATAAAAGTAGCCTAATACATCTTTCGAATCTGTAAAGACTCTACGTTTATTTGTGTGCACTCAGAATAACAACGAAACGTTGCGCTTTTAAGCAAACAGGATGCGCTTTAGGTCTCATGTGAACTTGAGCTAGAAACTCCGTCTTTGAAAAATATATCTATAGAGAGTGAAATGTCTAAAAAATAAAAATAGAAGACGTGTGTGTTAGCATGGATGATTTACATGAAATTTAATCTGTGCAACACTGTGCATAAAATGGCTTTCAGTTCAATATAATAACAAAAAACGACATTTTGGGTTTTTATTCAACTAATAAGGTGGGCACGCTGTGATCTGTACTATATTTTTACTGTAATTGACAGTTATCGGCAAAAAAACAAAAAAAAACAACAACACGGGAGTGGGAGGGAATGGGAGTCATTCTTCCGGGAGTGGAACGGGATTTTCCCCCAGTTTTTTCGTGGGATTGGGACGGGAAGAGATTAAAGTTTGTGATTTTGGAAACAGGAGATGAGCCCCTGGTCTAATGCGCCACCTGGCTTGAGAAACCCGTTCTCAAAGACTTACTTTTAGTCATTATTTGGGTAGCACACATATTCTGAATGCCTTCGGCAGAATTCAAATGAGCCATTTTAATCTAGATTAATTCCAAAATTAATCTAGATTAATCTAGATTAAAAAAATTAATCTATGCCCACCTCTAATATATATATATATAATATATTAGGGATGTGCATCTCCATAACTGATGCGATATGCATCTCGATGCATAGCCAATGATAAGATACACTGAAGATACCCATGAAGCAGTTAGCGATGCAAAACGATTCACCCCTATTACGATGCAGTGCGATCCGATTTCGATTCGATTCGATTCAACACGATGCGATTCGATGCAATGGACAAAATATGGTCGCTTTTATTTCTTTGGTTCAGACAGACAGCAAACGTATGTGTCTTCTGAATTTCTGACGCCTGTTTCATAAAACAAGTTTACCAAATAGGTCAGGCTTATTTCAGTTAGTCTGACTCACTGTCAAATGATTTGGTTACATAAAGCAAATTGAACAAAGATCAACCTCAGACACTGTGGCTACTTATGCTGGAAAGCTAACCTGGTTCAGGGCAGGCTAACTGTCAGGCTAAACTGAGCTCATTGACCAATATAAACACAATATTACCACTGAATCTCTCACATATAGCCATGCAGCCTTTCTCTCTGGTTTTACGACAGCTGTACCTTTTATAGTTAGAACAGATAGCATTAGAACATTACAATCTAACATTGCTCTTTAACAATCACTAAACTAAAAGTAAAAATCACTAAATTAAAAGTAAATTATAACTGCTGCAACAAACACACAATCTGATCTTAATAATTATGACTATTAGCTTACAGTATTGTATTGGCTTATTTTATACTACGGGGCCGTTGAATACTTGAATCTGATTGGCTGACCAATGTTCTAAGGTGAGCAAATATTTTCAGGGAAACGCACAGCGAACATAGTTCCAGGCACCACATTACATGTAAATATCACTTCGCCAAAGTTATTTTAAAGGTCCTACAGCTTACAACAGCAAAATAAACAAAACCCACAACAACACTGGATAAAAAAATATATATATATTAAACAATAGGATAAAAAGAGAGAGATTATTTCCATGTTTTGCTACAAAATTATGTTTTATTATGTACAGAAAGCACATACTCTTCACTCTCTTCATTGATGCACACACATAGTTTTCACAAACTATGTTGTTACGTGCTTCTGTTGTTAGCCACGCTATCAGTAAAATAGTTTAGCAACTTAAATTCTACATGACATTTCTCACAAACGAGGTAACAATGGCAATGTTCATGAAGAAAATTAACTTAAAGTTTCACTATTAGTAGAGACGCTGCTGCCGAACACTTTTGAGAGACACACAGTCACAGAGGTAATGGAATTTACACGCTCTCTCTCTCTCTCTCTCTCTCTCTCTCTCCAATGACTGAATGAAATTAAATAGTTGCATACATTCGTCTGCCATCAATGGCTCAGTCCTTCTTTACTAGGTCTAAAATTACGTTTTGGAATTAGCAACGGAAGAAACTAATCCTACTCACAATAGCATTTTAAAAAACAAAAAAACGGTACAACAAATTTATGAAATATTGTCTGATCGATGTATTGAGGTGTGGCAACCATAGTATAAGCAGAATAATTGACTCCGTGCCATTTAATTATTAGAAAAATAATGCAACGGCCCAGAGTCAATTATTGATTACTTATTTATTAGGGGTGGCACGGTACATGTATTCGTACCGAACCATCACGGTACGGGCATCTCGGTTCGGTGCATGAGACCTTACGACGAATACAGGCACCCCCAATCCAGAAGGGGGCGCCCGCAGTAATGCAACGCTGTTTGATAAATACCAGCAGAAGCACAGCGAATGCCATGAGTTGCGCACTTGAAAACAAAGCCCACTAGACAGTGACCATGTGCTGATTCTGAACGCGTCTCTCACATAGACTGACAAAGGAGTTATTTCAAAGGATTGCGCACGCAACTGTTTGTGCTCGTGTATCCTACCTCTCTCATTCGGCACAAATCCAAATATTCCATCATATTTCCATATTTGCGATGAAACGTGAGAGCGTTTGAGAGCAGAGCATAGGTCTCAATTTAGATATATTTTTAAGATGGAAAAATGCAGATTTACAAATGCTAGAAACGTAGCTGTCAAAGTAGAGATAGTTATCAAATAGCACACCTAGGTTCCTGACTGATGACGAAGAAATGACAGAGCAGCCATAAAGTGATTGACGGTGTTCTAGGTTATTACATGTGGGTGTTTTAGGTCCGATAATTAACACCTCTGTTTTTTTCAGAATTTAGCAGTAGGAAATTAGTCGTCATCCAGTTTTTTACATCGACTATGCATTCCATAAGTTTCTCAATTTGGTGTGTTTCACCAGGCCGTGAAGAAATATAGAGCAGAGTATCATCAGCATAACAGTGAAAGCTAACACTGTGTTTCCTGATGATATCTCCAAAGGGTAACATGTAAAGCGTAAAAAGTAATGGTCCTAGTACTGAGCATTGATGTACTCCATAAATCACTTGTGATCGATATGATACCTCTTCATTCATTGCTACAAATTGATGGCGGTAAGATAAGTACGATTTGAACCGTGCAAACGCATTTCCACTAATTCCACTAATAACACAGCAATTCTGTTGTATAATCATAATCAGACAGTTTTTTGAATATAGTCATTATATTGTTTGCTTGCAAGTGGTTGGCATGTTAATAACATATTTGTCTGTTTTCTTAGTTGATGATTTCAGGTCAATACTTATTTGCTCAGTTTGCCATTATAAAGACAAACTGTCCAAAAACAGTGGCACCCAAGAAACAAAAAGCATGCAAGGCCTTATGTGGGAATCAGGCTGTAAGTGCACAAGTTAATTACTTTCTAAACAATTTATTTAATTACAAAATAAACAAGTCAGTTACAAATCAACATTCTCTGAATCAACATAACTGTTAAAGTTGTCTTCATTGTTTTTTCAGGCACTGTCAATTATTAGACTAGTGGAAAGAAATGTTCAAAAAAAAATGTGTCATTGTAATACACAAGTATTCATTACACTGTTTGCATCTGTATATGCACTGAACCAGAAATGTTTCATGCACTGAACCAGAAATAGTCTTAGGATTATGCATATAACCCGTTTCCCTAAGGAGGGAATGAAATGCTGTGCCATGATGTTGAGGCTATGAAAACACCTTCAGTGTGACCGGTGTTTGTGGCATGTGTGAAAACATGTCAATCTTTATTTCAGCAGTCATATGATGTCAATGTGTGCCAGCACATTATAAAAGGGCACCCACATTAAGCTGTGGTCACACTAGACTATGAGGGAATGGAGGGGGCAAATGAGCGATTGGGCCACAAATAGCATCCTGCTACCTCTCTGTAGCCCGTATTGGCTGATGATTATTCATATTTTTTAACATATATACACATATATATATATTTATACATTCCAGCAAAGAGGTGTGTTGATGCCTCACAGCCACCTCTAGCCAGTGTGCTGGAGAGGGTGACAGAAATTTGGATACTCAGCATCACTTTTCTTTTCTGTCATTTGTCCTGTTCCTTGAGAACCTTCAATCAATTCATGTAAAGATACATGCATCTACATCCACACTTTTACCTCCAGTGCTGGAGGGGCTAGCAGAAGAGCAAGTAAGATGAAAATAGCCTTAACCTCAGACGGAACACACAAAGACAGTTGGTTAAAGCCTGATGCGTACGGCACACAAAACTGACCTATCAGTAAGACCCTCCACTCAAATGCAGATGAGCCAATGGCAGTTGAGTATGAGTTGCACGGGGACTTGAACTCAGACATCTTTAGGTTTCAGTGCCATAGAGAAAGATTTGAAAGATTCGAAGCTCTCATCGGTTTGATGGTGTTAATGCTACAAAAATGGTAAAAAGTTGTGCCTGGGGTAATTGAAACACTGATTCCATGCACCCTGAGAGGACAGACAATGGAATGTGAAATGTATTTTATTATTCAATGTTAATTTTCTGGTTATCATACTCTCATTAAGTTACAATTTTCATCTGCTCAAGCAGAAAGTTAATGTCATCTTGTGCATCGGCAAGGTACCTCTGGCTAAAACTAGCTAACGTTAAAGTTAATGAGTCCATGCTAACATACAAACCTAAACAGTGAACTGTTCTCATGCCATGTACAGTGTAGGTCAAAAACAGTGGCGTGCGGTGGTGTTTTAAAAAGAGGCAGATATATATAGACAGTCGTGGCCAAAAATATCGGCTTCCTTGGTAAATAGATCAAAGAAGGCTGTGAAAATTAATCTGCATTGTTAATCCTTTTGATCTTTTATTTAACAAAAAAAATCACAAAAATCTAACCTTTTCTGGATTATACGATTTTAAAATGGGGGGAAATATCATTATGACATAAATATTTTTCTCTAATACACGTTGGCCACAATTAACGGCAACCTTTTTCTTCAATACTTTTTGAAACCTCCATTTGTCAGTTTAACAGCTCTAAATTTTTTCCTATAATGCCTGATGAGGTTAACGAACACCTGACGAGATCAGAGACCATTCATTCATCCAGAATCACTCCAGATCCTTTAGATTCACAGCTTCTTCTCTTGAGTTCACATCACTCGTCGTCTACAGGGTTCATGTCAGAGTACTGGGATGGCCAAAGCAGAAGCTTGGTTTTGTGGCCAGTGACCCATTTTTGTGTTGTTTTTGAGGTTTGTGTTTGGATTATTGTCCGTTTGGAAGATCTAAACATGGCACATTATAAGATTTTTAACACAGTCAATCACTTATTGATTTTTTATCTGTTGGTATTTCAAAGAAACCAAGATGCCATGTGTCTAAACAAGATGTCCATGACCTCCAGCTGACATATAGGCCCACAACATCAAAAATACAGCAGTATATTTCATTGTATACATGGGGTACTTTTTATCCCTGTGTACACCAAACCCATCTCGAGTGTTTGCTGCTAAAAAGCAAATTTTTTGGTTTCATCTGACCATAGAAGAAAGTCGCATTTGAAGTTACAGTCGTGTCTGATAACTGAATATGCTGGAGTTTGTTTTTGGATGAGCTAGGATAATTTTTCTTGAAATCCTTGAAAAAATTATTGAAAACAACATGATGGTGATGTAGGTGCTGTTTAACAACTTTTTGTAAGGTTTTCTAACCCCGAGACTCAACTGTTTTCTGCAATTCTCCAGCTGTGGTCCTTGGAGAGTCTTTAGCCACACAAACTCTCCTTCTCACCGTGCATTAGGACGATATAGACACACGTCCTCTTCCAGGTTTCGTAACATTTTCTGTTGATTGGAAATTCTTAATTATCGCCCTGATGGTGGAAATGGGAATTTTCACTGCTCTAGCTCTTTTCTTAAAGCCACTTCACTAATTTATGAAGCTCAATTACCTTTTGTTGCACATCATAAATATATTATTTGTTTTTTCTCATTGTGATGGTTGAGCTTGGAAATAGTTAATATTAAGGGAATTTGGGCTTTGTTTTCCCTCCTATTTATATTTCTGTGAAACAGGAAGCCATGGCTGGATAATTTCATGTTCATAATCACCCTAGAGTGCTCAAAATTTTGAATATGAATGGGAATATACTTCTAGGGGTGCCAATAATTGTGTCCAACTTGTATTTGAGAACTTTGTTTTTTTTTATTTCATAATGATATTTCCCCCCATTTAAAATTCATCCAATCCACTCATCCAATGAAAGGTTAGATTTTTGTGAATTTTTTAAATATCATTAGGATTAACAAAGATCAAAAGGATTAACAATGCAGATTAATTTTCACAGCTTTCTTTGATCATATTTACCAAGGGTGCCGATATTTTTGACCCTTATATATATTTATGTCCCTGCTACACATCATGTTTTACACTAAGTGCAAATAATTATAGATTCTATTTACAGCAAGCAGGATTTTTATTAGTAGCTATTTATACTAATTATTGCAAATAGTGGCAATTATCTGCACATCAGTATTGTAGTACATTATAAAACAGTATACAATAATAACATATTGAGTTAAAATTATTATTTATTTCAAATTATTAAATGGATGTCACCTTATAAATCCCTCCCTACACCTACCCTAACCCTACCCGATACTTTAAGTTATACTTTTAAATTATTTCCATAATTATTATTGAAAATCCACGTCTTTCCGACGTGATATCTGATTTGAAAAGGTAAATCAGAAGAGCAAGTAATCATTGCATAGCAGTTTTACAGCAAATTAAGTTTCTGCAATAGATTTATATATTGCAGAAGCTTAATATATTTAACTTATGGCAAAATGTGGTTAATTCAGTATAATCGCTGATGGTTGGCTTCCTCTGAGGTCCTCCGAGGGGGTTGGCATCATCTCTTCTCAGGTGTTCGGTCATCTCAGATCATTTAAGGGTTGGATCCACACTGACGCTTGTGTAATTCCTAGTTACACTAGCAGAAAACAAATAGAGACATAATTAGCGTAGCCGTTGTTCCATCCAAGCAAAAAATATTTGTTCAACCCAAGCTAAACATAATAATGTGCATTTGATCAGATATAACTTCAGTACAAGGTTATGAGATGCATTACACGAATGCTTGGCTAAAGAGATTTAATCTAGATTTAAACAGAGGGAGTGTGTCTGAACCCCGAACGCTATCAGTAAGTCTATTCCAGAGTTTGGGAGCCAAATATTCTACCTCGTTTAGTGGACTTTGCTATCCTAGGTACTACCAAGAGTCCAGAGTTTTGTGAACTTAGGGAGCGGGTTGGATTGTAGCGTTATAGTAGATTAGTTAGGTACGCAGGAGCTAAATCATTTAGGGCCTTATAGGCAAGTAATACTATTTTGTAACTGAAACTAAATTTAATAGGTAGCCAGTGCAGAGTCTGTAAAATTGGAGAAATAATACTTTTATAGTAACCGGACACACTGAAGGTCATAGCATCAATACAATTTGCCCTGCTTACACCTGGCATTAAGTTGTGTTTTGGTTGATCCGATCACAAGTGGACAATGCTAAATACAGGGTTTTGAGCTTGTCCACCTTTGACCACATCCAGAGGTAGTCTAAATTCAACTGGATTGTGCTCGCGGTGTGTACGCTTTCGAACAGCCTCTAAAGTCCACCTACTATGCTGACTGAGCTAATTTCAGTTCATCACTCATTTAAATAATCTACAAAATTAGAATGTTAAAGCTGCAGTCCCTTAACTTTTTTGGGTTAAAAATGATCCAAAATCAATATTTGAGCAAATACATAACCGGCCAGTGTGTAAAAACGATCAACTTACTTTAACCCGATTCACAACTGTTAGCTTATAATAATATTTTCTAATTTGAGTGGTACGGGTAAGTTTTCTTGTAGGTTAATTCGAGCATGGCACTGTATCATTACGTCACAACTGTAAACATAAATAAGTTGTCCCGGCTATATAGGCTATCACACGTGAGGATCCTGCAAGTGTTAGATCATTTATAGCCTTTTCTCACAGCAGCTAGAATAATTAAATGTATCATTTCGATGTAATCCAGAAAGTATTATGTTTTTATGAAACACATATGAATAAAATTAAATTATATTCCAGTTTTAAATGTACTTCTGATTACAGATAATCTGGGATTACACCAGATTTGTATTTTAAAGAAAACCAGTTTGAAGGGAGCATAGTTTGCTTTTGGGTTAAAATAATTTCTTAATATGAAATTCAAATGGCAAGACAATTAGATTAGACTGTACATACATTTAAATCTACACGCTAATGCACACTATACTCATAGTCACACAATGCTGATGTTGTTAACATTAATAATTTGAGAATAAAGTATAACAATAATAATACTTTGCACAATTAGATGTGATATGAGCTAACTCAAGGGTCACTAAGTTTGGTCCTGGAGGGCCGGTAGTAGAGTTTAGCTACAACCTTAATCAAACACACCTGAAACAGCTAATCAAGGTCTTACTAGGTATAATTGAAACTTCCAGGCAGGTGTGTTGAGGCAAGTTGGAGCTAAACTCTGCAGGATACCGGCCCTCCAGGATCAAGTTTGATGACCCTGAGCTAACTGATCGTTAGATTTAATTACCATTGGTAGCGTGATTTATTGTAATGCTTTTTTCCTCAGTTGGTCAGAACAAACATGGCAGACTTGTTACTTACTTGTTCAGATGGCAATATACGGAGAAAACTCTTATTTGGGTCATATATTCCAAGACGTAGGCTAGAATCTGTGATTCTTAAGTACAGTATCCACACAGGTGCGGTGACTGACAGACTGACACACACATACTCCTCAAAACATTAGATTCATCCGCGCTGGAGCCGTGCCGGAGCACAACCCCACGCATGGAAGATCATTCCACAAAGAGTCGCAAATTCCAGGTTTTTAAACAGAGATGGCGACAAAGAGGCATAACTTTAAAGACTGCAGCTTTAAATTAGATTTGAATCAAATTCCAATTGATAAGTGTATGCAACCCATTAAAAATAAATGTTTTCTTTTAAGTGGTTTATTTTTGCAAGCGCATAAACAGGAGAAAATAAAAAAAAACTATACAATGGCATAGGAATAAAAAGGAATAAAGTCTATTTCATTTCATTTTTATGGTTGCACCATAAGTTTAAAGAAACAGAAACGGCAGAAATGGCTGTGTTCCTGTGGCTCAGTGGTAGAGCATTGCGTCAGCAGAGCAAAAGGTTGTGGGTTTGATTCCCAGGGAACACACATACTAATGAAAATGTATAAGCTGAATGCAATTGTAAGTCGCTTTGGATAAAAGTGTCTGCTAAATGCATAAAAATGTAAATGAAAGCACATCCTGTTTCTTTTCTTAATTTTACAAAAGCATAGTTTTTTATTAACATAGTTTTATATAAACATAAAAGTAAAATAAAGGTAACCAGCTTCAAATTATGTCTTACTCCTATTTTTATGAAAGTATTTCGTTTGTATTTATGCTGTGATAAGGACAGTATTCCTGATTGTGCAAGAGACTCTCGCTACCCTCGTAGCCCTATTATTTATAGCATTGCTAGAGGTTTATATGCCTGTGTTATTTATAATGAATGTCATTATAATTGATCTTATTTTATAATTGTATGTACATTTTTTTACTATAGTTTTATAGCTACTTATTTTCTTCTTATTCTGTTCTGAATACGGGGAACATTGAAAGGATTTGCTGAGAAATTATAGGTGACTAATTATTTTATTTTCTCTTTCTCTCTCTCTTAGTGAAATTTTGACTGATGTGAAGTATTTTTTATTTTTTTAATCCATGCAGCAAACGTTTTAAAAATAGCTTTGGAAAAAAAACAGCATTTGACTCATGTAAATTGTGAAATCTATTTCACAATATTAGAACAAAAGATCTGAGAAAGCCCACACACTGGCCGATAGACCCTTCCCTCAAAATAAATCAGGACAGATGTATTTGAAAGTGAATAGAAGAGCTGGACTAAAACACCAGGTGTGTGTCTTGCTTGTGTACTTGTGATGCGATCAACCAAATCACATCTTAATAACAGGTGTAAGCAGGGCCCATGACACAGTATTGAGTTTCCTCCACATCAGTAGCACTTACCAAACTTAACAGTCTTATTTCTTAATAAGGTTTGTAAATATATTTAATTTTCAACTTGGGTTTATCCAATGTTCAGATTCCTTTTCTAGAAATAACAGTAGGCAACAACATTAAATAACTCAATTTTTCCAAGCCCTGTAGTTTTGAATACCTTTCTCCCTTTCTCTAGCGGTATGGCTTCTGTAAGTTCTCTAAGGTCGGAAATGAAGAGCCAGAAGTGAAATGTGAATTTTATGAAGTTAAGGTATACATTTCAAAAATACTCTTAATAAACTGTACTTGTTTGATCCTAAAAAAATGCCTGCTGTCTAGCTATGAAATGCCTATGCTCTAATTGCTTCCAGAACTTAAATCCATTACAACACCCTGCTCAGTCAAGAAAATACTGCGAATTCCATGGAATCCCACCCACCTTCTATTCGGAACAAACAGATCATGATGACAAGGACAGTAAAGAATCTCACGGCAAGAACAGTAAAGAAACTCTCGACAAAAAGGGTAAAGAAACTCACAACAATAACAGTAAAGAATCTCACGGTAAGAACAGTAAAGAATCTCATGGCAAGAACAGTAAAGATTCCCACGACAGGAACAGTAAAGAAATTCTCATCACAAACAGTAAAGGAACAAACGGCAAGAACAGTAAAGAAACTCACGACAAGAACAGTAAAGAATCTCATGGCAAGAACAGTAAAGAAACTCACAACAAGAACAGTAAGGAAACTCACGACAAGAACAGTAAAGAAACTCACGACAAGAACAGTAAAGAAACTCATGGCAAGAACAGTAAAGAAACTCACAACAAGAACAGTAAGGAAACTCACGACAAGAACAGTAAAGAAACTCACGACAAGAACAGTAAAGAAACTCACGGCAAGAACAGTAAAGAAACTCACGACAAGAACAGTAAAGAAACTCTCATCACAAACAGTAAAGGAACAAACGACAAGAACAGTAAAGAAACTCCCGACAAGAACAGTAAAGAAACTCACGGCAAGAACAGTAAAGAATCTCATGGTAAGAACAGTAAAGAAACTCATGACAAGAACAGTAAATACATTTTAATCACAAACAGTAAAGGAACAAACGACAAGAACAGTAAAGGAACAAACGACAAGAACAGTAAAGAAACTCACGACAAGAACAGTAAAGAAACTCACGACAAGAACAGTAAAGAAACTCATGGCAAGAACAGTAAAGAATCTCATGGCAAGAACAGTAAAGAAACTCACGACAAGAACAGTAAAGAATCCCATGACAAGAACAGTAAAGAAACTCACGACAAGAACAGTAAAGAATCCCACGGCAAGAACAGTAAAGAAACTCACAGCAAGAACAGTAAAGAATCTCATGACAAGAACAGTAAAGAAACTCACGACAAGAACAGTAAAGAAACTCACAGCAAGAACAGTAAAGAATCTCATGGCAATAACAGTAAAGAATCTCACGGCAAGAACAGTAAAGAAACTCACGACAAGAACAGTAAAGAATCTCATGGCAAGAACAGTAAAGAAACTCACGACGAGAACAGTAAAGAACCTCACGGCAAGAACAGTAAAGAAACTCATGGCAAGAACAGTAAAGAAATTTTCATCACAAACAGTAAAGGAACACACGACAAGAACAGTAAAGAAACTCACAACAAGAACAGTAAAGAATCTCACGGCAAGAACAGTAAAGAAACTCACGACAAGAACAGTAAAGAATCTCACGGCAAGAACAGTAAAGAATCTCACGACAAGAACAGTAGAGAAACTCACGACAAGAACAGTAAAGAAACTCATGGCAAGAACAGTAAAGAAACTCACGACAAGAACAGTAAAGAATCTCATGGCAAGAACAGTAAAGAAACTCACGACGAGAACAGTAAAGAACCTCACGGCAAGAACAGTGAAGAAACTCATGGCAAGAACAGTAAAGAAATTTTCATCACAAACAGTAAAGGAACACACGACAAGAACAGTAAAGAAACTCACAACAAGAACAGTAAAGAATCTCATGGCAAGAACAGTAAAGAAACTCACGACGAGAACAGTAAAGAACCTCACGGCAAGAACAGTGAAGAAACTCATGGCAAGAACAGTAAAGAAATTTTCATCACAAACAGTAAAGGAACACACGACAAGAACAGTAAAGAAACTCACAACAAGAACAGTAAAGAATCTCACGGCAAGAACAGTAAAGAAACTCACGACAATAACAGTAAAGAAACTCACGGCAAGAACAGTAAAGAATCTCACGACAAGAACAGTAGAGAAACTCACGACAAGAACAGTAAAGAAACTCATGGCAAGAACAGTAAAGAAACTCACGACAAGAACAGTAAAGAAACTCACGGCAAGAACAGTAAAGAAACTCAAAGCAAGAACAATAAAGAAACTCACAACAAGAACAGTAAAGAAATTCTCATCACAAACAGTAAAGAAACTCACGGCAAGAACAGTAAAGAAACTCACGGCAAGAACAGCAAAGAATCTCATGATAAGAACAGTAAAGAAACTCACGGCAAGAACAGTGAAGAAACTCATGACAAGAACAGTAAAGAATCTCACAATAAGAACAGTAAAGAAACTCACGGCAAGAACAGTGAAGAAACTCATGGCAAGAACAGTGAAGAAACTCATGGCAAGAACAGTGAAGAAACTCACGACAAGAACAGTAAAGAAACTCACGACAAGAACAGTAAAGAATCTCATGATAAGAACAGTAAAGAAACTCATGGAAAGAACAGTGAAGAGGTTACGGAATCCAAGTCTGAAGAGTTTCCATACCGTGGTCTTGTACCCCCTTCTATTTATCCAATCTGTCCCTTCCTTCCACCATGTCTCTGCAAGGGCCCTCCAGACTTTGTACCCCCTGGTCCGCAATAACTAACACTAAAATCTGCTGTGGAACAGTGAAAATGTTAAACTGAACAACATAAGGGTGTTAATGTCTACAGAATGTTCAGTCCAATAAATATTATTTACTGACCTATGTTGTTGATTGATAAGGGTCTCAAAACACAGCGAAATAACTGTGTAAGGAGTATTACAATATAAAAAACCTGCTGTAACAAGAAAATCTAATCGTGTATAAACACACACTGTAAATTTGCAGTAATTAACTGGCAGCAGCTTCACCTATAAAGTACTGTATATTTTTAGACTATGTCTACATTAATCCGGATACATTTGAAAATAGAGGTTTTGTTTTAAAACACTCTCCATCCACGTTAGCATTTTCAAGCTTACCAAAAGTTTCTCATTCACACTGAAACATCAGCAAATGTTACATTTGTTTTTAATGCACACGTGTAAAACCTCAAAAAAACTCAACGAGATGATACAGATTAAAGAGACATGATACGTTTTCATGCAATTCTTCTGTCAGGATCATTTTATTTAGGAAAATAACTCATCATTCACTGATACGTTCAGGTCACACTCACTCACGATTGTATGTCTGATCTAAAATGAAACTGCCCTCTTGATTTGCTGCAAACAGCAATCTCGAGAAAATTTTATGTAATCTTTGCAGGACTTTGATATGAAGAGTGTACAAAGTTACAAATCTGTAGCAACAGTGTGAAAATGAATGTCACATAACACAACAATATTGGTATAAACATAGTTATACTACGGGGACGTTGAATGCTTGAGTCTGATTGGCTGACGAACGTTCTGAGATGTGCAATTATTTTCAGAGAAACGCACGGCAAATGTAGTTCCAGGCAGCTCTCGACTGCATTACATGTCCATATAACTTCGCTAAATTATTTGAGTTATTTCAAAGGTTCTTACAGCCTAAAACCAGCAAAAGAACCAAAACTGACCAAACAAATACATATAGTAAACAATAGGATAAAAACGACTGATCATTTCCAAGTTTTTGCCACAAAATTACATTTTAATATGCACGGAAAGCATATACTCCATCTCTCCCGCTCTCTCTCCCTCACAGACGCACAGTTTGCACACATGCTAACATACACGCTAATGTTATTAGCGCTACTCTGGCGACTATATCAGTAATATAGTTTAACAACTAAAAAACTACATGACTTCTCACAAGCGAGGTACCAACAACAGCACTGTTCGTGAAGAAAATATACTTAACTTTCACTATTACTAGAGACATTGCTGCCGAACACTTTTAGAGACACAGACTCACAGAGGTAATCTCTCTCTCTCTCTCTCTCTCTCTCTCTCTCTCTCTCTCTCTCTCTCTCTCTCTCTCTCTCTCTCTCTCTCTCAATTAAATAAAATTCAAAATTGCTTTATTGGCATGACTGTAAATTATACTGTGGCGAGGGGGGCGTGGTTCAGCGAAGTCTGCAGCGGGAGAAAGACTCAGGAGGCAGCAGTAAGTAAGTGGGTCAAGTGCAAAATGAGGAACACCTGTGTCTGATTGCAGTAATTGGCGTGGAGAGACGGATAAAAGCCACCGGAGAATGGGAGAACAGAGAGAGAGACGGAGTGGAGACTCGGGCGCATGGGCTGGTCTGAGAGAGGCAGCCAGAACGAACATGAGCCAACCTTGTCCGCTTCCTTCCTCACTACGAACTTTGTTACACTGGTGCCGAAACCCGGGAAGGAAGCCGGAATGCCGCTTCCATCAAGTCGTCTCCGACGAGTTCGCCATTTGCGGATGTTATCCAATCGCTCGCGGGACTCCACCAAGAACATCATAAAGCGTTGCTGGACATGAGGGAGGACCAGGAGCGTCGGTTCTGTGCCCTCGTCCAGAACTAGCAGGAGGACCGCGAGCTGTTCTGGAGCTGGATGGACCGGGAGGTTCGGGCCGGGGGGATACCACCAGCCCCAGCCCTGTCCACCCACATGCCGGTGAACAAGATGGGACCGCAGGACGACCAAAAGGCCTTTCTCGACCTCTTCGAGAAGACCGCGGAGGCATGTGGGTGGACACAGATGAACTGGCCAGTGCACCTCATTCCGCTGCTAACCGGGGAGGCGCAGTTGGCGGCGTAGCAGCTGCCAGTTCAGAACCTCCTGGTCTACGACGACCTGAAACGAGCCATCCTCCAGCGGGTCGGCCGGAACCCCGAACAACACCGCCAGCGCTTCAGATCGCTGGAGCTGGGGGAAAACGGCCAGCCCTTCGTGATGGCTCACCTGCTCCGGGACGCGTGCCGCAGATGGCTGTTGGCCGGGGAAAGCGGCGTCGACCAGATCATCGACTGTGTGGTGCTGGAACAATTCATTGCGCGGTTGCCAAAGAAGACTGCGCAGTGGGTCCAGTGCCACCACCCGGCCTCGCTGGACCTGGCCATTCAACTTGCGGAGGACCAGATGGTGGCGTGCCACGGGGTTGGCGAAACCCTGCCTTCGGTCTCTCTCTCTCTCCCCTCTTCTTTTCCCTCACCCCCTGTGTTTCTTTCTAGGTCCCGTACCAGCGTTGTACCTAGGCCCCAGCCCCGATGGAGGGGAGGTCCGGCACCGGAGTCGGCGGGCCTAAAAACCCACGCCAGGGAGGCGGGGTCAGCCAGCCCGAGCACCACATCTATTCCCGTTCCTCCGGTGTCTCCACGCCAATTCCTTGTCCCACTAGGGTGGCGGGGAAGTCTGGGCCAGCCTGTTGGCGTTGCGGGGACTCGGGCCACTTTATTGATCATTGTCCGGTGATGGAGGTGGGGACACTGTTCCGGGTTCCGGTCGCCCCGCAAGCTGCCCCTGATCAGGCTGGCGGGTACCAAATACCGGTGAATATTAAGAGGGGTACTTATTGGGCTTTGGTGGATTCAGGATGTAACCAAACTTCGATCCATCAAAGCCTAATTCAGCCCGAGGCATTGGATAAGAGCTGCATTGTTCGGGTGAGATGTGTACACGGGGACGTGGTGAAGTATCCAGTAGTGTTTTTAGCTATCCAATTTTTGGGGCAAAAGCATAATGTGGAGGTGGCCGTTAACCCCCACCTCCGGCATCCGCTGATTTTGGGGACCAATTGGCCAGCGTTTAAGATTTTATTGGGAGTTTTGTGTGCGGATGCCTCCTGCGGAAATGAAAAGCCGGGAGGGGAGGCGGCCGTGCGAACGGGGGAGGCGGAGCCAGGACCCGCTGAGGCAGCACCGGGGGAACGGAACGCGGTCGAGAGGCTAATCCTCACGAAGCGTGATGATTTTCCCCTGGAGCAGTCTCAGGACGAGTCGCTGAGAAATGCTTTCGATCAGGTCCGTTCCATTGACGGCCAGCCTCTCCAGTCCGCACAGCCCCCTTCCTATCCCTATTTTGCTATTTTAAAAGATAGGTTGTATCGACTGACCCAGGACGCTCAGACAAAGCAAGATACAACCCAGTTGTTGGTACCAAAAAGCCGTCTGGAAATGCTTTTCCAGGCGGCTCATTGTAATCCTATGGCAGGGCATCTGGGTCAGGCAGCAACCTTGAACCGTTTAATGACCCGTATTTTTTGGCCGGGCATTCACGAGAATGTACGCCGGTGGTGTGCGGCTTGTCGTGAATGTCAGTTAGTGAATCCCCCGGCCTCCCCAAAAGCGCCCTTGCGCCCCCTTCCGCTAATGCAGGTCCCCTTCGAGAGAATTGGTATGGACCTCATCGGGCCATTAGAACGGTCGGCACGAGGGCATCGGTTTGCATTAGTTCTCCTGGATTATGCAACTCGATACCCGGAGGCAGTGGCGATCCGCAACATTTCCCCAAAAAGTGTAGCGGAGGCTCTGTTCCGTATAATCTCCCGGGTGGGAATCCCGAAAGAGATTCTCACCGATCAGGGCATGGAGTTTATGTCACGGACCATTCGCGAACTTTATGAATTATTGGGAATTAAGTCGGTTCGCACCAGCGTCTATCACCCACAAACGGCCTGGTGGAACGATTTAATCGCACGTTGAAAACAATGATTCGAAAGTTCGTTCACGAAGACGCCAAAAATTGGGACAAATGGCTGGAACCCCTTTTGTTTGCTGTGCGGGAGGTCCCGCAAGCCTCCACGGGGTTTTCCCCCTTCGAGCTCCTGTACGGGCGCCAGCGCCGCGGGTGTTGGACGTCCTGAGGGAGACGTGGGAGGAGGGACCTTCGGAAAGCAAAAACGAAATTCAGCATGTGCTGGACCTGAGAACAAAACTCCACACCTTGGGGCAGCTCTCCATGGAGAATTAGTTACAGGCCCAGGACAAGCAGAGCCGGCTATGCAACCGGGGGATCAGATTACGCAATTTTGCACCGGGAGATAAAGTACTTGTATTGCTCCCCACTTCTAGCTCTAAATTACTCGCCAAGTGGCAAGGGCCTTTCGAGGTCACACGGTGGGTAGGAGATCTCAATTATGAGGTGATTCGAACGGACCGGAGCGGGGCACGTCAAATCTACCACCTCAATCTCCTTAAAAAGTGGAGCGAGGTGGAGATAAGTGGCGAGGACGATCTCGGGCCAGAAGTGAACACCAAAATCCAGTCACTCACTCTGGCCCCAGGGGGAGATCACCTCTCGCCCTCCCAGCTCACCGATGTAGCAAGATTTCAAAATGAGTTTGCAGACGTGTTCTCGCCCCTGCCCGGTCGAACTAATCTCATCCAGCACCATATTGAGACGGAGCCGGGCGTAGTAGTGCGCAGCCGGGCGTATCGTTTACCTGAGCACAAAAAGAAAGTGGTTCAGTCAGAATTAGAGGCAATGTTAGAGATGGGAGTAATAGAAGAGTCCCACAGTGACTGGGCAAGCCCGATCGTTTTGTTACCTAAAACAGACAGCTCGGTTCGGTTCTGTGTGGATTATCGCAAAGTGAATGCGGTGTCGAAATTCGACGCCTATCCAATGCCGCGGGTTGACGAATTGCTTGATCGGCTGGGTACCGCTCGTATTTATTCGACTCTGGACTTAACCAAAGGATATTGGCAGATCCCCTTATCGCCCTTATCCAAAGAAAAGTCAGCCTTCGCAACGCCGTTCGGATTACACTAATTTGTCACACTTCCATTTGGGTTGTTCGGGGCGCCCGCCACCTTTCAGCGTCTCATGGACAAAATCCTCCAACCACACACCGCATATGCCGCTGCCTATCTGGATGACATGATCATCTACAGTCAGGACTGGCAGCGGCATATGGGGCACCTGCGGGAGGTTCTGAGAGTGCTGAGAGGGGCAGGGCTAACGGCCAACCCAAAGAAGTGTGCGATTGGGCGTGTGGAGGTTCGGTATCTGGGTTTCCACTTGGGTAACGGACTGGTGCGTCCCCAAATTGATAAGACGGCAGCTATTGCGACCTGCCCGAGACCCAAGACCAAAAAGGAGGTGAGGCAGTTCCTGGGGCTGGCGGGATATTACAGAAGGTTTATTCCTAATTATTCGGACCTCGCAGCCCGCTGACTGACTTCACTAAAAAGGAGGTCCCAGATCCGGTCCAGTGGACGGAGCGGTGTCAGCAGGCTTTCACCCAAGTAAAGGCTGCTCTGTGTGGCGGGCCGCTATTACACTCTCCTGACTTTTCTGTCCCCTTCTTGCTGCAGACGGACGCATCGGACTGGGGTCTGGGAGCCGTCCTGACCCAGGAGATAGGGGGTGAGGAGCGCCCGGTGCTGTACATCAGTCGAAAGCTCTCTAAGAGAGAGATGATGTACAGCACCATTGAGAAGGAGTGTTTGGCGATCCCGTGGGCGGTCCTCACCCTCCGCTATTATCTCCTGGGACGGGAATTCACCCTCTGTTCGGACCACCCGCCCTTGCAGTGGCTCCATCGCATGAAAGATACCAACGCGCGGATCACCCGTTGGTATCTGGCATTACAGCCCTTCAAATTCAAGGTGATCCACAGGCCGGGGATGCAGATGACTGTAGCCGACTTCCTCTCCAGAAATGGGGGGGGGGCTGCAGGCCGGAGGGCTTCCCGGCCTGAGTCGGGCGGTGGGGGTATGTGGCGAGGGGGGTGTGGTTCAGCGAAGTCTGCAGTGGGAGAAAGACTCAGGAGGCAGCGGTAAGTAAGTGGGTCAAGTGCAAAATGAGGAACACCTGTGTTTGATTGCAGTAATTGGCGTGGAGAGACGGATAAAAGCCACCGGAGTACGGGAGAACAGAGAGAGAGAGACGGAGTGGAGACTCGGCGCATGGACTGGTCTGAACGAACGCAGAGAGTTAAATCCGAGACAACCGTGAGAGTTGATGTGCATACGAGCGCAGAGTGCGCAACTGTTTAATTTTGTATTTGAAAACCTATAAATCACCCAAGTCTCCACGAGCCAACCTTGTCCGCTTCCTTCCTCACTACGAACTTTGTTACATATACAATATTGCCAAAGCTTAGTATACATGTACAAAAATATAAAATAATAATAATATAATAATGAAATGAACATTGTATTAATAGAATAGAATATTATAACACCTTAGAAGTATTAAAACGTAACAAGTTAGAATACATGCAGGTCAGACACGATACACATTCGCCTACTGTTTCTCAGGCTGTGGCAAACACACACACACACACACACACACTCGCACGCACACACACACACACACACACACACACACACACACACACACACACACACACACACACACACACACACACACACACACACATGTGAAGTTGGTGAGTTTGTTGAAGTAGAGGTGTCTTATGGATCTGTATTTATGACAGTGAAGGAGAAAGTGCATGACAAACCTCATGCTAGGTTTTGGATGTTTTTTTGTAGTTTTCTCTCTCACCAACAGATGTCTCTGTTGATCACTGATTGTGAGACGCAGCACATGTTAGCTCTCTTTACACAGATGCTGTCCATAGGAGACGCTGGTAGGCTCTTTAACAGTAGGGAGGGGTTCACGAGCACCCTGTGCTTACATACTGAATTGGGCTCTTTACTCAGGCCATAATCATGTAGGCTGTGTTCAGGCAGGAGCCAGCCTCATCCTCACACTGATCTCAGACCGTATGAGGAGTAGAGATGGCCGGGGGACGCAGAGGACTGGTGGCTCCTCAGAACACTTTTCTGGAGAATATAGTCCGCCGCTCTAATGGTGAGAAAATCCTTTCACAATTTCTAACTTGAAAATAATTTATTCTGCAACATTACATTCAACTCACTCCGTGTGCTTTAGCTGTGTCTTTGGGGTTTATCATAACCTCACATATAACCCTTCAGTTCTCTGGGTTTCATATATCTGTTGTATTCCAATTATTTATTTCATATGTTTTATAAGGCATTTCATGCATTAAATGATCTATTTATTGAGACTGTTGTGCTTCTGTATGAATAAATACATACATATTCTGTATATTGTATGCAATTTTAACGTTTCATTAATTTGGGAATAAAGAAAAAATTCTGAATTCTTTTGATAAGTTTTTTAAAAGGTGCTTGTTTTTTGCTGTAACACTTTTTTCTTTCAACTTTTCAGTTTGGACATTTTCTCATAGACAGACAGGTATATAGCTGATGTTTTAATGTGATTCAGTCCCATCCATCACTATGTGGTCCTGTTTCTGTCATTGTTTGCTTTGACATCTGTGATTTGTAGATCTAGATCAGTAGAAGTGATTTCTATCATCGTTTAATTGCTTCTCTGCATATTGTATTGTTTATGTGCTCAGGGTATTATATTTACATAATCAAGGGCATTTTTGGGAGGCTTCAATATTCTAACAATAAGATCAAAATTTGTGTTAATAAAGATCTATGTTTAGCACTGAAGATTAATAATGCTTAAAACCGATAAGCTATTTTATAATTGTGCCTGCTGCTGGGGAATAGGATAAAAATACGACTTTTTTACCCTGGGTTTTTTAATTGAGTTTATTCTTTTACACTGTTAATACATTACTGTGATAAGTTATCGGTCCTTGGTAGATTTTACACTGCAAATACGTAAACCCTTGATTTATTAGTCTAATTAGCAACATCATTGATTATTAAAAACTGTTTAAATGGCATCTTCATAATGCCGGTTAACAAACTGGCTGTTTCTAATTTAACTTTTCTCATATTATAAAGTTAACACTAAATGAAACACTGTGGCTGTAGAAATCCATTGGATATTTAATTGGCTGTCTGTTGGTAAACATTAACATCCTCTTGATTGTTTTGTTTTACACAAACAAATTTTGTTTTGCAAATTTAGCATTATAAAATGCTGTTAAAATCAGGGTTTATAGTGCTCTAAACAATTATTAAAATACAAAAAGAAAAATAAATCAGATACCGTAGTGTTTGACATAAAGAAAAAAATAATACGAACCATATATAGAACAAAAAAAATCACACTGGACATGTAGTATTTACAAAAAAGATCTGTACAACAAATTTGAAAGAACACCTTTTCAAAATCAAATCACATAACATGTAGGAAAAACCCTCACAAAACCCTCTGGAAAGCACTTTCTCAGACGCTCTCTCAGAAATACTCACTGTTTGTCTGGTTTCACTTCAGCAGTTGGTAAATGCTGTAACTACAAGATAACGTAAATTGCCATTAATACATTGGATGTTAAAATAATTTATACTTTATCATTTTCCGCTATCTGTCATCACAGCTCAGAATAAAGAGATCGTTGAAAGTTTTGGGATTGCACACTTCTTGTGGTGTCATCAGACTATCAGCATTGTCACGACTGTCCTGATGGCATCTACAAGAGGGCTAAGCTAACCAAAGGTAATAGCCCAATTAAAATAGTTTACATCTCCTTTAACCTGAGATTAATAAAGACAATCACCTGGGCATCACAAGTGGCATTTAGTAATGGCTTACTAAAGTTAAAGTGATGAGTCCAAAAAGCAAATAGTTTACATTTGTTTCCACATCTGACCCATGGAATTGTTTATTTTTTCAAGCGTAATGGTGCAGTCACATTTACTCCTGTTCAGTGAATTTTTTTTGGGCAAAATCCAGTCATTTCAATTGGAATCAACATGGTTGTGCATGAGGGCAAAAGGTTTCCCCAAAGATGCCAAATTGATTACTTGAATTCGCTGTGTTGACCAACAGAAAGCTAGGCCTATACTTAATTTCACAGTGACTTCTATTTGAGCCGTGATTCATATACTGCTACTCTAGTAATGGATGATGAATCTTTATTGCCCTTAGAAATTTCACAGAAATGTCACTATTGTGATTACACCTTATGGCTAATGTGGAAGTAAGTTTTTCTTGCATCAGAATGAAAAAATATGTTTCATTACTTCCTGGCAGACACCAATTTTGTTTTGGGGAATGCCCAGATACTGGATTGGCCGATTGTCTACAGCAATGATGGATTTTGCAAGCTATCTGGATACCATCGTGCTGAAGTCATGCAGAAGAGCAGCACATGCAGGTTCTTCCCTTTTTTCTTCTTTTGTATATGTGTTATATTAGTGTTAATGAGCAAATCAGGACACCTAAACCACGTGAAGCAGACTCATTGCAACCTTAAGCTGTTAAATCATGGATTTGCTGGAGTCTCCCGTATGAAAAGGCAACATGGCTCACAGCATGAGCGTATTGTTAAAGAGATTCTTGGTTCTGTATGCCTCCCTGTCCTCATCTCAGCTTCATGTACGGAGAACTCACTGACAAAGAAACCTGTGAGAAAGTCTGCCAGACCTTTGAGAACTACGAGACGAACTCCGTTGAGATACTCATGTACAAGAAGAACAGTAAGTTTACAATTTGAGTTTGAATTTGAAAGAATTCATGCTTATCATATCAGTAGTTATTACCATACACCACCTGTCAAAATGATTGATTGACAGGTGGGCGGGGCTTCGGGTATAGGGGCGGGACTTCCGGTGTAGGCGGGACTTCCGGTACAGGGGCGGGACTTCCGGTGTAGGCGGGACTTCCTGTATAGGCGGGACTTCCTGTATAAGGCGGGACTTCCGGTATAGGCGGGACTTCCTGTATAAGGCGGGACTTCCTGTATAAGGCGGGACTTCCTGTATAGGCGGTACTTCCTGTATAAGGCGGGACTTCCGGTATTATAAATCATGTTATTGACAGTAGGTTTTGATGATTTTGACAGGTGGTTTTGATGGTTTTGATGTTATTGACAGTAGGTTTTGATGATTTTGACAGGTGGTTTTGATGGTTTTGATGTTTTGACAGCAGGTTTTGATGTTTTGACAGCAGGTTTTGATGGTTTTGATGTTTTGACAGCAGGTTTTGATGTTTTTGATGATTTTGACAGGTGGTTTTTGTTTTTGAAGGCTGTATAATAAATGACAGGTGGTTTTTGTTTTTGAAGGCTGTATAATAAATGACAGTAGGTTTTGTCCTTTGAAGACGCTGTTATCAGGAAATTCCCCTCCCACCCATAGCAGCGTATCTGGGTCTGTGCTGTGAAAAACTGTGAAGTGCATCTCCCACAAACATCTGTTTTTTAAAACAAAAGTTGATTGTTTATAGAATAGTTTACTAAAAAAAAATCCACTGAACATTATTTCAGTTTAAAAAGTTTAACAACACGTTACTTTATTTACAAGTTGTTTTGTCAATCTTACAAACGTTATAACGTTTAAAATGTACGATCTGATATAAACTATAAATGTTTTGACACGCTTAAGACTTCTAGGGTTATATAAGGTGTTAGAGTGCGTGCCTGGAAACATTGAAACCGTGTTAAACGGGGGAACAAAGTTTTTTATTAAAGTTATTTTTTCATACACAACAATGTCACGGAAAAACTTCAAAACAAGAAAGTCAGAGTATATCATTTATAAAAGAGTACAAAAATAGACGACGTAAACCAAATAAGAGTCAAACAGCGTAATAGAAAAGCTAACAAAGGTTAATTTGGTTTATATTAAACAAGTTTTAATATAAAGAAAATGCGACGTATATACACGTAAAATTAAGCAATGTTTTTATTTTCCAGAAAGCGCTGTTTAAAATGATGTAAAATACGGTGTAAGAAAACAAATAAAAATGAAGACAGGTTATTTAAACAACTAAGACAATATTAACATTAAATAATATAGAGTAACCTTACTTACTGTGGTATAAAATAAAAATATCAAGCCGTTAAAAAGATACGTTTGTCAGAAGTTTGTAATATTACAATTTAAAAAGACAGAAGTTGTCACAAGAAAAGCTGGGAAACAAGGAAAAATAACAAACGTGCATCCAGCCGTTGTCCAAAAAGAAGGTAATCTCAGAGACAAAAGATAAGTCTATCATAACTTAGCTGAAGGTAAAAGTTAAACAAAAGAAAAAGTCCCGTGCGTGTCCGTTTCAAACACAGAATGGCGAGACATCCGGTTCCAGACAGACCACGCCTACGCTCCATCCCCTAGATCCGGACGAGGAGGGACCAAAACTGAGATTTAAAAGGATTTAATCCATGACTGTTTTTAAAACATTAAAGTTAATTTTAATAAGTCTTTTACATGTCTTAATTAAACCAGTCAACATCATTCACCTAAATCTTTTCACTTTAAAAAATAGTAGACCTATGGTTTTACTTTTAAACAAACAAGTCCTAGCCTCTGGGGAAAGTTTGTTTAACAACACATTTTCCTTTATTTACTCTTTGCTTTTTTGTCAATCTTACGATACGTTATAACAGCTAAAACGCAGGTATGCACATACAAATATTTAACAGGAATGAAACCAAATCAATAACTCTCTGATTTTCTTGTCATAAGACTTGTTATCATTTGAAATACGCGTGCAGCATGTAAACATTTTTTTTTTTACATCACACGAGATGCAGATATTTCATCTCAAGCAATGCAACGAAGTTGAAGACGGTCGTGTCAATATCACATTTCACGCAGCACGAGATGCCAGTGAAAAGTATGATTAAACAATGATATAACTATTGTTTAACAAATATCATTCTAACAAAATGTCAAACCTAAAACCATGAATCTCTAACCTAACTAATTTTTACAACAGACTTTCTTTCTCGCTTAATGAACTGTGTTATTAACCGTAAGGGGAGTTAAATGCAGCATGCTTTATTGCATTCAAATAAAAACAACAACCGATCTATATAGGTTTATTCGACTGAGCTTTGATAAAATAACTGATGTAAGAAACATGCAAATATTCGACAAGGTTTATCAAACTGGTGTGTCAGGTGATTTGCGTTGTTGTACATATCTCGCTGATACAGATATGTTGAGATGTTTAACATCTGTAAAAAATAGTCTAAAAAGTCATCTTTTTAGCTTCCACATAGGAATTATGTCCACACTCAACGGTTTTGTGTAACAGAGTCCTGAGACAAATGAAAACAAAATGTGTGAAAGACTGATGACAGGAAGAGCTACAGACTAAAAGCTTCAGATTTATTAAAACAATCGAGCGTGTGCATTTTTCTCTTGAATAGGTATGTATGCAGTAACCAGCGTGTACACGAATATTTATAATACATAACCGCATAATTCAGTGATTCTATCAAATGAATCATTCATTTTAAAGTCAGATTTGATTTCTCTTCAAAACACAATAAAACTTTTTAAAAACGTTAAAACTTTCTTACGACTTTTTAATTATGTCGAACAAAATGAATATAGGGTTATGTTTTTAGTTCGGGATGTTTGCACGTTAATCACATCATTAACCTAAAACATTTTTCATTCAAACTCTCTCTTGAGCGCACACGGCACACAACTGCCAACAACATCCTTGGTTTTATCATTCGGCTGTAGCTGAAACTCTATAACGCGTTCAATTTATGCATCAACGGATCTATAGATGCTGGAAGAGCTCATTGAGCTGTTTAACTGTAGAAAATGTAAACAATGACGCGTAAAACTAGTTCGACAGACCGAGTGTACATGCCTAAAACAGGCCTGGAACCATTTCGAACCATTCTAACACTAAGTGCGACCGCGGCTGAAAATGTGTTATAGTACAGCAGTAAAACACTGGACGTGCGAACGACCAAATAACTACAAGTCCTACTTAAATCTACAATGAAACTAGAAAATATACGTGTGACCTAACAGTGTTTAAAATACCGGACACGTGCAGTTAGATGAAGACACGCAGAGTTGGTTAACACAACGAAATATGTCGTGAAGCATACGTATGACAAGCGTTCTGCAGGACTGACTGACTGACTTTTTTTCTTAAGATTTGATTTCAAGAACACACACACACACACACACACACACACACACACACACACACACACAAAACCAAATCGTTACGCTATTTCACGAAATGACGGGATGGTCAATTTCGACATACACGTCAAGCCTGTTTACCATAAGCATGTTCTTCTTATACATTTTTAACAATTATTTTAACAAATATTTTCGTTTCCACAAAGATACAAACGTTGTCGTACAAATGTTGCAGGCCTTTCAGGTCAGCGAACTACAATACCCAGCATATACATCGGACTACAAACATGGATGCCACGAATCCATACATATACAAAACGGTCTATACGCGACAGATCTCTAAATCGTCAGACTTTTGGTTATACGTACGTTCGGATACCCTATATAGAAAGACTCGTATTACCAACGCTTTTTTACAAAGTATACGCTTCTTTCGCCTTGCGATGTTACAAGCCCCATTTTTGCGAGATCTACACGTCTGTAGAAATAATTAACAGGTCTTATAAAATCGTTGATTTGACTTCACTTTAAAACACCATCCGCACGAACGATAAATCAGACGCTCTTAAAATCGATAGTGCACAAAACGTGTGTAAAAGGGCGGATGATCGCAGGAAAACAATTTAAGGGTGCTACACACAGGTGAGTGAGCCTGCACAAGCCACCTGTAGTAACACACTCTCCTCTAGTCGCACTAGACACTTTCACACACTACTGTGTGTACATAATCCCACAAAAGACTGATTGTAATATATGACTGATATATGTATGTTTACAGGCCCGTACACCGCAAATCACCCTGCACCGTTTCCCAGCCAGCTGCTTAAATGTCTCTCTTTTTGCACATGTACACTATTTGAGTCATCTACACAGTTGTGGAGTTTGTATTTTTAGTTTATTTTTAGGTAACCATTTATATATATATAGCATCTGTATAGTCAAAGCTGACAGTAGGTTTATACTGTTTTACTTAGTGTTGTATATCTGTATTCATGTAGCACCGTGGTCCAGCGTGGCACGACATCTCGTCCCGCTGTATGTCCACAGATGTAGCGGGATGACAATAAAGATAGGGCGTATGTCAGTGTATGTCAAGATAGTGACATACACTTGACTTGGCGACACATTAACGTGATATTTCGGGGTCGTGTCTTACACAATTGTGTGTTACTTAACGTTTTTATGCAGTTTTCATATAAAATATAACAGTCTGTTACCAATTTAGATGTGTTTATTATGAAATCACACAAAGAACCACTGAAGAACGTACTGTTTGCTAACACGGAATGAATTAAAATAATACTCTGTGCTCATTTAACCGGTATATTTACAGTATGTTGAACGTAATACAGTTAAACAGGAGCATTCAAACATTAAAAACCTATTAAACAGTCGTTTCCAATACAAACATAATTTATCAAATACTATTAAACTATTGAATTTTGGACACCTTAAAACACTTTATTCAATCAAAAACCTGTCCCAAAAGACAGACGGCCAAATCTTCAACGATTACTGAGACGGACGGAGTTTATGCAAAAGACAAAATAATTATTCTTCGTCACAATAACATAAGCGTTCCAATAATTTGATAACCTTACTGTAGATTTTCTCAATATTCTTTATTCTAGTTATTGTTTTCCTCTTATTCATAAACCCACAAGAGTTAAATAAAATTCAACAGCTTACAAATTCTCTAAGTGAATACATAAAATCTGATGTTTTATATTCAGACTTGTCTGATAATTTTCTGATATACCTATCGTTATTCTATAATTAGGGCTAACAGGATGGAACTCTCAAAAGAAATACGGCAAAATAACTGTTTTTATCGATCAATTAAATGACGGATCCTCTACACGACACTGGTTAAGACTAAACAAATGACTTTTATTCTGGGACGACTTTCCGGTCTGCCTACGATACATGCGTTCAGAAGACAAACCACGCGTGAAAAGCGGGTGTTTGTGTTTTTTCTGTTGCCTTTACAACTAGTAGGCCTACGCTTCAGACTTTTATGACTATTACACTTAAAGCGATCCCATTTCACAACAACGCGTACATAGATACGCATTTTCTTTTGCGTATGTCTCTAAACAACGGTTAGGTAAATGACTTGAGGTTGTTACGTTATTTTTGGGGAAAAGGTAGGACGGATTCATGTATTTTTATTCCGCCCGCACAAATGCTCTGGCACCGACTGTCTTTTAGGTCTGACCCTGAAAACAGACGTCTTAATATTTTGTTCTTCTTTTTATGAAAACAAGCGGCAGGTAGTTTTTGTCCTCAGCTGCGGTATAACGACACGTTTTAACACGTCGTGAATTCCGATAGTTTGTTAGCAAACGCAACAGTTTATTACCGAGATGTCACATCAGAGCCGCGTTTTAGTTTATATATTTAAACTACTTACATGTTTATATTTTTAACTTAGTCGCATCTTTAACGGCGCTACCGTTCTACGCCCCGTCACACCGTCCCGAGATACTATAAGCAATAAAAAAATACGTTAACTCACGCTTTGAAAGCAGAACCGTTTTACACGTTTCCGTGACTTTGTTAGCTCTTTCTGTTTGAAATTGCGTACCGCAGTTTTTGCTATCCTTATCCTATTTTCACACCTAATTGTATTTGTCAGGCCTTGGCGTTATAGGCTTTTAAAAACTAGGTCTCCTAGATTTTGGCATCTCGTTAACGGTCCTCTTTGTTCTTATAAGTCAATAATTATGTCAATTGGTTGATTTAATAAAATATTGCTTTAAATCGCGTCTTCATTCGAGACATTTACGTTACATTATTATATTGTAGGGGATATGAGATACAAGATCGTTTGAAATTGATAACAAACAAAAACAAAAAACTTATCTTAGGAGTGACCGTTGTTTATGACTTCCTGGCAACGTCACACAACAGGTTGAGGGCGGGCCCAAATGCTAAAACCAAAGACGACCGGACTGACAAACTCATTTACGACATTGCTAGCGGGGTTTGAAGGTACAGACGACGGATCTGCTGTAAGACCTTGTCAAAACAAAACGCTATCTACATGGATCAACAGAATCGACTTCAAGAATCCAATTTGTCTGAGCCTGACGCGCTCTCCAATTGTTCTACTAAAGACGTTTTGGCGGATCTGGACCATAAACTGAAAATTGAAACTGAAAGTGAAATGCCTAAGAACCGTCACGGATTAAAACAGTCAATCAAAATTCTAGGAAATGGTGATAACGCTCTATATCGGTTAGGGGACAAAATGTATCTCTTGGAAAAACGTTGCACAAAAGCTAATGGCTACTGATTGGAGTTCTGATGCGTTACGGAAAAACGTGTTTTGCAAAAGAAGAAGATCCCACGTTTAAACTATATTACAGAGGACAAATGATCGGTCTGATACGTAAGATCATTTTGGCGGCATGCGATCCAAATCATGATTGTACGGGTGATACCAAACGTGAAACAAATCTCAAGAACGAAATGGAAATTGTAAGAAGGATGATTTTTCCATGGCCTGATTTGACTATGTTTCTCACCAGCCGAGAGTCAACCTGTCTAACCGCTAGAAAAAATGCTGGACGTGATGTCTGAATACGAAGATGATATGGACAGATCTCAAAACCCAGATCTATGTGTTTTGCTGATTGTAAAAAACTGTGATTATATGACGTGTGACATTGTTGTGTATGAAAAAATAACTTTAATAAAAAATAACTTTTCCCCATTTAACACTGTTTCGCATTTCAATGTCTCCACACATGCTACATAACACATTATATAACCCTAGAAGTTTTAAGCGTGTCAAAACATTTATAGTTTATATCAGATCGTACATTTTAAACGTTATGACGTTTGTAAGATAGACAAAACAACTAGTAAATAAAGTAACATGTGTTGTTAAACTTTTTAAACTGAAATAATGTTCAGTGGATTTTTTTTTAGTAAGCTATTTTATAAACAATCAACTTTTTGTTCACAGCTGTGAACAGTCTTCACAGTTTTTCACAGCACAGCCATAGATACGCAGCTATGGGAAGCGGCGGATGGGAGGGGGAATTTCCTGATAACAGCGTCTTCAAAAGACAAAACCTTCTGTCATTTATTATACAGCCTTCAAAAACAAAAACCACCTGTCAAAATCATTTATAAGTTGTTTCGTATAAAAGTGGGTGCTACATTTAAATGTTTTAAAGACATTTTATGAAGTCAGAGAATATTACGTTGAGACAGTCTTTTATTTCAACAACATTTGAGTATACATTAAATGTACAATTTAGTCAGAAAAGTCTAGCCAGAAAAGAAAATCTTTGCAGACAAACATGTTTTTTTCTCAAATATAAAATCAATCAGCGATACAACAATGTCACACGTCATATAATCACAGTTTTTTACAATCAGCAAAACACATAGATCTGGGTTTTGAGATCTGTCCATATCATCTTCGTATTCAGACATCACGTCCAGCATTTTTTCTAGCGGTTAGACAGGTTGACTCTCGGCTGGTGAGAAACATAGTCAAATCAGGCCATGGAAAAATAATCCTTCTTACAATTTCCATTTCGTTCTTGAGATTTGTTTCACGTTTGGTATCACCCGTACAATCATGATTTGGATCGCATGCCGCCAAAATGATCTTACGTATCAGACCGATCATTTGTCCTCTGTAATATAGTTTAAACGTGGGATCTTCTTCTTTTGCAAAACACGTTTTTCCGTAACGCATCAGAACTCCAATCAGTAGCCATTAGCTTTTGTGCAACGTTTTTCCAAGAGATACATTTTGTCCCCTAACCGATATAGAGCGTTATCACCATTTCCTAGAATTTTGATTGACTGTTTTAATCCGTGACGGTTCTTAGGCATTTCACTTTCAGTTTCAATTTTCAGTTTATGGTCCAGATCCGCCAAAACGTCTTTAGTAGAACAATTGGAGAGCGCGTCAGGCTCAGACAAATTGGATTCTTGAAGTCGATTCTGTTGATCCATGCAGATAGCGTTTTGTTTTGACAAGGTCTTACAGCAGATCCGTCGTCTGTACCTTCAAACCCCGCTAGCAATGTCGTAAATGAGTTTGTCAGTCCGGTCGTCTTTGGTTTTAGCATTTGGGCCCGCCCTCAACCTGTTGTGTGACGTTGCCAGGAAGTCATAAACAACGGTCACTCCTAAGATAAGTTTTTTGTTTTTGTTTGTTATCAATTTCAAACGATCTTGTATCTCATATCCCCTACAATATAATAATGTAACGTAAATGTCTCGAATGAAGACGCGATTTAAAGCAATATTTTATTAAATCAACCAATTGACATAATTATTGACTTATAAGAACAAAGAGGACCGTTAACGAGATGCCAAAATCTAGGAGACCTAGTTTTTAAAAGCCTATAACGCCAAGGCCTGACAAATACAATTAGGTGTGAAAATAGGATAAGGATAGCAAAAACTGCGGTACGCAATTTCAAACAGAAAGAGCTAACAAAGTCACGGAAACGTGTAAAACGGTTCTGCTTTCAAAGCGTGAGTTAACGTATTTTTTTATTGCTTATAGTATCTCGGGACGGTGTGACGGGGCGTAGAACGGTAGCGCCGTTAAAGATGCGACTAAGTTAAAAATATAAACATGTAAGTAGTTTAAATATATAAACTAAAACGCGGCTCTGATGTGACATCTCGGTAATAAACTGTTGCGTTTGCTAACAAACTATCGGAATTCACGACGTGTTAAAACGTGTCGTTATACCGCAGCTGAGGACAAAAACTACCTGCCGCTTGTTTTCATAAAAAGAAGAACAAAATATTAAGACGTCTGTTTTCAGGGTCAGACCTAAAAGACAGTCGGTGCCAGAGCATTTGTGCGGGCGGAATAAAAATACATGAATCCGTCCTACCTTTTCCCCAAAAATAACGTAACAACCTCAAGTCATTTACCTAACCGTTGTTTAGAGACATACGCAAAAGAAAATGCGTATCTATGTACGCGTTGTTGTGAAATGGGATCGCTTTAAGTGTAATAGTCATAAAAGTCTGAAGCGTAGGCCTACTAGTTGTAAAGGCAACAGAAAAAACACAAACACCCGCTTTTCACGCGTGGTTTGTCTTCTGAACGCATGTATCGTAGGCAGACCGGAAAGTCGTCCCAGAATAAAAGTCATTTGTTTAGTCTTAACCAGTGTCGTGTAGAGGATCCGTCATTTAATTGATCGATAAAAACAGTTATTTTGCCGTATTTCTTTTGAGAGTTCCATCCTGTTAGCCCTAATTATAGAATAACGATAGGTATATCAGAAAATTATCAGACAAGTCTGAATATAAAACATCAGATTTTATGTATTCACTTAGAGAATTTGTAAGCTGTTGAATTTTATTTAACTCTTGTGGGTTTATGAATAAGAGGAAAACAATAACTAGAATAAAGAATATTGAGAAAATCTACAGTAAGGTTATCAAATTATTGGAACGCTTATGTTATTGTGACGAAGAATAATTATTTTGTCTTTTGCATAAACTCCGTCCGTCTCAGTAATCGTTGAAGATTTGGCCGTCTGTCTTTTGGGACAGGTTTTTGATTGAATAAAGTGTTTTAAGGTGTCCAAAATTCAATAGTTTAATAGTATTTGATAAATTATGTTTGTATTGGAAACGACTGTTTAATAGGTTTTTAATGTTTGAATGCTCCTGTTTAACTGTATTACGTTCAACATACTGTAAATATACCGGTTAAATGAGCACAGAGTATTATTTTAATTCATTCCGTGTTAGCAAACAGTACGTTCTTCAGTGGTTCTTTGTGTGATTTCATAATAAACACATCTAAATTGGTAACAGACTGTTATATTTTATATGAAAACTGCATAAAAACGTTAAGTAACACACAATTGTGTAAGACACGACCCCGAAATATCACGTTAATGTGTCGCCAAGTCAAGTGTATGTCACTATCTTGACATACACTGACATACGCCCTATCTTTATTGTCATCCCGCTACATCTGTGGACATACAGCGGGACGAGATGTCGTGCCACGCTGGACCACGGTGCTACATGAATACAGATATACAACACTAAGTAAAACAGTATAAACCTACTGTCAGCTTTGACTATACAGATGCTATATATATATAAATGGTTACCTAAAAATAAACTAAAAATACAAACTCCACAACTGTGTAGATGACTCAAATAGTGTACATGTGCAAAAAGAGAGACATTTAAGCAGCTGGCTGGGAAACGGTGCAGGGTGATTTGCGGTGTACGGGCCTGTAAACATACATATATCAGTCATATATTACAATCAGTCTTTTGTGGGATTATGTACACACAGTAGTGTGTGAAAGTGTCTAGTGCGACTAGAGGAGAGTGTGTTACTACAGGTGGCTTGTGCAGGCTCACTCACCTGTGTGTAGCACCCTTAAATTGTTTTCCTGCGATCATCCGCCCTTTTACACACGTTTTGTGCACTATCGATTTTAAGAGCGTCTGATTTATCGTTCGTGCGGATGGTGTTTTAAAGTGAAGTCAAATCAACGATTTTATAAGACCTGTTAATTATTTCTACAGACGTGTAGATCTCGCAAAAATGGGGCTTGTAACATCGCAAGGCGAAAGAAGCGTATACTTTGTAAAAAAGCGTTGGTAATACGAGTCTTTCTATATAGGGTATCCGAACGTACGTATAACCAAAAGTCTGACGATTTAGAGATCTGTCGCGTATAGACCGTTTTGTATATGTATGGATTCGTGGCATCCATGTTTGTAGTCCGATGTATATGCTGGGTATTGTAGTTCGCTGACCTGAAAGGCCTGCAACATTTGTACGACAACGTTTGTATCTTTGTGGAAACGAAAATATTTGTTAAAATAATTGTTAAAAATGTATAAGAAGAACATGCTTATGGTAAACAGGCTTGACGTGTATGTCGAAATTGACCATCCCGTCATTTCGTGAAATAGCGTAACGATTTGGTTTTGTGTGTGTGTGTGTGTGTGTGTGTGTGTGTGTGTGTGTGTGTGTGTTCTTGAAATCAAATCTTAAGAAAAAAAGTCAGTCAGTCAGTCCTGCAGAACGCTTGTCATACGTATGCTTCACGACATATTTCGTTGTGTTAACCAACTCTGCGTGTCTTCATCTAACTGCACGTGTCCGGTATTTTAAACACTGTTAGGTCACACGTATATTTTCTAGTTTCATTGTAGATTTAAGTAGGACTTGTAGTTATTTGGTCGTTCGCACGTCCAGTGTTTTACTGCTGTACTATAACACATTTTCAGCCGCGGTCGCACTTAGTGTTAGAATGGTTCGAAATGGTTCCAGGCCTGTTTTAGGCATGTACACTCGGTCTGTCGAACTAGTTTTACGCGTCATTGTTTACATTTTCTACAGTTAAACAGCTCAATGAGCTCTTCCAGCATCTATAGATCCGTTGATGCATAAATTGAACGCGTTATAGAGTTTCAGCTACAGCCGAATGATAAAACCAAGGATGTTGTTGGCAGTTGTGTGCCGTGTGCGCTCAAGAGAGAGTTTGAATGAAAAATGTTTTAGGTTAATGATGTGATTAACGTGCAAACATCCCGAACTAAAAACATAACCCTATATTCATTTTGTTCGACATAATTAAAAAGTCGTAAGAAAGTTTTAACGTTTTTAAAAAGTTTTATTGTGTTTTGAAGAGAAATCAAATCTGACTTTAAAATGAATGATTCATTTGATAGAATCACTGAATTATGCGGTTATGTATTATAAATATTCGTGTACACGCTGGTTACTGCATACATACCTATTCAAGAGAAAAATGCACACGCTCGATTGTTTTAATAAATCTGAAGCTTTTAGTCTGTAGCTCTTCCTGTCATCAGTCTTTCACACATTTTGTTTTCATTTGTCTCAGGACTCTGTTACACAAAACCGTTGAGTGTGGACATAATTCCTATGTGGAAGCTAAAAAGATGACTTTTTAGACTATTTTTTACAGATGTTAAACATCTCAACATATCTGTATCAGCGAGATATGTACAACAACGCAAATCACCTGACACACCAGTTTGATAAACCTTGTCGAATATTTGCATGTTTCTTACATCAGTTATTTTATCAAAGCTCAGTCGAATAAACCTATATAGATCGGTTGTTGTTTTTATTTGAATGCAATAAAGCATGCTGCATTTAACTCCCCTTACGGTTAATAACACAGTTCATTAAGCGAGAAAGAAAGTCTGTTGTAAAAATTAGTTAGGTTAGAGATTCATGGTTTTAGGTTTGACATTTTGTTAGAATGATATTTGTTAAACAATAGTTATATCATTGTTTAATCATACTTTTCACTGGCATCTCGTGCTGCGTGAAATGTGATATTGACACGACCGTCTTCAACTTCGTTGCATTGCTTGAGATGAAATATCTGCATCTCGTGTGATGTAAAAAAAAAAAACGTTTACATGCTGCACGCGTATTTCAAATGATAACAAGTCTTATGACAAGAAAATCAGAGAGTTATTGATTTGGTTTCATTCCTGTTAAATATTTGTATGTGCATACCTGCGTTTTAGCTGTTATAACGTATCGTAAGATTGACAAAAAAGCAAAGAGTAAATAAAGGAAAATGTGTTGTTAAACAAACTTTCCCCAGAGGCTAGGACTTGTTTGTTTAAAAGTAAAACCATAGGTCTACTATTTTTTAAAGTGAAAAGATTTAGGTGAATGATGTTGACTGGTTTAATTAAGACATGTAAAAGACTTATTAAAATTAACTTTAATGTTTTAAAAACAGTCATGGATTAAATCCTTTTAAATCTCAGTTTTGGTCCCTCCTCGTCCGGATCTAGGGGATGGAGCGTAGGCGTGGTCTGTCTGGAACCGGATGTCTCGCCATTCTGTGTTTGAAACGGACACGCACGGGACTTTTTCTTTTGTTTAACTTTTACCTTCAGCTAAGTTATGATAGACTTATCTTTTGTCTCTGAGATTACCTTCTTTTTGGACAACGGCTGGATGCACGTTTGTTATTTTTCCTTGTTTCCCAGCTTTTCTTGTGACAACTTCTGTCTTTTTAAATTGTAATATTACAAACTTCTGACAAACGTATCTTTTTAACGGCTTGATATTTTTATTTTATACCACAGTAAGTAAGGTTACTCTATATTATTTAATGTTAATATTGTCTTAGTTGTTTAAATAACCTGTCTTCATTTTTATTTGTTTTCTTACACCGTATTTTACATCATTTTAAACAGCGCTTTCTGGAAAATAAAAACATTGCTTAATTTTACGTGTATATACGTCGCATTTTCTTTATATTAAAACTTGTTTAATATAAACCAAATTAACCTTTGTTAGCTTTTCTATTACGCTGTTTGACTCTTATTTGGTTTACGTCGTCTATTTTTGTACTCTTTTATAAATGATATACTCTGACTTTCTTGTTTTGAAGTTTTTCCGTGACATTGTTGTGTATGAAAAAATAACTTTAATAAAAAACTTTGTTCCCCCGTTTAACACGGTTTCAATGTTTCCAGGCACGCACTCTAACACCTTATATAACCCTAGAAGTCTTAAGCGTGTCAAAACATTTATAGTTTATATCAGATCGTACATTTTAAACGTTATAACGTTTGTAAGATTGACAAAACAACTTGTAAATAAAGTAACGTGTTGTTAAACTTTTTAAACTGAAATAATGTTCAGTGGATTTTTTTTTAGTAAACTATTCTATAAACAATCAACTTTTGTTTTAAAAAACAGATGTTTGTGGGAGATGCACTTCACAGTTTTTCACAGCACAGACCCAGATACGCTGCTATGGGTGGGAGGGGAATTTCCTGATAACAGCGTCTTCAAAGGACAAAACCTACTGTCATTTATTATACAGCCTTCAAAAACAAAAACCACCTGTCATTTATTATACAGCCTTCAAAAACAAAAACCACCTGTCAAAATCATCAAAAACATCAAAACCTGCTGTCAAAACATCAAAACCATCAAAACCTGCTGTCAAAACATCAAAACCTGCTGTCAAAACATCAAAACCATCAAAACCACCTGTCAAAATCATCAAAACCTACTGTCAATAACATCAAAACCATCAAAACCACCTGTCAAAATCATCAAAACCTACTGTCAATAACATGATTTATAATACCGGAAGTCCCGCCTTATACAGGAAGTACCGCCTATACAGGAAGTCCCGCCTTATACAGGAAGTCCCGCCTTATACAGGAAGTCCCGCCTATACCGGAAGTCCCGCCTTATACAGGAAGTCCCGCCTATACAGGAAGTCCCGCCTACACCGGAAGTCCCGCCCCTGTACCGGAAGTCCCGCCTACACCGGAAGTCCCGCCCCTATACCCGAAGCCCCGCCCACCTGTCAATCAATCATTTTGACAGGTGGTGTATGGTAATAACTACTCATATCTATAAACTAATTTTTTTTTTTTGCTGATATTCCAGGGATGCCAGTGTGGTTCTTCGTCAAAATTGCTCCCATCCGAAACGAGCAGGACAAAGTTGTCCTTTTCCTCTGTACCTTCAGTGATATCACTGCATTCAAGCAGCCTATAGAAGACGACTCATCTAAAGGTTTGATTTGACACACTTTCATTACATCAGGAAAGTGAAAGTTTCAAAAGATAAACGTTTGCACCTAAAGGGTCCATACTGGTACCTTAAAGGTACATAATAGTATAAAGTATAAAATATTAGTACCTGAATGTTTCAAAAGTTACCACCCTAGTGACAGCTTTTGTACCTTTTTTTCTGAGAGTGCATGGACTAATTTATAATTTTAGACAGAAACCATTTTATAATATTGATTTAATAATCACTGACCTTATATTTCACCTTTATTTTTCTCTATTAATTAAGGCTGGGGAAAGTTTGCTCGTCTGACACGGGCGTTGACGAGCAGCCGTGGTGTTTTACAGCAGCTGGCTCCTACCGTCCACAAAGGCGAGAATGTCCACAAGCACTCCCGTCTGGCTGAGGTAAATATACGTGTTTGTGTGTGTGGCTACATGTGTGTCTGTGTGTTCAAGCACTTTCATCAAAGGACCGCTCTTATCCATTTATACCTGAGCACTCTCGGCCAAGAGTGTCTGCTGCAATCCCAGAAGCCCCTCTGCTGGCCTGAGATAAATTTCCAACATATGCGACTGCTGTTCACGTAATACACTCCATATTAACATCTCCCTTTAGTTTCTACATCGGCTCCAAAGCCCTTCCTGAGCACATTCTGATTATGAGGAAGCAATAATGTACTATTACATTATAATGGTTTGATAAGACTATACAGCTTCCTGTGTTTGAAGCGGGACAAGTGCCAATAAATAAAAATATTATTCTTCCAAAAGCTCAATTGATAGATCACAGCACATAGGTTTTATTCCTTGGAGTCCTTCAGTGGCTTCTGCATGGATTTTGACATGCAATTATGAAGCAGAGGTGTGCTTTATTTTCATTTCAGACTACTATATTGTTTACATGTATGCATAAAGTTGTATTGGCTAGCATACTGCTATTATTATCTACTGCATGCTCCGAGACAAATGATAGTGGCTCTTCACATCAAAATCTGGGGCAAATTCACCAAACCATTGTACGACTTCTGCAGAAAGTAATTAAACACAAAATTAAACATATAATTTAGTTTTGATGTGAATGCTTAGCATGTACATAAAGCTATCGAAAATTCAGTATACTTAATTTCATGGCATGCACGAATACAGGCATTTAAAATATGCACGCTTAAGTTTCATCTTTGTCTGTTTGTCTTCACTAAGGTTATCCCTGTAAAGTAGACCATATCATGTTAGTCTGCTGTATCATACACGACCTGTCAAGATAGAAGTTTTTTTTTCAAATGAAGAAATTAGCAATTATATTATACAGTGGTGTTGATATCAGTTATAAAGAGTTGCCAAATACCTGTGTTGAGTCATCCGTGTCCTAGAGTTCATGTTTACTGATTAGCAACATAGGGAACTTAGTAGAGGAACGAGACACAGCATAAGTGAATTCAGTCTCTTTTCAGTTTTATTTTAGTGCTGAAATCATAGGTTATGGTGTGACAATTACAATTATTTTCTCATGCATACTCACACATACAGTTTCTTTAACTTCTTCAGTTTCATGTTTTATAAGATTTTAAGAAAGTCTTTGTTCGAGAGATTGAACAATTACACAATCGATGTTTGAAAAGTAGCAAAAATGGTGAAGTCATAGTAAAAAGCTGTAAAATATCCTTCGTATCTGTTAGTTTTAATACAAATCAACCCTTGGGCCAACATAGTTGTAGAAACACCTAGCAACTTGGGGCAGTCGTGGCCTAATGGATAGAGAGTCGGACTTGTAACCCGTAGGTCATGGGTTTGAGTCTCAAGTCCAGCAGGAGTTGTAGGTGGGGGGAGTGAATAACCAGCGCTCTCCACCCTCAATACCACGACTGAGGAGCTCTTGAGCAAGGTACCGAAACCACAACTGTTCCCCGGGCACCCCCGGATGGGTTAAATGTGCATTTTGATGGGTTAAATGCAGAGCACACTTTCACTTCGACCTGTGAAATAATTGTGTCAATAAACGCCATGAGAGCAAAGCAGGCAAAGATGTTGAGACAGTAGTTGAGGAGACGCAGCAATTCTTACTCCTGGCTTTTCATTGCATTTTGTTCACTCTAGTTCTGTTGCTTGTTGGAGAAGTATGCTCACTTGCACTTGTCTGGCTGGTTAGATTTCAGAAGAGTTTTAAATGTATTGTAGTGGCTGAGAGTATTAGGTGCACTGTGATTTGGCTACGATTCAGGGCTTTTTGTGGCAGAATTGAAAGACTGTCTTGTTGTTTGTACTTGGCTTAAGTTCTTTTGGATAGAAAGTAAGTGTATGCATATCTCCATTCCCATGCTGTCATTGTCACCAAAGTGTGGAAACTGTCACATCCTGAGAGTCTCTCTGTTTAGAAGTTCATGTTCAAATACATCAGGATGCAGTTTGTTGACATATGTTCTCCATATGTCTCCCATAATGTTCATAATTCAATTCAGTTATATCTTCTTCTTATTACCCATCAGGTATTGCAGCTAGGCTCTGACATCCTCCCGCAGTACAAACAAGAGGCTCCAAAAACACCTCCTCATATCATCCTGCACTACTGCACCTTCAAAACTACCTGGGACTGGGTGATTCTCATCCTCACCTTCTACACAGCCATTATGGTCCCCTACAACGTGTCCTTCAAGACCAAGCAAAACAACGTCACCTGGCTGGTGGTGGACAGCATTGTGGATGTGATTTTCCTGGTGGACATTGTGCTCAACTTCCACACCACCTTTGTTGGACCTGCTGGGGAAGTGATTTCAGACCCAAAGCTTATCCGGATGAACTATGTGAAGACCTGGTTTGTCATTGACCTCCTCTCCTGTCTTCCTTACGATGTCATTAACGCCTTTGAGAATGTTGACGAGGTGAGTTTTCTTCTCTACACTGTCAAAAGCTTGTCAACTGGTCAATACCCTTAAATCTACCCCTAAAATATAAATTTTTCACTTATTGTTAAAGGGGTCCTATTATGCTCTTTTACAAAGTCTTGATTTTGTTTTGGGGGTGTACTATAACATGCTCTCATGCTTGGTGGTTCGAAAATCGCATAATTTTTCACATAATTTACATTATTACAATACCTCTCTACCCTGCCTGACACAAACAGCTCGATTAGTTCCGGGTTTGATGAAGGCCCGCCTTCCTAAAAACTAAATGTGTTGTGATTGGTTAGCTGTCTTAGTGCGTTGTGATTGGCCAACAGCTTAGACGGCGTTACTGCACCGCCCCTTACCAAAGCAGCAAGTTTGTCAATAGTGCCATATCAATTCAGCCCTCGAGAATAGTGAACAAGAGGATCGCGCAGAACCTTTCCATGCACGGATATTGCAAGACATATTAAAGTGGTAATGTTGTTGTTGTTTTTTTGGCTAAATCAAGTTTTAGATAGGATGTCAACAACAGCTTAAAATAAAAAATAACTGGCTGACTCGCTGACTCTCGTGGGCGCTCGGGTAGCGCTGACTCTCGTGGTTACTGTGGAAAGCACTTGCAAGGAACAGGCACCGGAGGGCACTGGCGAGGAGCAGACAACGGAGGGCACTGGCGAGGAGCAGGCACCGGAGGGCGCTGGCGAGGAGCAAGCACCGGAGGGCGCTGGCGAGGAGCAGGCACCGGAGGGCGCTGGCGAGGAGCAGGTACCGGAGGGTGCAGGCGAGGAGCAGGCACCGGAGGGCGCAGGCGAGGAGCAGGCGCTAGAGGGCGCTGGTGAGGAGCAGGCTCTGGGTCTGGGCTCCAAACTATCCCCTCATAAACCACTAACAAGCCCAGGGGTACCAGGGGGCGCTCGGCTAGCGCGGAACTGGACGGAACCAGTGGAGACGAAGACGGGCTGGGCAGGACCAGCGGCGACGAAGATGAGCTGGGCGGAGCCAGCAGAGACACCAGTGGGCTTACGTATGCCGCGAACGGTGACGGGCTCGTGCTAGCTGCGAACAGCGGCAGACTTCTTTGAGTCAACATCATTCAAAATTGTTTATATAGAGAAGAACTGGCTCCCCCGGTGTAGCCTCGGTTCTCCCAAGATTAATTTTTTGTCCTCAAGTTACCACCAAAATTGAGTTTTTGGGTTCTTGCCACTGTCGCATCTGGCTTGCTCAATTGGGGATTAAAGCATTATGTCAAGTCAAGGCACCTTTATTTCTATCACGCTCATACAGTACAGACATGTCAAAGCAGCTTCAAAGTATTAAAACAGGAAATCTTCAGAATCAATTATGGAAACTCAGCTGTAAGGCAACTCTTTATTTAGCTCGAATAAGTTAAATTTTGATATAATTTAGATCAAACACAGTGTTCAGTTCACCAATTTGAAATGAGAAATGTGCAGTTCAGTACCAGTATTGATGTTGCAAATGCGATTCAGCTGTAAAGCAGCTCTACACAATATAATGTGTATGCCATCATCTATCTTAATTAAAAAAAAATACATTTTGTTGTTGACTTGTTAACAATAGGAATTGTTGTCTTTCTAGCAGTTCCCTGTTTAAGGTAATTAGAGGTGTGCAATATGACAAAAATCTTTACAACATAAATCATTTTCAACCAAAATCTTCACCACAATAGTAATTTTTGACTACAGCAAAGAAAGGCATGACAAAATAGCATTCTGCCAGAAATCAGAGTTAAAATTATTTGAACATAATTGATGTTAAAAATGGAGATGAAAGCCATTTCCTGTATTTCTTAACGTTAGCTATGTTTCCATCACCCTGTTATAATGCACATTTTGAAGTATCGCATCAAAAACGAGTGATGGAAATGTTAGAATAAATTTAGAATTTAGAATAAAAATCCCTTAATTCGCAAACGTTTTTACGCTCACTTGAGGTGGTTTTTGACGTTTGAAAAAGGTTTATTTCGTATAATGGGAGATGGAAACACATTTGACGCATACATTTCTCCAGGCACATCAATAAAAGTCATGTGACCTTGCACAATGGGACAGCAAAACCTAACTAACCAGTGGACTGATCTCATTCAACAGCATCTGAAATGCTGTTTTGGTCGTTCTGAAATGCCCGAGCAAAGTCTGTCATCAAATTATTACAGTATAATCGTCTTACACAACTGCGTTCCCAAAAAGCAGCATCTGCCTACGAAAGCAATGACTGCATTTATTGTGTTTCGTCTGCTCGCTCTGAGGTGCAAGTCAGTTATTAAACATTAAAATTAGTATATTCAGTGGCTCCTCCAACTTTCCTTAGTGGTATTTAATGCCAGTTTATCAGGAAGTGATGTTTATGTTCTCTTTGTCTCGTTGGGTAAAAGCGGTGCTTGTTCTCGATGTTTTATGCAATAGTTTTTCATACAAGTTAAATTCGTACCTTTGGATGGAATCCTGGCTATTTTTGTTACATTTTGTTTTTTAATGCTAAACTTTTTGACAACTTCCTGGTTTTCATTAAAGACAAATGTTTGCTTTTGATGAATTGATGCTCTTGGAGAATTGTTAACTCTGGCTTAGAACAAAAATAACCACAATCTAAATGCCTTAATTAGTTTTGAATACTCAGGCTGTGACTTTTTTTAAACTTTTATTGACAACCAATCATATTTTCATTAACCCTTTTTGAGTAATAGTTACTCTTGGTTAGAACACAACCAACCATTTGCATTTACATGTATTCATTTAGTAGACGCTTTTATCCAAAGCAATACAGGAATACAATAAGCGATACATTATAAAGAGGCAAACAGACACAGGAAATGCTCGTAATACAAATTTCTAGGCATTGTTCAGAGCAAATTCCAGTCAGACAGTGAGAGTTTAGGGAAAAGAGAGCAAAGTTAAAGAAAGAGAATGAAGGGTGTCAGGTGTCGCTTGAAAATTGTCAGGGATTTAGCATTACGGACGAGGGTGGGAAGTTCATTCCACCAGTCAGGAACGGTGAATGAAAATGTTCTGGAGAGTGATTTTGAGCCTCTCTGAGATGGTACCACGAGACGATGCTCGCAAGCAGATCTCAGACTTCTTGAGAGGATGTAGATTGTTATAAGTGAGTGGAAGTAGGAGGGTGCTGAGCCTGTGGCTGTTCTATATGCAAGCATCAGTGTCTTGAACTGGATGCGAGCTCCAACCGGGAGCCAGTGCATGGAGATAAAGAGAGGTGTGACTTGGGCCCTTTTAACACTGGGAACATTTAAACGCTTCTTAGTGTTTGACAGACTCTATCACTCACTTTAGGTTTTTGCGTAATATCATAACTGTCACTATTGTAAAGCACTGAGGTATTAAAGATATATAAGTATGATTGTCTGTAAAGCTGTTTTGAAACTGTTTGTATTGTGAAAATCACTATACACATTTTTTTTTTTACTCGACTTGACATATTACAGTTTTTTCAATTGCTAACATACTTTTGTCCAATCTGTAGTCACATTTTCAAAACTCTAAATGCAATTAGCACAACATCTGTCTGTTTTGACCATTCAATTAACACAATACGTGTTGTTTTCACACAATATGCAGTCAATTACCACGTTTCTAAAATGCTTACATTTTCTTTTCACACAAGCTCACCCAAAAACAATATCATGGATTTGTTTTTGTCCTATTTGCAAATGCATAAACACAGCATGTCAGAAATGAAAGCCTACTGTTCCAACCCTTAGATATAGTATAAAGCTTCTACTTCTGCAACAACAGCAGCTCAAAAGTATTTTTAAAAAAATATCTCTATGTAAAATATTCTAACAACTGATGGGCATTTTTAAGATCACTGAAATATTTAGAAATAGCTGATTTCAGTCTCAGTTGGAGGAATAGTCAGGCGTTGAAGCACTTCCCATTACATCAACAGCATAGAGTAAAAAATACCTCTTTGAAATGGTTTTGTGGATGCAGAACAACACACAGATCAGAGAGAGAAAAAATTATGCCAGAGAGAAGGAGAGGAATAGCTGTAGAAGGTAGAGGAGTAGTCGGATCAGAAAAAGGGAGAAGAGGTAAGAGAAAGGTGTGAGAATGTGTGTTGCATGATCTGTGCACTTTTATATTTGATAAAAAGGTCACAATTACTGTTTCTACCTTTTTATTCTGTGATGGACAAAAGCTTGTATAGTAACCACAGGCCATGTATGTTGGAATATTTGTTGATCACGAATATCAACTACCATGGGGGCACCATCCACATCCAACCCCCACCCACTGGAAAGCAATTTCAATCAAGGTTCAAATTGAATTTCTGCATAGGGGGCCCTATGTATTTTATTGCACATTCTATAAAGTAATGACTCATTCAGTTTGAAATACTATGTTGCCAAGAATGAACACATTCAACTCATAAAAATGTAAAATGGGTTTCAGTTGAAGGTAAATTCAAGGCTAAATTACAAAAAAACTTTGTATTTTCATATTGTCTATATATGCAGGTAGAACTGAAACATGACAATTAATGCTATTTTTGTCATCAACTGTTCATATTTTGACAGTCATTGTGCTATGATTGACTATATGCTTCTGTTGGATGGAAAATTGTGCTAATGTTTTGACCGAATGACTCAATTTTGAAGTATTGGTAAACGCTTGTTAGCAACTGAAAAAAACTGTAGTATCTTAGAATAATAATGTACCCTTAGTGTACCAATATGAACATTTTAGGGGTAAATATGATACAAAAATGTCACCGAAGGTTCTTCCCCAGTGACAGGATGAAATTGCTGAAATTGCATTATTGCCTCACAGTCGGTCTTGATGGTTTTGCCGCACAGAAGCTGTGTTTTCAGGATTGATTTCATCCTAGCATGTCAGGTATTTCCCTCGGGAATCTGTGAATGAAGCTGGCAGTGATTTTCTGTGAGTGATATTGCTACATCATGCATGGATTCTTTAAATCGCTGCGGTTTACCGCAGAAAGAAACCACTACAGGAGACACAGATTTTGCACCCTCCTAACATCCATCTGTCATTGGTTCGTAACTTCATGCCCCTCAGAAGTCATCATCGTTAATGGCTATGGTGTCCCAGCAGCCATCATTACCAGTGTTGTGCTGCGTCCAGATCATTCAAGCTTAGCTTCACTTCCAGCTTCTGCTGCACTGCAGGCTGCTCAACTTGATTTTGTTGCATTTGTATTAAGTAATATTACAGTGTTTATTATACTTATAAAATAAAATACAAAATTAATAAAAAAAGTTAATAAAAAAGGCTGCAAGTTGACTCAACTTAAAACATCCAATGCAGCCACTTCCCTCACTTTTTATAAGTTAGATCTAGCTATTAATTTTTACAGTGTGCGCGAAAACTTTCTTGCCAGTTATTAGTGGGTTTGTAATTGAGAAGCTTTTGCAAGTCGCCACATGGTTTTTTTAATCCCCCCCCCAATGAGGAGCCTGTACATTCACAGTTAATAGGCGCATATACAGTGTTCAGCGTAAATGAGTACACCCCCTTTGAAAAGTAAAATTTTAAACAATATCTCAATGAACACAAAAACCATTTCCAAAATGTTGACAAGACTAAGTTTAATATAACATCTGTTTAACTTTTAACATGAAAGTAAGGTTAATAATATAACTTAGATTACATATTTTTCAGTTTTACTCAAATTAGGGTGATGCAAAAATGAGTACACCCCACAACAAAAACGACTAAATCTAGTACTTTGTATGGCTTCCATGATTTTTAATGACAGCACCAAGTCTTCTAGGCATGGAATGAACAAGTTGGCGACATTTTGCCAGATCTATCTTTTTCCATTCTTCAAGAATGACCTCTTTTAGAGATTGGATGCTGGATGGAGAGTGATGCTCAACTTGTCTCTTCAGAATTCCCCAGAGGTGTTCGATTGGGTTCAGATCAGGAGACATACTTGGCCACTGAATCACTTTCACCCTGTTCTTCTTCAGAAATCCAACAGTGGACTTAGATGTGTGTTTAGGATCATTGTCATGTTGGAAAAGTGCACGACAACCAAGGGCACGGAGTGATGGTAGCATCTTCTCTTTCAGTATAGAGCAGTACATTTGTGAATTCATGATGCCATCAATGAAATGCAGCTCCCCGACACCAGCAGCACTCATGCAGCCCCACATAAGGACACTGCCACCACCATGTTTCACTGTAGGCACCAGAGGTGGAAAGAGTACAAAAATATTGTACTCAAGTAAAAGTACCATTACATTACTGAAATTGTACTTAAGTACAAGTAAAAGTACCAGTCTAAAAATATACTCAAGTAAAAGTAAAAAGTAGCTCATTTAAAATTTACTCTGAGTAAAAATTACTTAGTTACATTTTAACAATGGGAGGGAGGAAAACATGGGATAGACCAAAGGTGTTAACTCAGTACCTGGAGGGCCACAGCCCTGCACAGTGTAGATATTACCCTAATTAAACACATCTGATCCAGCTAAACTAATCATTTAGGCTTATTTGAAAAAACATGGTGTGTGTGTTGGAGCAGGGTTGGAACTAAACTCTTTAGGGCTGTGGCCCTCCAGTAGGAAACGCAGAAGCTTCATCTGAAGTGGCATAGATGTATTTACACACTGACATGAATGCATTTAGCCTGCAGTTACAAATGCAGAAATAATGTTTAGATAAATAAGACATAAAATGTGACCCTGAACCACAAAACCATAAGGGTCCATTTTCCTAAATTGCGATTTATACATCATCTGAAAGCTGAATAAATAATATTTCCATTGATGTATGGTTTGTTATGATCGGACAATATTTTAAAATCTGGAATCTGAGGGAGCAAAAAATCCAAATATTGAGAAAATCTCCTTTAAAGTTGTTCAAATTAAGCTCTTAGTTTTGATATATTTACAGTAGGACATTTACAAAATATATTAATGGAACATGATCTTTACTTAATATGCTAATGATTTTTGGCATTAAAGAAAAATGTATAATTTTGACCCATACAATGTATTGTTGGCTATTGCTACAAATATACCCCAGCGACTTAAGACTGGTTTTGTGCTCCAGGCCAGGGTCACAAATGTTAAATAGTCATTTGAAATAAAAAAATCTAAAGATAATTTAAATGTTAAATTAGAACCACCAGTAGGTGTCAGCAAGTCACTCATAAGAGAGTCATTGCGATTGAACAGAATCATTTAAACGGTTAATTCATTCAGGAACAAAACACGTCATTGCTCAGTCAGAGACGCAAAACTGTGTATGGTGGCTGTGTTTGGTATTATTTTTGTTGTCGAAATAGAGCAAAAACAGGCAATATGGTGTCTAAAACGCAAGTCTCTTAATTAACTTATGTTTTTTTAACTGTGTAAAAAGCAAAACTACAGGCCTGTGTAATCATTGTGATTTTTTTGAGAAACACGGCATTCTTCATGTGATGTTGACTTACTATATTGAATTATATAAATATATAAATTTTCTGCTTCTATATCTTCAATGTTGTGATCATTCTAAACGCATTTTAACAGACTGAATCACGCAGTGAAAGAAAGCAGTCCAGATGCACGCGGATTAGTCTAATCTAACGTTACTAGATTTCACGGCACACTGTTTAGAGTGATTTGTTTGGTTTTTGGCAAAATACTGATAATGTCAAATCGCACATCTTTAAAACAACAATTACTATATTATCTCAGATGATATTGCACACCCTGCACCACTGTCTTTTTGGCTCATTTGTGCAAAACCTTTTGCTAAACCGTCAAAGCTTCATTTTAACCACCAATGCAACGATGTAAGTATTTACCTTACCTTATCTCTACATGCTTGCGAAGGGCGATGTCGAGATGTTATACGCTGCTAGTTCGGTCTCCCGAGGCAAACACAGCTTACACTGCATAATAGAGCATGAATATGGCCAGGGGTTCACTTCATTCCTTTGAGTTCAACTTCAGCAGAATACGACGGGGTTTGGTTTTCAGCTGGGTCTGCACCATTAACGTCTGTCTTGTTCATCTGCATCTTTTTTGTGATTTTAGCGCCAGTTTCTTCTTCTGCCCATTATTTACTGCTGTAGTTTCCACGGAGCGATTTTTTTTTTACTCAGTAACGAATGTGTTTTAAAATGTAGCGAAGTACAATACTTCACACAAAATATACTTAAGTAAAAGTAAAATTACAGATTAAAAAAATTACTTAAAAAAGTACAAGTACACAAAAAAGCTACTCAATTACAGTAACGCAAGTAAATGTAATTCGTTACTTTCCACCTCTGGTAGGCACCATGCATTTTTCTTTGTATTCCTCACCTTTGCGCCATACAGTTTTGAAGCCATCAGTTCCAAAAACTTTTATCTTGGTCTCATCACTCCAGATAGATTATAGAGTCCCAGTAGTCTTCATCTTTGTCAGCATGGGCCCTGTCAAACCCTAGGCGGGCTTTTTTTTGCCTGGGCTTTAGGGGAGAGGCTTCTTTCGTGGACGGCACCCATGCATGCCATTCCTCTGCAATGTACGCCGTACTGTGTCACGGGAAATAGTCACCCCAGTTTGGCTTTCTACTTCTTTAGATAACTGAAGTGAACTTGCATGTCGATTTTCTTCAACCCTTCTCATCAGAGGACGCTCCTGACGAGGTGTTAACTTCTGTGGACGACCTGGACGTCTCTGTGAGATATCTTTTTTAAATGTTTGTACCACTTTTGCTACAGTATTCTGACTGATAAGTAAAGCTTTGCTGATCTTCTTGTAGCCTTCACCTTTCTTGTGTAAATAAATTATTTTCTTTCTCAGGTCTTTTGACATTCCTCTTCCATGTGGTGCCATTGCTGACAGCATGAAATGGGAAGGGGTTTTCTTTAAGTAACACCCTTTTATAGTCATCTGTCTGCTGAACACCTGTGTAATGAATAATTAGACTCACCTGTGGTTGAATTCTTGTTAAATTAGACATTTGTAGTCTAAAATGTAGCTTTGCTCCAGAGACTTTCAGTGGGGTGTACTCATTTTTGCATCACCCTAATTTGAGTAAAACTGAAAATTTTGTTCTCTAAGTTATATTATTAACCTTACTTTCATGTTATAAGTTGAACAGATGTTATATAAAACTTAGTCTTGTCAACATTTTGGAAAATGTTTTTGTGTTCATTGAGATTTCAAAGGGGGTGTACTCATTTACACTGAGCACTGTATGCTGTCTCTTTAACTATAGAAGAAGCTGAGAAGACATATGTGATTGCTAATATGCAATGCTCATTTACATCAGAGCATTGTGTCTATGGGCTAAAATCAGCAGCTACTAGGCTTATTATCACCACTCAGAAGCAATGTCACGTAGAAGTCATGCTCACTAGTGGCTTGTGTATTGTGATTCAGTACAGAAGCCCGCAGCAACAGCATGTGAGTTTCATACGAAGACTGGAAATACGCCAAATGTATAGAGCCATGTGGTAATTAATGTTGGAATTGAACATTGACATCCACTGAATGCTAGAATAGAAAAGAGACTCTCACAATCCCGGGATCCTTAGAGTGAGGGATTGAGGTTTCTTTCAGGAGTGACCGTGGGTGGATTGTGTTCGCTTTGTACAAACAGCACTTTAATGACTTTGAGATGTTGGAACAGGACGCTTCTGCACTGACAGCTGTATATTGTAAAATGTCTAAGTGCCATGGACATTTTAACAGCTACAGGTTGTGTCATGTTTTTTAAACAGTAGAATAGTCTAGTAGTCTCTAAATAAATCCAGCTTTGTAGAAGGCACGGTGGGCGACAGTTTGGATCTTAGGTTTTAAATATTCAACTTTCAGCTTTAATACAAGTTTTATTTTACATATTTAATCAGACATATTTATGAGTGAAACTAAATATTAATTGAGCAAAAAATAGATTGACTTGTTGTTATTTATTTAGTTATTTTTTAACTGGAACTGGAACTGTAGCAATAAATAAATGAATAAATAAAAAAGAATTGTTCTACATGAACCATGACTGAATATACACTTGCAGTCAGTTATGTGGATTTTTTGTTTGACTTGTTTGGCAAGTGACAGATGAGAAAATTTTTTGGTGCCTCTAGTAACACATAACATATTCAAATTAGGTATAACTGCATGAACCATTGGCAAGATTTAAAAAAAATCTGGTAACATTTTATTTTGGTAGTCCACTTTAGCCATTATTTGTTCTACCTCTAACTTTGTAACTACATGTAAACAAACAAGATATTAGTAGACAGTCAGCTTAATATCTGCTAACACCTTATTTTGATGCCCCTCGAACAGCAAGTTATTAGATTTTATGAAAATTCATTTTTTTCCTTTCTTTAAATTAATGTGCACATGTGTATCATACACACTAAGAACAGGAACTGGTAGTAAGAAAGTAAATTGGGTCACTTTCAATTTCTTGTTAACTTTAAGCACAGCACCTTTCAGGTGGTGTCCTTGGTCTTGGTTTAGCACAGACTCGTTAATTTAATCCCTCAGCAGGAAGTGCACACTCAGAGCTGTAGTTTCTGGGGCTTTACATAGCTGTCAGGCCGATGTAGCAGAGCCTGCAGCGAAACAGGAGTGTCAGAGCAGGAGATTACAGCACACACACACACACACACACACACACACACACACACACACACACACACACACACACACACACACACACACACATACACACACACACATGCACGCAGTCCTCTATACCACAGCAGTAGCTGAAGACGCCTGTGCTGGGTACGTCAACATCAGTTAACCATCCTTTCTCTGCTGATGCTGCTGGCAGAGTACAGTTGAAACCCAGCCATTTTGATACAGGGTTGAGGTGCTTCTGCAGGGTAGTGAGGCTTTTTGAACGGGTTGGATTAGAGTAAAAAATATATATATTTAGGTTTAGTAGAATAAGTTGACATGTACTTGCAATGTTACTTATAGTCAGTGGAATCTCTGTTGGAGGAGCAGACTGTCTAATAATACTCTATTGACTGCTAGTTGACATCTAGTTACACAGTTAGTTATTTTCAACCAAATATTGCATCATCTCACTGTGTATTTGCTGCTATGACCTACCTGTAGCCTACTGACTACTAGCCAGTAAAAATGCAACATGAAATGATGGATTGATCAACATAACATGTCTCTAAACCTTATGGAAAATGTAGTGTGATTCATCTAGTTCCGCTAGTGCATACTGATGACGTTTATTCTTCTATACTAACTTTCATCGTAACATATGATCCATTAGGTGTCATCATCATTCAATCATACCCACGTTAGCCTATTAGAACCATGTTACACTTAAATTATCTTTTGATTGCTGAAATCTCACAGTCTGTAGATGGTTTTAGACTCTTTTTGGACTGTACCCTCAATAATTGTACAGTATTGTAACTCACTGTGGTTAAAATCATCTTCTGAATCAGCTATTCGTTAACCAATTTTCTATTTGTTGCAGGGCATCAGCAGCCTCTTCAGCTCTCTGAAGGTAGTGCGTTTGTTGCGTCTCGGCCGTGTGGCCCGTAAGCTGGATCATTACATTGAATACGGCGCGGCGGTGCTGGTGTTGCTGGTTTGCGTGTTCGGCTTGGCCGCCCACTGGCTTGCCTGCATCTGGTACAGCATCGGTGATTACGAGGTCATAGATGAAGACAACAACTTGCCCCGTAGCTATAGCTGGCTGTATCTTCTGGGAGAAGCCGGCAGCACACCGTATCGCTTCAATGTCAGCGGCACGGAAAAGTGGGAAGGTGGTCCCAGCAAAGATTCGGTCTACATCACGTCATTGTACTTCACCATGACCAGCCTGACCAGTATCGGCTTCGGGAACATTGCACCCACCACGGATGCAGAGAAGATCTTCGCCGTGGCCATGATGATGATTGGCTGTGAGTAAAATTCTGTTTCTTGATTGTGGCACTACATAACCTGTATATTTTAGAACAAGAAAGACTGACTAAAGACTAGGAATCAATTTCCTCAAACAACAACAATCAGAAAAATATTTCAATCTATCAATTATAGTGCTGAAAAAGCCCCGAAAAGATGTTGAGGGTCACTGTTTGTTGTAAAGGTTTAGACTGCAGGTGTTTTCTCTCTCGCTCTCAGTGGAATATCAGTTCTATATAGAGCCAGTCGTGATCTAGATTGCATTCTGTCCAGACAGCGGCCTGTAGAACACTGTGATGAATTGTATAATTGCTTAGTTCTGGGAAAGTTCTACTTTCCTGCACTGGCACATTTCAGAGATGCTCCTATTGATTTCAAAGCAATTTTCCAGATTAAATAGTACAACTCTTGACTACCAAAGTAAATACAAGGTCACTCTTTATTTAAGTGTTCATGTATTCGGATTCATAATCATAATTACAGAGTAATTCTAATCAACAACATGTACTGGTAACAATTTTGTTTTGATGGTCTCCTTTAGAAATTTGGTGTGCATGCCAGCCAGCAGTCATTAGAGTATGAATAGACTTTCTGCTATCTGTTAACACTTTGTTGTGATGCTCCCCCAACAGACTTTTTTAACTGACTAGGTAACTTTTAACATTTTAGTTTGGGGACCAATTCTCACTATTAACTAACTATTAACTACAACTTTTGCCTCAATAAACTCCTAATTTGCTGCTTATTAACAGTTAGTAAGGTAGTTGTTAAGTTTAGGTGTTGGGTAGGATTAGGGATGTAGAACGTGGCCATGCAGAATAAGGACTTTATAAGCACGAATAAACAGCCAACATGTTAATAATAGGCATGCTAATAAGAAACTAGTAAATAGTGAGAATTGGTCCCTAAACTAAAGTGTTATCATAACTTTGCAAGTACATACCAAATTATTCTAATAACTCTAACTCTAATCCTAATCTAATAATGCTTTAATAGGAGTTAGTTGCAAAGAGGAAACGTAATAATTTTTCTAGATGGGTATGCATTCGTACAATGTGATTCATATGGAAACATATAATATAAAAAAAAAGTAAGCATGAAGGTCCACAGCCCAAATCTTACCATCAGTGGGCTGTAAGAAAATGTGGGAATGTACGAAGTTTATGAATGAGATTGTAAAAATTTATCTAGCCACCAATTCTCCAAAAGGTAAAATAGTGAAGAATTGCCTTGAGAGTGTGTTGATACATTTTATTTATTTATTATTTACTTATATATATATTTTTTTTTATACAAATTGAGAGATATTTCATTTAGTTTTGATAGTACTTTATTTTACAGTGTTCATGTTATAGACATTACACATTGAGGTTTGGTCATACTTCCCTTTGTTCAGTGGTATTCAGTGGCTCTTTTATGCATTGTTACACTATTGAAAATGGGTGACCTTTTTTGCTTTCAAAATTTGACTGATAAGTTGCTAATGTGGCTGCATCGTATCACCATTAGCTAAACATGTCTTTGTATTGCATCTTGTAGTGTAGACTATTCTTGAAGTAGGTGCATATTTGTATGTGGATTCTTTCTGCTTAAAACCTAAATGTGTCACAATTCGGCTGCTGCTACTGTGTAGGAGCGAGGAGACATCGGAGTAATTCACAAAAACCCTCTTTATTTTCCAAATAAAGAGTTACAAAGAGGTAAGATGCACACGTAGCAGGGGGAACAGACAAATAACAGCGGACAGGAAACAAGGGGCAGAACACACTATAAATAATGTGTCTAACGAGGGGAAAACAAGACACACGTGGAATCAAATCAAACACGGCTAGGGCTAAATGAATTGAAAGGAGACAGGAACAGGAAACACCAAATAAAGCCATGGAAACACTGGGAACACGAGGAAACACAGGACATGGGGACAAAAGTCTGACAATTACTCCCCCCTCCCGGAAGGCGTGCAACATTTTATGAGGAGGGGGTTGGGTGCCATGGAGGCCTCAAGGGACACCTGACAGATGACCTCCAGGGCGGTGCCCGTTCCGGGACTGACGGTTGAGCAGGGAGCTAGGGAGGCCATGGCGGGATCAGGGGACTCGGGAGTCCATGGCAGGACTGCCTCCGAGGCCGTGGCCCCAGCCTCCGCCCCGGCCTCTACGGCTGGAGCCATAATACCCATACTACCCTAAAAATCCTTGGGGGAAGTAGAGGCTAGTTCTGGCTTGCGCTCTGTAGGAGCGGTCACTTGAGGGCTCTCTGGAGGAGCGAACACTTGAGTGCGCTCTGGAGGTGCAGACACTTGAGTGCGCTCTGGAGGCGCAGACACTTGAGGGTGCTCTGGAGCCGCAGACACTTGAGGACGCTCTGGAGATGCGGACAATTGAGGGCGCTGTAGAGGAGCGGCTCTGGAGGGTGCTGCCGGACGGCGGGCTTGAGAGAGCCACGGACGGTCGCCTGGAATTCCTTACGGATGGCGGGCTTGAAAGAGCCACGAACGGTGGCGGGCTTGAGTGAGCCACAGATGGCAGGCTTGAGGGAGCCGCAGATGGCGGGCTTGAGGAAGCTGCGGACAGCGGCGTTGATTTCCCCGTGGAAGGCGGGCTTGAAAGAACCATGGACGGCGGCCTGGAATTCCCTGCGGACGGCGGGCTTGATTGAGCCGTGAACGGCAGCTGGCATGAGTGAGCCACAGATCGCTGGCTTGAGAGAGCCACGGACGGCAGCCTGGAATTCGCCACAGATGGTGGGCTTGAATGAGCCGCGGACGATAGCAGGCTGGTTCTGGCTCGGGGCAGGACACTCTCCAGACACCGGAAGATCCCTTCCCTCCAGCTTAATCTGGTGGTCTCTGGGAGGTCCACGGGGTGATAGGAGTTGGCTCCGTGCCAGAACAGCGAGAGGATGGTGGCGTCATCGAGTGCTAAACATGTCTCGTGTGACGTGGCGTAAACATGTGACGTGCGAGCCTGCAGAACTCCCACAAATACTCAAAAAAGGGGAGATCTCGGCGGGCAAAGGCGATAAAATGAGCGGCGACTTCAATAGCCGCAGGGGGAAAACAGAACTAAACAAAAAACTTTCCAAAAAACAGGTAACAAAAACGGAGGAAAAACCACAGAGGACACGGGGACAAAAGTCTGACAAAATGTTTGTACAAATCTCTTGAGGTGACTGTGTTTGTTTTTCACAAATTGTTGTCTGGGACAAGCTCACCCTGCAAATCTGTTCAGTGTGTGTGAGAGTCTTTGCTAGTGTGTACATGCACAGTTAGTGTGGATGTGTTGGGTCTCTGTGGGTTTGCCCCGTTCGAGGCGTGAGTGATGGTGCTGGCCGCCTGAGGGTGACGGTGATGTGGAGTGTCATAAAAGTGGGGGGAGACTGACAGAAAGACAGAAGATCGCAGTGTGATCCTGCTGATGCACAGGAAACACAGCAGGCACACATTCAGACAGTGTGACAGTGCTTTAGCCACACACACGCACACAGAGAAGAGGATATTATACTCTAGTTTAAGTTAATGAAGCCTTTCACATTACAATAATGAGAAGGGGGAAATCATTTAAGATTTACGTTCTTTATGCTAAGCTCTCTCTCTAAATATAGATTATGGAATTACACGAAAACAAACAAACAAATAAATAAACAGATCAATGGAATAATAAATTAATTAATAGCCGTGATCAGTGTTTTTTCTGGGCAGTCTATAAATAGGAGCAGCAAAATTTGGGCCACTGCAAGAGTGTGTCTGAAGACAGGACAGGACTAAAATCTCTCTCTCTCTCTCTCTCTCTCTCTCTCTCTCTCTTTCAGACACACACTCGCACGCACGCACGCACACACTCAGGAGCCATTCAAAGCCAAAGCTTCCACTACAAAAGAAATACAGTGGTAAAATCATGCTAACAAGAGGTATTACCATGGTATTTATTTATATTCATGGTATTAAATACATTATATTTAAAACATGTATATTAAAATAAATATATTGAAATATATATAATACAGTGTGTGTGTATGTATGTGTGTCGCTAGAGCTAACAAACACATACAGTAATTACTGTATGTATGTAATATATATATTAGGGATGTGCATCTCCATAACTTAGGCCGATGCGATATGCATCTCGATGCATAGCTAACGATACGATACATTGAAGATACATTTGAAGGAGCTAGCGATGCGATACGATTAACCCCTATAACGATGCAGTGCAATTCGATTTGATTCGATTCGATGCGATTCAACACGATGCGATTCGATGCAATATGATAAAATTGAAAAAATATGATCGCTTTTATTTCTTTGGTTCAGACCAAATCAGGAAATCATAAATTAACTTGTGTCTTATGACTTCTAACGCCTCGAGGCCTGTTTCATAAAACAAGGTTACCAAATAGGCCAGGCTTATTTCAGTTAGTCTGACTCACTGTCAAATGATCCAGAAAGCAAATTTAACAAAGATCAACCTCAGACACTGTGGCTACTTATGCTGGAAAGCTAACCTGGTTCAGGGCAGGCTAACTGTCAGGCTAAACTGAGCTCACTGATCAATATGAATGCTATCTTACCACTGACTCTCTCACATACTATCATAGCCATGCAGCCTTTCTCTCTGGTTTTATAACAGCTGTACCTTTTATAGTTAGAACAGATAGCATTAGAACATTACAATCTAACATTACTCTTTAAAGCATTAACAATCACTAAACTAAAAGTAAAAATCTTAACTGCTATAAGAAACACACATTAACTCATCTGAGCTTAGTAATTAGGACTGTATTGGCTTACATTTTATTTACTACAATAGTCGCTTTACAGTTATCTGCTATCATAAAAATACACTTACATGTAGGTTTAAAATTCTACAAAAGGCTAATTTTTTGGCCGAAATAGGCCGAAATGTCTATTTGAGAGAATTATTGCGCTGCGTCTGTTTAGATTAACAAAGCACCTCTGAGAGTGGGTGGGGTGTCATTAATGCTGTTTGGTTTGTTTAAATATGCACTCAAAATGCTTCATAGAATAAAAAAAATGCAGTTTATCGATTTTTTGTGACTTTCAGGAACAATAAATAAAAGCAAACAATCATACATGTTACAGCCAAACAATCATAACCAGTGGGAAGATATTTGATGTTTCATACATGGCTATTTATGGAGCAAGACCAGTAATATTTCATTGTTGAAAGGGGTACCCTGAGCTACACTACAAAAATACTAAAAGAGCTAGAACATTTTTAACTTGTTGGCTGCTGGTAACTGGTTAAGGAAAAACACAAGATCACACATGACCTGTAGCTACTATACAGTACAGCACAGGATGTGTAATGATGTAACCAATTGAGGAACACACTTTTGTGTCCGGCTGTGGTAATATCAGTAACTTCTAGTACATCTTGTCAACAGCTTGTTTTGCATGAGAGAGATCATTTCATCACTGTGGAGGCTGCTAATGTATTACTGTGCTGTGATGACAGGGCCGTTGTCATGATGTGACTGTTGTGAAATAGGATCTGACTAAAAATCAACAGACTTATGTCTTTAGATTTGGTGCAGGGTATCTAATATGTGCACCATTTTGGGCGTCGGACATTTTGAAAGTTGTTGTAAAATGTGCCTTCGATTAAGAATTCACACAATTCCTTGCACAATTTTATGTTTTGAGCAGTATTGGTCAAGTTACTTCTGAATTGTTATGGGTTACACTACATTGGAGTTACTTTCACCAAAATAACCACAGAAGCATGATTAGGCATTCTAGGCAATTAGGCAATGCTAAAATGTAATTCACTGCTGCTCATTAGCCTATGTATCCAGTGAAAGGCAATGTGATATATCATAAAGACTGTGTAGGCCCTCACACCTACTGAAAACAATGTATTGTTGGCACAGAAGGCTCATGGCACAATCACTGTCAGAATAACAAAAGTAGACAAACAATCAAAGTCTGGTAAATTATGGTAGAGACATCAAACATAATAGACCTAGAGCCCACTATAACGCAAACTGTAGCCTAATGACACGGCAAAAGCACAACCTCTTTTTCTTTGAATTTTAATTCAAGTTTACAGCACACAGCTGGCATGCATTGGGGGGTCTACTGTTGACATAAGCTTCATATCTTCAAAAGCACAAGCCTCTTCACTTTTCTGATTGGAAGAAGCTTAACTTCTGGTGCTTTGTCTTGCCTGTGCTCTCATCTTCCGTATTATTAATCTTCTCCGACCCTAGAGCTCTCTTTGTTAGCATAGCTAACATTTAACTTTGATTCTTCGCTGAACCATTGAGAAATTTTAACCAAAGTATCTTATAGACTTTTTATTAAGACCCTAAAGAATCATGTCAACTAGTGGACAATTGCCATCCGATGACCCCTTTAATAAGGACAAAGATGGCTCTTACAATATCATTTAATTCTTTCCACCTGCAAACTCATGGAGAGCTAATAAAAGGCACTTCACATGTTGCTCTCTGCTCATTTTGTTTTGGGCACAGCGCTCATTCCATGTCACCAAATCATGGTTTGTTAAGAAAAATTTGTTTGAGTTGCATTTATATTTCATTCAAACCGCACCAGAGTTTGTTTGGAAGTGGACTGAGACCCATCTTTTTAGCGGTCTCGGTCCGCTTGTTTGGTGCGCTCCAGGGTTCGAATGGCAGCGTTCACACTTACTCAAATGAACCACACTTACAGAGCAATCGCTCCAGAGTTCGAACTAAACATGATAAGTGTGAACACAAATAACTCACATTTGTTCATAGATTAAAATGTAACAAATAACTTGGCAAATAAGTCGTCAAGTCACCTTTATTTAAAGAGCGCTTTTAACAATACAGATTGTGTCACGGGTCAGGGTGCTTCCTGGCTCCCCCTGCTGTCTGTGTTGTCATGTCCTTTTCAGCAGTTCGTGGCAGGTGCAGTCAGCACTGATCTGGCAGTGGGGCTGCACCTGTCACAAACTGCTTCCATTCCACCTGTCGCTCATTAACCTCCCCTATATATTTTCTCCTCTGACTAGTCCTTGTTGTCAGTAGATTGCTTCGTGTTCTGTGATCGTGTTGTGCTCTGGGTCAACTCACGTCTGTTTGTCTACACCCCAGGACGCGTAGAGAGAAGGACTCCCGTTCTCTGCCTCGCTCCACTCTTAGGTGGTCATCCTGGGCTAGTGCTGGGTCTTGGTCAGCATCAGCTGGTTGGGTCCGCGTCTCGCTGCCGACCGTAGCTGCATTACCCCTGAGACTGCTCGCTGTTCTCCTCAGTTTTGCATTATTTGCACCATTAGAGAATAAACACTCTGAGTATCTCTATTCTCTTTGAGTCTTCTGTTCTCCTCATCCCATCACAGATTGTGTCAAAGCAGCTTTACAGTATTAAACAGGAAAATCGTGTGTCAGTAATGCAAAAGGACAATTGTAAACATACAAGTTTCAGTTAAATATTTAACAAATAACTTACAAATAGTGCAAACCGCTATTTACCAGAGATGACAACTCAAAAAGTCTCATGAGCAAGTTGTATAATGGCTCTAACGTCATTGAAACACTTTACAAATCTCTTTATATTAATCTCTCTCAAAAAGGAATATGCAATGAATCCCAAACAAAATATGTACTAGCTTCAAAGGGAACGTTTTCCCCCTAAAGTCTGTGAAAAATCAAAATGCAAGGAACATTATAGTCCAACAAGTTTCTCAAAACCCCTTTGTGTTGCTGTGAAAACCCCCAGGACTCAGCAGGAGATCAGAAACATTCACAGGGGGTTCTGCGCAGGTTCCTCTTTTCCATATAAACCACCAGCCTGTGATTTTTCTATCGTATTGGTACAATACATGCAAATAGAAAAGTTTTCCGAAACGTTGTTAAAATCAGAGGTCACATAACTGCATTGAGGTTTTTGTTTTTTGCAACAGATGCATATTATTAAAACTGGAAGTGGGCCATTGAATTTATCTCTGTTCAACCAGAAAAAGTCAGTTCCTTTTTTCTGTCAAACATATGACAGATTTATCTTTCATTTTCATCTTCTAGACAGCTGTGGTTTTCTCTCGAGTCATTTTCATTTCCACATGGTGAAGAAAAGTACCGTATGTAGTTAAAAAGTCCCAATATAAATAGAATGAATGAAGCATTTATATAGCGCTTTATTGTGTATTGTTGTATACCCAAAGTGCTTTACAATAATGCGGGGGGTCTCTCCTCAACCACCACCAGTGTGCAGCATCCACTTGGATTTCAAAAGCATGAATAAAGAAATTACTTTGTGACTGTACTTCAGTATTGTACTGTAATTTATTTTCAGAAACTTTACTTTTTCCTCAGTACATAATAATATCACACACAGAGCCATTCTTTCAGACTGTCACACTCACATACAAAACATTTCTAGAAATAACCACTGAGGTTACATGCTGAGAGGACGCCAGGCAGGTGCGACTGCAAAGTAAAGCTGTGGTCACACTTTGAGCACGCATGATTTCTGTGGAAACTGCATATGTCGTAATATGATTTCATGCTCTCCAGTGACATTTTGTAAAACTAAATTTTACATATAATGCTTCTAAAATTGGAATTTATGTAATATTCTTGTACTCCAATGCTGCAATCCTGCAGATTTAAGTTAGCATTCTTTTAATTCAGCTAAAAGTCCACTCCAATCTTCTACTGGCAACACATCTTCACATACCTGACTTACATTTCACTACTGATTATATTATGTATAATTGAGTATGTGACGAATAAAAGAACCTTGAACATTGAACATACAGATTCACCAAACTTGAACTTTACAATGCAGAGAAATTCAAACAAGCTTGTGTTTTCTGTCTCTTGCATTCATATATCTATAAACGGAAGTCAATGGAATGAAGTGTAGTGCCCATGTATGAAACCTAATTTGTCCAAAATACTACTACAGATGTATATCAGACATGAAACGATTGGTTGAGATTGTGTCACTTCATGCTACATTTTCACATTCAGTTTACTTATCACCGTATATTTGTTACAACACACCCAGTTAGTTCAGTGTTATAGAAATTATACACAAAAATATTTTTAAATCAGTTCTGACATTTTTTATTTTAAGATTTATTTTTGGTGTTTTGCCTTTTATTATGTTACGACAGTGGAGAACAGAGTGACATTTAAGCATATTGTGTTTTTATATAATGTTGATAACATTATTTACTTTATTAATGTATAATAACAAACAGTGTTGGGGAAAGTTACTTTTGTTATGTTTTAGGACTAGGTGAAACAATCCCCTGTTTAAAAACCTGAGGTATGAGTGGTGACGATGCATCCATCGGAGTGGTTTCCTCACTATAATGGCAGGTCTGGTTGAGTGGGATGAGAAAGCGGGGTTTTAAGCTTCATCGGGGTCATCAGGTGGGCACCCTCCTTCTCTGGCGTTTCAATGATAAGCCCACGACACCTCCAGAGGGCTCATCGGCAGCACCTGGCATCCCAGGTGTGCCCCCTTCTGCTTTCAACCCTTACGTGCCACAGGTGTTATTAGGGGCCCAGGCGGAATCTCCCCTTTTTTCCCATAGCCATCGACTTGCTTCTTCTGCTGCACCTGAGAGGGCTTTGATGGTTTGGCGTAGGGTTTGGCCTCGCACTCCCAATTCCTTAAGCAGCCTGATGGTTGACTTGCCCACGAAACCTCTGCAGCCAACTTCCACTGGGCAAACCTTGGATTTCCATCCGCGTTGCTCAGCCTCAACTGCCAGCTCAGTGTACTTAAGGCTCTTGCGCTCAAATGCCTCCTCTACAGCAGCCTCCCAAGGAACGGTAAGCTCTATGATGTACACAGTGTGGAGTGAGGAGGACCAGAGCACAAGGTCTGGTCTGAGGTTTGTTATGGCGATTTCTGAAGGGAAGCAGAGCCTTTGGTTCAGATCTGCCGCCAACTTCCAGTCACGAGCCCCTCCGAGCTGGCCGATGTCTGATGGTATATGGACTTTAACTGTCTTTACACCTTCTCGGATGAACTCCCTTGCAAATGAAGGATGGACTGATGTAGGAGGCAGGGCATTGATCTTTCTCCGTCTGACAAGGTAGCTGCTAGACATTTCAGGACATGGTTGTGCCGCCAGGTATAACGGCCTTGTGACAAGCTTGTCTTGCAGCCAACCAGAATGTGTTTGAGGTTTGCGGGGGATGGACAGAGGGGGCAAGTCGGGTCTTCTCTGTACCACTGGTTGAGGTTTGAGGGGGAAGGCAGGACGTCATACGTAGCACGTAAGATGAAGCTGATGTGAAATGCTTCCATGCCCATCAGCTCGCTCCAAGAGAAGTAATGAATTACAATATTGCATTACTCCATGAAAAGTAATTAATTACGTTACTTAGTTACTTTTGGTGGAAAGTAATGCGTCACGTTACTTTTGCGTTAACCTGCACCAATTTGGACATTTTCACTTAGGGCTGTACTCACTTTTGTGGCCAGCGGTTTAGACATTAATGGCTGTGTGTTGAGTTATTTTGAGGGGAAAGCAAATTTACAGTTATGCAAGCTGTACACTCACTACTTTACATTGTAGCAAAGTGTCATTTCTTCAGTGTTGTCACATGAAAATATATAATAAAATATTTACAAAAATGTGAGGGGTGTACTCACTTCTGTGAGATACTGTATTTGATAGTTAAAAGACTACAAGTTCAGGTTTTCGTCACCACCGTCAGGTGTGTCAACTCTGTCAGGTCTGTCACCTACATATTTTGATAATATTTCATTATGATATTTTATATTTGTTGAGGAATTGTTGGTCACATGTGAAAGTGTAATCTGTCTGCTAACATGAGGATGTGTTTTGGAATGTTAAAAACATCTTGAATGCTGTTAAAGATAAAGTTAAAATTATATCACCACATTATATCACCAAGGTAAAAAGCACATTTTTGTTAAAAAAGAGAAAAGTTGGGAGGTTGCATCAAAGCATAGCTCAGTAGCTTAGTACACATACACCCGGTTTCACAGACAAGGCTTAAGACTAGTCCCAGACTAAAATGTAATTCTGAGCTGTTTCAACTGAAATAAACTTGCACTGACTGATCTTAAAGCTGTAAAGTGCACCTTTATCCAAAGTGACTTGGATAGGCAACATATCAGTGCCTTTGTTTACTCTCAAGATGCAGTAATGTTTTTGTCTAAGGCATGTTAATACAAATTACTTAAATGTCCTAATTGAACTATGGCCTAATCCTGGTTTAGTCTAAGCCCTGTTTGTGAAACCGGGCCCAAAGATACATAAATGTAGTTTCATTTGTCTTCTATTTTTTTAATTTTGCTCCCTTTTTTGTCCCACTTCTCAAGAATGACTTATGTATTATGTATGCCAAGCAAGTAGTTGGTGCTGTCACCTTGTCAGTAAACAGTAACTTCTTCTTCTTCTGTGGAAGTAAACATTACATGAAGGGAAGTGACATTTATATGATGCGTCTCTGCTGTTGGTTGTAATATTGGTGAAGTAAAGCCACACTTTGCTGAAGAAGTGTTATTAATAAGGTCTATTATATACAAATCATATACAGTATTCTTTTGTTATTCTAATAGGATAGGAATCCAAGTGACATGCAAGGGGCAAGTTGTGACATTTCTTGGCAAATGTGTCTAACAAAACCCCTTAATAACGACATCCTCATTTTGAATTTGTATTTTTACATTACTTTATGTTGCACGATGCCGCTCTTATATGTAACGGTGCAGCAGTCTTTCCCAATGACAGAAATGCACATATATCATTTGTTTAATTTTCAATGGCAGCCAGTCTGCGTATGAAATAAATGAACACTAGCTTGCTCTATTCTTTTTCTATTTTATCTGTTTTGTTTATTATATAATAATAATAAAAGACTTGCTACGTGTACTGTGTTAGGCTAACTGAGACTTGTTATAGCTCTTGCATATTGCTATTTTGTTGATTTTGATTGCTTCCATTGTCCTCATTTGTAAGTCACGTTGGATCAAGAAGTCTGCTAAATGACTAAACGTAAATGTAAAGTACAAAACATTAGTGCAAATAAATAACATCATATACTTAAATCTCTGGGTAACTGCACCATATAGATGCCCAGCAATAGTATCAAATCAGCTACCCTTACACGGGATATTTCCCGTCACCAGGCACGTATCAACTTTACCGTTCTGTACATGCGGAGCTGAGATTGATTTATATCACCTCTGGTGAGCAGGGAGGCCTCAGGAGGAGGCAGAGGGTGACGGGCTTGTAAAAAAGCACTGACTGGAAAGCCAATTGCCTGAAATGTAACTGATCCAATAAAGCAGGGCTGTAATTTAGTCGTATTGCTGATGGAGCGAGGTGAGAGGACTCAAAAATTGCATTTGGCTGCAGTGATATATTCAAGAACAACATGTCATGGCTATCAAGCCTGTAGTGTTTGTGAGATGCTGCAGTCTAACCAGTAAAAAATAAAAATAAAATACAATTTATTGTGGCACTATGCTGCGTATACCTAGGTTATTCACGCTGTAATTAAATAAATTTTATTTTTTAAAGCTTTTATGTTAAAGGCTGCACAACTGCATTGCTCCATTGGATAAACTGTAGATATATGCAGCTTGGCTTGCATGCTGAGGTTGAGTGTTTCGGCTTCACCTGGAAAAACACTTTAGAGCAGCTTCAGGACTGTGATCAATATAGTTGTCTATATGACATGCTAATGGACCTGAAAGAGACATCAGCAGCTTTGGGGCGTAGCAGTTGAGATCATTAAGGTCAGAGGTTTAGCTGGTTGCAGAGCAAGCAAGTGTCCGGTTTCTGAGATTGCAAGTCCATTGTCTGTCCTTGATCAGGGCATGTAGGATTGCCTATAGAGACAATATTACTTCCTATAAAGGGATCCTCTTAAGTGATATTCTCCATTAAGAGACATTCACAGATGTCACACAAGTATACAGTGCAAGAGAACGCACTATTGCTATATTTTGTCCCAATTAATTTACGGTACATCACGTTTTTTTCTATAGTTTATATTATATACATTGTTTATAGGTTGTGTGTTTTACAGTTTAAGCTGTTTTATTAGCTGAACTATAGTGTTTTTTTTGCCACTTAAGTAGTCACTTCTTTACATCTTTATAAATCATTCATATTTACTTCTATTGTCTTGACATTAGAAATGACATTAAACTTGACTTTAGTTTTCCATTAATGCTTGTCAGCATTCATCATATACTCTAACTGTATTTCAAATATAACTGGAATAGTAAAATTACACAAAAAGTTAATTAAATATGAAATTAAACTATAATACATTTGCTTTAAGTGCAATTTACGTTAAATTAAATTGCATTCAGTTTACACTTCAGTCTATTCTTATAAAGTACAATATTTTCATAAGAAGTGCTGTTTTTAAAAGTATACAAAAGTGTAATTCTTCAGGTTTGGAGTCACGGATGTAAATTCAATGTGTTTCATTCTTTTAGCTCTTCTTTATGCCACCATCTTTGGTAACGTAACCACCATCTTCCAGCAAATGTACGCCAACACCAACCGCTACCACGAGATGTTAAACAGCGTGAGAGACTTCCTGAAGCTCTACCAGGTTCCCAAGGGCCTCAGCGAGAGGGTCATGGACTATATCGTCTCTACGTGGTCCATGTCACGAGGAATTGACACAGATAAGGTATTTGGCACAGAGTCTCGAAGACTGAAGATCTTTCTCTAGGGAGCTTATTTTTTTCATTCATTGCAAAGTTAATTTGTTCTGTCTTTGCCACAACATCCGTAGCATTTGTGAATAATGCCCCTCTAATGTTAAAGATCAGTCTAACTGTGTTACGTAAGGCTTCCAACAGCTTCTCAAAATCTCATAAATTATTCTTGAAAGGTTCGGAGGACCTCAAGTTTTTGTGAGGCACGAAGATAATAAGCATTAGATCATCATGGTGAAAAAAGTTATTTTTTCACTGATTTTAAAATTCTACTGCAGGTGTTGCAAATTTGCCCCAAAGACATGCGAGCGGACATCTGCGTTCATCTCAACAGGAAGGTGTTCAAAGAGCACCCGGCTTTTCGTCTTGCCAGCGACGGCTGTTTGAGAGCGCTTGCCATGGAGTTTCAGACCAGCCACAGCGCCCCGGGAGACCTCATCTACCACGCGGGCGAAAGCGTGGACAGCCTCTGCTTCGTGGTGTCGGGGTCTTTGGAGGTCATTCAGGACGATGAAGTTGTTGCTATTTTGGGTGAGTGTATTTCAACCAGTGCTCTGAGGTATACTACATGACAAGAGCTCATCATGAGAATATAATTATTAGAAATATTTTGTCTGTCAATCAGTTGTTGCCGGTCATTTTTTTCCATACATTTTTACCCACTCTTAAATAAAAGTGCAAAAATGTCTTCAGAACATTCGATAATGCCGTATATTAAAATACTGCTGTTTCGCTGACCTTGGTTTACCTATGATTGGTTTTGAAATATTATTTAATGATAATTACGTGGTCAATTATAATTAAATGATAATGACAGCCCAAGACCGGTTGGCCACTGAAGCTAAGCAGGGTTGAGCTGGTCAGTATCTGGATGGGAGACCTCCTGGGAAAAAACAGGGAGTCGAGATCAGCGGGGGGTGCTCACTCTGTGGTCTGTGTGGGTCCTAACGCCCAGTATAGTGACGGGGACACTATACTGTCAAAAAGCACCGTCCTTTGGATGAGACGTTAAACCGAGGTTCTGACTCTCTGTGGTCATTAAAAATCCCAGGATGTCCTTCGAAGAAGAGGCCTCCTAATAATCCCCATCCACTTGATTGGCTTCATCACTGTCTCCTCTCCACCAATAATCTGATGTGTGGTGGGCGTTCTGGCGCAATATGGCTGCCGTCACATCATCCAAGTGGATGCTGCACATTGGTGGTGGATGAGGAGATATCCCCCCCTTACTATGTAAAGCGCTTTGAGTACCTTGAAAAGCGCGATATAAATGTAACAAATTATAATGGGTCTGGCTTGAATGCTTTTAAAAAGATTTTGGCAAAAAAATATATATATTTATGCTGCATTTACTCCTTTATCCAGATCCTTTATTTTGCCTAATAATATAATACTCAATTAAAAGCAAAAGTACTGACTTTAATTACAATATATGATTTTCTTTTACAATAATAAACACTCAAATTTGGCACTAGTAACTTTTTGCGCCATCAGTTGCACATTTAAGCTCTAATGATATTGCAATTCTTGGCTGATTTTGACCAGAAACTCAAGAAAAGCTGAAGTCTGATCTGTTTGATTCACGAATGAATTGTTCCGCGTGATTTATAAGCAAATTCAACTGGTCCATTGAAAAGGATCAGCATGTTTACGAATTAGACATCATTCTTGCATTTCAGAATCAGGGGCGATTTTTCGATTTGCAATAATGCAGAATGAAATGGGTAAAAAGTTGAGATATATGCTTTGGAAGTGAAGTTAAAAGTAAAAGTTTCCCAAAATAATAACATTTTTAAAATAAAACACTTTGAAAACGATTCAAATAAACAGATACATTTGGTGTTGTCCACTTGTTTCATGTACATTTCTAACTGATTTAACAATAATAATAATAATTAAAAGATAAATTATTTTGGTCTCTAATAGCTAATAGTAACTAACAAGAAACTCTGATTAATGAATTAGTGAGTAATAGTGCTTAGTTGAATGTGGTAGTTCACTATCAGTTAATTATTAACTACTATTTTTTCATACCTCCCCAAGAACTACTGTATACAGATTTATAATTAATGTGAATAATACATAATGTCTAATTAATTTTAAAGTGAAGGTCATGGTAAAGAACTGGTCAAGCTGATTCAGTCAGTTCAGTCTGCACAACAATATGATATGGTGAAAAACTAGACACTGCAAGAAAACAGTGTTTTTCATGAGATTTTGAATTACATTTTTATTCCATTGCATGTGCACAAGACATGCACACCGAATAAGCTGTCAGGTTGCTGGTAGAGGTGCGAACGTGCAAAACAAAATCAGGGTAACAGACTAAAACTAGGTGTGATTGGTTCTGCTTCAAAAGACTCAGATGAAATCCTGATAATAGAAACACATGACTGTGACATTATATGTGAATAATGCTGCTGTCAGTCTATTTTAGCACAGTGTTTTATCCATGTTGAGAGAAGAACGTCTAGGTTACGTACGTAACCCCCGTTTCCCTGATGGAGGGAACGGAGACGTTATGTCGTGACGACATAGGGGATTTACCTGGAAGCCCCGAACATCTCTGACTAAGAGAAAACGCCAATGAAATTGGCTAGTGGATTTTGCATACCTGAGCCACTCCCCGTGCATACGGGTATGAAAGGGCGACAGGCGCATCCACTCATTAGGTTTTACGCTGAGGAGCCGAGACGAGTCCCTGGCAACCAGCGATGGTTCAAGATTGTGGCATGGGGACATAACGTCTCCGTTCCCTCCATCAGGGAATGGGGGTTACGTACGTAACCTAGACGTTCCCTATCTGTCAGTCACTACGAGTTATGTCGTGACGACATAGGGGTCCTATGGAAAGCGCCACAAGCTGAACCCCGTCACAACCTTGTGGCATGCAGATGTTGACAAGCGAGTGCGTGACAGACAAATGCCATGCAAGAGGTTGCAACCTTCCTACCGCTCCAGTGCAAATTCGCTAACCTTGGTGCCCACCGGGACCACTGAGTACATCGCTCCTGGAGATAGCCAAGCCGCTGTTCCTTTCCCCACGGAATCGGAAGCGATTTCGACCTTCAGTGAAAGACAGCTTCAGGTCTTTTCTATTTGTTGTTACAGCTTGTTTTAACGGCAGGGAAGCGAGCCTTCCAGAGAAGGGCGCTACGGAGGCCACATCCTGCCCGAAGGGAGGTAACATGTGGAGACACTGATATGGACTGGCCCAGGCTTGGGGCAGTACTACATACGACTGGACTCTGGGGCAGATCCTACCTAGGAGTAGGGAGGAGGGCTGCCAGCAGAACCTGACAGAGCTCTGTCACAGGGAAGACACGGGTTTACCATGAGGGAAAACTTACCGTGGAAGAATACACATATGGGATTACCCGAAGGGGAATCAGGCCATACGGACACCTAGCCCAGTGCAGGGGCTGACCGGAGACCCGGGCGAGCTAACACCAGTACTGGGCTTGGCATCAGACTGCTCCGCCCAGTCTGACTGCCGGGGGTGCTTGGAGGATTCCACCAGGGTTCACCGTCCGGGGAACTGAACTGGGGGAGAAAAAGGCGCTCGTATCCCCGGGTGAGGGGGAATGGCGCAGCAAGCGTGACACTGGCCAGTTCTTCCCGCTCATTACTTACCCAACACATGGGAAGAAACTGGCTCAACGCGGAGATTGTAGAATCTTGCGAAGGTGTTCGGTGTCGCCCAGCCCGCAGCTCTGCAGATGTCTGCCAAAGAGGCGCCGTGCACCAACGCATGAGAGGAGGCAACACTCCTGGTGGAGTGAGCCCTCACCCCCAGGGGGCACGGCTTGCCTTGCGACTGGTACGCCAAGGCAACGGCCTCCACTATCCAGTGGGCCAACCTCTGTTTGGAGACAGCCTTCCCTTTCTGCTGCCCTCCGTGGCAGACAAAGAGCTGCTCTGAGCTTCTGACGCTCCGGGTGCGGTCCACGTATATGCGCAATGCTCTTACGGGACACAGCAACGCTAAGGCTGGATCTGCCTCCTCCGAGGGCAGTGCTTGCAGGTTCACCACCTGATCGCGGAAGGGCGTGGTGGGAACCTTGGGCACGTATCCAGGCCGGGGTCTCAAGACAACGTGAGAGTAGACCGGCCCGAACAGAAGGCACTCTTCGCTTACCGAAAACGCCTGGAGGTCCCCGACCCGTTTGATGGAAGTGAGCGCGGTCAGGAGCGCTGTCTTAAGAGATAGGAACTTCAGCTCGACTGAGTCCAGTGGCTCAAAGGGCCCCCTCTGAACTCCAGCCAGGACGATAGAGAGGTCCCAAGAGGGCACAAGGGGAGAACTGGAGGGATTCATCCTCCTGGCCCCCTTCAGGAACCTCACAATGAGATCATGCTTTCCCAGGGACCGGCCGTCCACTGCATCGTGGTGAGCCGCGATAGCGGCTACATACACTTTCAAGGTGGAGGGTGACAGCCTACGCTCCAACCTTTCTTGCAGGAAAGAAAGCACTACTCCAATCGTGCATCTTCGGGGGTCTTCTCGGAGAGAAGAACACCAGGTTGCGAACAGACTCCCTTTCAGTGCGTAGGTTTGCCTTGTTGAAGGGGCTCTAGCCTGAATGATGGTCTCTACCACTGCCGATGGTAGACCACTCAAGTGCCACGTCCCGTCCAGGAGCCACACATGGAGGTTCCATAGATCTGGACGCGGGTGCCATATGGTGCCGAGCCCCTGAGAGAGGAGTTCCTTCCTCAGAGGAATGCGCCAGGGAGGTGCTGTCACGAGGGAAATTAGTTCGGGAAACCAGGTCCGGGTGGGCCAATGAGGTGCGACCAGCAGGACCTGCTCCTCGTCCTCCCTGAGCTTGCACAGTGTCTGTGCGAGTAGGCTCACTGGGGGAAACGCATACTTGCGTAAGGCCCGAGGCCAGCTGTGTGCCAGTGCGTCTGTGCCGAGGGGGCCCCGGTCAGAGAGAAGTACAGCTGGCAGTGGGAGGACTCGGGGGAAGCAAACAGGTCTACCTGAGCTTCCCCGAATCGACTCCAGATCAGCCGGATCGTCTCGGGATGGAGTCGCCACTCTCCGGGGAATGAGAGCTGTCGTGAGAGCGTGTCGGCCGCACGATTGAGCTTCCCTGGGATGTGAACAGCGCGCAGTGACTTGAACTGCGTGGGACTCCAGTGGAGGAGATGGCGGGCGAGCTGTGACATGCGGTGTGATCGTATACCTCCCAGCCGGTTGATGTACGAGACCGCCGCAGTGTTGTCCGTGCGGACTAGCACGTGCTTGCCCAACAGCAGTGGCCGGAACTGCCGTAAGGCTAAATGCACTGCCCACAGCTCTAGGCAGTTGATGTGCCAAAGCATTCGGGGCCCTGTCCAGAGCCCCGAGGCTGCCTGCCCGTTGCATGTAGCGCCCCAGCCCGTGCTGGAGGCATCTGTTGTGACTACAGTATGCTGGGATACTTGTTCTAAGGCCACCCTGGCCCGTAGAAAGGCAATGTCCGTCCAGGGGCTGAGGGAGCGGCGACACTGCTGGGTGATACCCACTCGCAGTGTACCGCGGCGCCATGCCCACCTCGGGACCCGGGAGTGTAGCCAGTACTGAAGTGGTCTCATATGAAGCAATCCAAGCGGCGTGACTGCAGCTGCGGATGCCATATGCCCCAGGAGCCTCTGAAACTGTTTCAGTGGTACCACATTCCTGCCTCTGAAGGAACTCAGGCAGTTCAGCACTGCTTGGGCACGTTCCTCCGTGAGGCATGCCGTCATACTCACCGAGTCTAACTCCACACTGAGAAAAGAGATTCTCTGCACAGGGGAGAGCTTGCTCTTTTCCCAGTTGACCCGAAGCCCCAACTGGCCGAGGTGCCGGAGCACCAAGTCCCTGGGATCGCCCAACTGCTCTCTGGATTGGGCTAGGATAAGCCAATCGTCGAGGTAGTTGAGGATCCTGACACCCACCTCCCGTAACGGGGTAAGGGCGCCTTCTACGACCTTCGTGAACACACGGGGAGACAGGGAGAGCCCGAAGGGGATGGTACAGAAGGTGGTGCGTTCTGAGGCATCCTCACCGAACTCCCTGGGTCCCAAACGGGACTGGCCAGAGGTGCGTGGGGAGGACTGTCGTCCCCGAACCGTACTCTCTTGGCTACTGGCAAAATGGGTCGTGGGCGAGAGTGAGGAAGCAGGGCGTCGCACACTGTCGTCCCATGGACCTGAGAACCCGGGGGAAAATGAATTTGCTCTTTCTTGAGAAAGTGGGTAACGCTGGCCATTGGACCAGCGGCGGAACAGAAATGGAAGATTCTCATCCCGGCCCTCCACCAGGGGAAGGAGCGGCGTTGTTCTCGCCGTCTCCTGAGAAAGAGCAAATTCCAACATCTCCGGGTTGCCCGCGTCAGGGCCGCTTCGTCGCCTTCCTGGACGACTTGGGGCCTGGCTGGGACGCGGGGGGCGCCGCTCTCCTGCGAGAGGCTCGACACGCCGGCCAAGGTATCGATTCGGCCTGAGGCGGAGCAGCTCTGGAGGACGCAGAAGGGCGCCCACGGCGATGGGCAGACTGAGGCCTGGCCCCGGGGGCAGCAGTGGATGGTGCATAACGCCGGGGCAGGTGTGCTGAATCGCCTCGGTCTGCTGCTGTACCGCCGAGAACTGCTGGGCAAAGCCCTCGACGGTGTCGCCGAACAGCCCTGACTGGGAGATGGGGGCGTCGAGAAAGCGTGCCTTGAGAAAGCGTGCTCCTGGACCACCATGGTGGACATCGCCTTCCCGAGGGACCGCGCCGTGACTTTCGTCGCTCGTAGAGCGAAGTCAGTCGCCGTGCGCAGCTCCTGCATCAACCCTGGGTCGGTACTACCCTCGTGCACCTGTTTGAGCGCCTTGGCTTGGTGAACCTGCAGGATAGCCATGGCGTGCAGGGCGGAGGCTGCCTGACCCGCGGCACTATAAGCTTTGGCCGCGAGAGCAGCTGTCAGCTTACAGGCCTTGGACAAGAGACGCGGACGGTTCCTCCAAGTGGCGGCGTTTCGTGGGCACAGGTGCACTGCGATCGCTCTCTCCACCTGGGGAATGCCCGCGTACCCCCTGGCCACTCCGCCGTCGAGGGTAGTGAGGATGGAGGAGGCGGACGAGGGGCTTCTGGCCGTGAAAGGGGCCATCCACGACCTCGTCAGCTCCTCATGCACCTCCGGGAAGAAAGGTGCTGGGGCAGGGCGCGGTTGTGAGCTGCGCCCCGCTCCGAGAAACCAATCGTCCAGCCGCGAGGGCTCGGGACTGGGCGGTCTGTTGACCTCCAGCCCGATGCTCACGGCTGCCCGGGCAAGCATGGCCGTCAGCTCTGGGTCCGAGGGGGGCAGCCCCACCGCACCTTCATCCTCAGAGGACATGAGCCCATCCTCCGATGCTGCGATCGACAGCCTATCTACAGATGGCGCACCGAATTAAATGCTGGGCGGCCCGTGGGACAGACCAGCGAAATCAGCCGGGAAGCGGATGGGATGTTCGCTGCGTGAGGAGTAAGAGGTCCGTGGGGGCGTGCCCGGCGGAGAGGCTCTTACAGATCCCTCAGATCTCCCAGAGCGTCAGCCGACGATCCTCTGTTCGAGCCAGAGGGATCAGCACGGGTGGCGGCAGAGGGTGCCAATCCTTTCATAAAGGAAAGGCGAGATAGCAGCGAAATCATGCTCATATGCCCACAACAGACGCATGAGTCATCCACGAACGCAGCTTCAGCGTATCGGCGGCCCAGAATATTTAATCGCATTTCTTGAGTCAGGGTTGCTCTCTCAGATGGCTAAACTAGCCTCACTATCTCTCAGTGTATTGCTTTCAGGTGAAGGTGTCTCTTGGGTACTGCTTAATGAGTTTCAATTCAGCACATGTCTAGCCTTGTGCCTGTGATAAGTTTAGTCTGAAAGGATTGCTGGATTCATTAATGAGCTTGTCTTACTTGGAATTACCATCACTGCCATTACAGACAATATACTCTTGCTGCTGTGGTTTTTTAGTATAAATGCTGCTGCTGTTTTAGTGATTGCTCTGTTATATGGTTGCTAAGAGTAGTTTTTATTACAGTGCTGTTGCAAATATGGCCTGAATAGTTGTTAGCATGTTACTTCACAGTTACTAGGCCATTTTGGATGACTGGTAGTTTTTACTAGCAGAAGTGATAATACAGTAGCTCCTGGCTACGAGTCACTTTTTGCCAGTGTGTTAAGTAATAGTACACCTCAGTGCAACAAGATCCAAGCATGCTATTACTTTGGGTTAGGAGCATGTTTAGCCTTCCTATTGCATTCTGGTCAGTTTTGTCCCAGTAGTGATACAGGAAAAAAAGAAAAAATGCATAGGTTTAGTAAGGTGATGAAACTTTGGAAATGGTTTACAGTTTTTCTCAATTGCTTTGGCACATTTTTCGAAACAGTCGTAAACATTCTCTAAACCGTGAGTGCAAATGTCACAACTGTTTGCTGAAACTTCAGGACTTTATTGCATGTCTGCAAAATGTAGTTACTCATTTCATTCATGCTTCAAAACATAGTTATCATGTCAGTAATTTGGCCAAGGCCACCAAAATCTAAAGTATTTTTGTCATCGTGTGAGCCACACTGATCAAAATGTTTAGTTGTTTTTTTTCACCATGACAGTAATGGAAAGTAAGTTTTTATAAAAAAAATCTGATATTTATTGAGAAGAGTCAATAGTACATAGAAAAAACATATATTAAACATTTGTATTTATACAGTACATTTATTTTTGTGTGAATGTATTACATGTAAAGTGAAATCTTGCTTGTCCAATTAATGTACACTTATATTTCTTATGTTACCACAAATACCCATAAGTTATTGGTCAAATTTTCATTATATATCACCTGCCTTACATTTCTGTATGTGTGCATGTATACACAGGTACATCTAAAAAAAATGTAATATCATGAAAAAGGTCCATATGTTTTGTCACTCATTTCAGAAAGTGAAACCAATATATTATATCAATTCATTACACATATTTCAAGCCTTTGTTTCTTGAAATGTTGATTATTATGGCTTACAGATAATGAAAACCCAAAATTTTGAGTGTCTCTGAAAATTTGAATATTACATAAGATCAATAAAAAAATAATATTTTAAACAGAAATGTCAGGCTTCTGAAAAATGTTAATTTCTATGCACTCAATACTTGGTCGTAGGGCTGTAGTCAAGTCCACCTTTGTCGAGTCCAAGACAAGTCCAAGTCCAAAGAGGTTCGAGTCCGAGTCAAGACCGAGTCCAAAGAGGTTCGAGTCCGAGTCAAGACTGAGTCCAAAGAGGTTCGAGTCCAAGTCAAGTCCAAGTCCAAATGAGATGGTCAAAACAGAGAAAGAAAAAAATGATCTTCTTCAAAACCACATACTTAATTATTGATAATTGATGTGATACGAGAGACGGCATATCTTCTATTCTAATATAATAATTTTGCATTATTGTTTGTAATGATCTAAAAGCATGTGCAGCAACACTGTAGGATCAAATTAGGCTATTTTATTTCTCCTCCTGAGACCCAGATATGGAGTTTTTGCCTCTGTAGTAGACATTCTGTTTTAGTGAATTTCTCTGAGACCTCACGTGTCACAGATATAAGCCTGAATGTCCTGTACATTTTGGGAGACAACAATTGAATAGGGAAATAAATTATATATCAGTTTGCTTATGAAATATTATATATTATTATGAAAATCTGGCCATGTATTACTCCCATTATGAAAATTATTTTTCAACATTCTGTCCCAACAGCAACACATTAATAAGCAAATTAGATACAGTGTATAGGTACACTGTGTTTAATGGGAAACCAGTTTATGGAATTTTTTACACACATATTGCATAAAACAAAATGGTATATCAAATAATGTTGTTATACATTTTAAAACATAGTGAAACCTAAACATTTATTTGGTGATTTAAAAAAACTCCCATTGATTTTGCCGTTTTGATGTCTATTCATGCCATTTAATTTTAGTCCTTGTGTCCTCTATGAATAAAATAGAGTTTTTCATAAATGAACATTTAAAAAAAAAAAATATATATATATAAATATATATATTTTTTCTTATGGTCTAAACAATGTAATGACATGAAAACTTTTTTTTAGGGGGGGGCGTCTCAGGAGGATATTTTAGGTTCAGCAATTTCACTTATATTTGACCAATTCTCGATTTTGTAAGATTTTATCTAGTCAACTTGAAAATGTAACTACGACATGATTCAAGCAACTTTCTCTTTATTAACCCTCTAGTTAAAGAAAAGTATATTCTAAGTGCACCACACGGCGTTGTCTTCATGATGTAAATGTTAAACAAATCACTAAATATCTTTGCAGAAAAGATGAACTACAACTACATCTTGTACAAACTTATATTATGCATATTAGGCTATTTGTTCTGAAATAATACAAGACAAATGCTCCAAAAAACTCAAGTAATTCCAATTCAAAATGACTGAAGGTATAACACCTAGAGTGCTATTATTAACTATAAAGGCTCTGTAAAACAATGAACAGCAGTTTTCAGTCTGTCACTGGGATGCAAACCTGAAATATCAGATATACAGTAGTAGTTATTCACAGGTTTTGTATTTGTTGATTACGCTGCTGTTCCGTTGTTTTTCTATGTAAGCATGGACGCGATTGACTGTTGCGCTCGCATCTCTTGCAGCGTCTCGTGCATGAGCTTTCACGGCTTTCTAAAAACGCGGCACTCTAGTTATTAAAAGATGTTTAACTCACATCTTCTTGTATTTTTTCTATTCCACTGCCCGCGTCAACACAAAAGCACACTCTGTGTGAATGGCACCGAGAGAGCATCACACGTGAGCGGTTAATCATGTGCATCGACATGCGGTTGGATTGTTCTTTTCTCTTTACTGTTATTATCAAAGTGTCTAATTCTAGCGTTTGGTAATATTTCTATTCAAAATCGCGATTCCTCCATTTATAAAAAATCTAATTGTGGCAAAACATTAAATTCGAATTAATCGATACAATCTGATAAATCGCCCAGCCATTGCCACAGTGTTTGCTTATTTTTTACTTTATTTACATTGTGTAATTTATTTTATTTTACATCCAGTTGTATTCCGTGCCTCCGGGCTTTATTCGTTTTGCTCTTATTCGTTCTTTTTCTTATTCATTTGGTGCCATGGTGTTTGATGATTTTCAGTGTTTTTTTTTTTACATTTAAACATTTTGCGAGTTTGTAATTTTATATTAGGCTTATAGCATGGTAATGGTGTATTTTTATTTGTTTTGTTAATTAAAGTCCCATGTTTATTGCAGAAAATGTGTCATTGTAAGTTATAGATAAGCAATTGACCTGAAATGAAAGTGAAAGCAAAATGTGCACAGGCATTAATAAGGTATTTAAAAGCAAAGGAAAATGAGAGGGAAAACTCCAACGAACTTTGTAAAACCAAACTGTATTATGCAACTTGCCGACAGCGTGTCTGTGGCCAAAATAAAAATTATTTATGCCTCCACGCAGGGCGCACACTCAGAGCCAGGCGCACACTCATATGACGCAGCTGTGCATTTAACAGGCGACCAATGGCAATGCCCGTTCTAGATGGAGTTAAACCAATGGCAATTACATTGGCCATTTGCGGAACAAGCGAGCCAGATTAATGGTTTTGTTTTGAAAGAGAAAAAAAAGCATATATTGCTGGACTCGTCGAGACCAACTTGAACATTTGGCGAGTCCGATGACCAAGTCCGAGACAAGTCCGAGTCCAAATATCAACGAGTCCAAGACAAGTACGAGACGATAGAAAAATATGAGACGACAGAGTCCGAGACCAGACTCGAGTACTACTGCCCTACTTGGTCGGGCCTCCTTTTTGCATGAATGGCATGGAGGCAATCAGCCCGTGGCACTGCTCAGGTGTAATGAAGCCCAGGTTGCATTGTTGGGTCTGGTCGGTGTCTCTCAGATTCTCTATGAGCTTCAGCTCATCTGCATTGTTGGGTCTGGTGTCTCTCAGATTCTCCATGGGCTTTAGGTCATCTGTATCGTTGGGTCTGGTGTCTCTCAGATTCTCTTTGGGCTTCAGGTCATCTGCATTGTTGGGTCTGGTGTCTCTCAGATTCTCTTTGGGCTTCAGGTCATCTGCATTGTTGGTCTGGTGTCTCTCATCTAGATTCTCTATGGGCTTCAGGTCATCTGTATTGTTGTGTCTGGTGTCTCAGATTCTCTATGTGGTTCAGGTCAGGCGAGTTTGCTGGTCAATCAAGCACAGTAACAGCATGGTCATAGAACCAGCTTTTGGTACCTTTGGCAGTGTGGGCAGGTGCCAAGTCCTGCTGGAAAAATTAAATCAGCATCTCCATAAAGCTTGTCAGTAGAAGGAAGGATGAAGTGCACTGAAATTTCCTGGTAGATGGCTGCATTGACTTCAGAAAATACAGTGGACCAACACCAGCAGATGACATGGCAGCCAAAATCATCACTGACTGTGGAAACTTCACACTGGACTTCAAGCAACATGGATTCTGTGCCTCTCCACTCTTCCTCCAGACTCTGGGACCTTGATTTACAAATTAAATACAAAATCTACTTTCATTTGAAAAAAAGACTTTGGACCCCTGAGCAACAGTCCAGTTCTTCTTCTCCTTAGCCCAGGTAAGATGCTTCTGACGATGTTTCTGTTTCAGAAGTGTCTTGGTAGCCCTTTTCCTGAAGATGTCTGAGCGTGGTGACTCTTGATGCACTGACTCCAGCTTCTGTTCACTCCTTGTGATCGAAGCAGCTTTGCTTGACTGTATTCTCAAGCTTGCGTTCATCCCTGTTGCTTGGGCACCTTTTCCTATCCAATTTATTCCTTCCAGTCAACTTTGCATTTAATATGCTTTGATACAGCACTCCTTGAACAGCCACCACTTTCAGTAATGACCCTTTGTGACTTATCCTCTTTGTGGAGGGTGTCAATGGTCGTCTTCTGGACCATTGCCAAGTCAGCAGTGTTCCCCATTATTGTGCTTTCAAAGATACCCGGAATTTATACTGTAGGGATGCTCATTTATTGAAACTGAAATATAAATATTTTAATATTTTGAGATTTTTGACTTTCATTAGCTGTAAGCTCTAATCATCAAAATTAAAACTTATGAAAGTTTATCTTTTTTAAATAAGTTACAAGAAAAAATGAACTTTCTCATGATATAATTTTTTTTTTGATGTATGCATGTGACGCTGGAGCACAAAACCAAAGTTAAGTCGCTGGGGTATATTTGTAGCAATAGTCAAAATACATTGTAAGGGTCAAAATTATAGATTTTTCTTTTATGCCAAAAATCATTAGGATATTAAGTATATCATGTTCCATGAAGATAATTTGTACATTTCCCACCGTAAATATATCTGAACCTAATTTTTGATTAGTAATATGCTAATGCTAAGAACTTAATGTGAACAACTTTAAAGATGATTTTCTCAATATTTAGATTTTTTTGAACCCCGCAGATTCCAGATTTTCAAATAGTTGTATCTCGGCCAAATATTTTCCTATGCTAACAAACCATAGATCAATGAAAATATTATTTATTCAGCTTTCAGATAATGTATAAACCTCAATTTTGAATAATTGACACTTATAACTGGTTTGTGGTCCAGGGTCACATATATATGTATAGCACTTCACTGTGAGTAAACAAGAATCGGCAAAATTGCCAATTCTTGTTTACCAATAGTGACTTACTTTAATAAGAACACAGTATGCACATGTGGAACCGGACTGTAAAATAAAGTGCTACCATGGATTTAGCTGAGAAGTACTAAGTTATCACTGTTTTATAAGCTCACATTCATCTGGGTCAAAACTGGTCCGAGTAAGGCAAAAGTTATCAGTTCAGTGTAATTTTTTTTAAAACATTATGATTAAGCATGAGAAATAGTAATAATGCCTTTCCACAACGTTGCTAATAAGCTTCGAGTGCCATGAGAATCTCTCTGGATTTGCCCTCTCGAGAGATGCAGCAGATACAAATCTGCTGTCCAGTGGGGGTCAAGTATTATGCTGAGATACATATTTGCATTTAAGCCCATGTGGCACAGCAGGTCTCTAGCAGAGTGTATAATTTTACCGGAGGTGTATATCTGTCACGGTGCTGGTCAATGGAGACAGACAGGTAGATGTAAATCAAAAGGGAATTTATTTAAAATTAACTCAGGATGGGCTTCCAACAGAAGAGAGACAATGAAGAACGTTCTGGAAGCAGGATGAACAGTATCAACTGTTTGTAAACTTGCGTGTCCACCGGCAGAGACGAGTTCCAAGGATGGACGGGCAGACAGGAGGACATCGACCAGTGTAGAGAGCTGCAACCATGCAACCTTAAGATCAGCCGATGAGTGACAGAGGTGAGTGAGCTTATGAAGGGTGAAGGTAAGTGATTGCAGGTGTGCTCAATCAATGATGAGTGAAACCAGGTGAGGGCGTGCGCTGTGATTGGAAAGGGAGCAGGATAGGCAGATCTGTGACAATATCTGTCATCGCAGGGTTAGAAACAGCGCAGAGTCATCCGCGGGGAGGAGATCTGCTCTAGCGTGAAGCCGAATGTGAATTGTTCTTTAAAAGTGTGATTTTTGTACAAAAGCACAGTTAAAACCTTGTTAAAAAGTAATCTTTGTCAATTTTAATGACATTTCAGCAACAAATCTCTTTCATTGTACATTTCAGCTAAATTGGCTAAGCACACTTAACTGCTTTGTGATTCAACACACCATCCCAGTAGGCATATAGATGTGTGATATCTTTGTAATTAGATATTAAAGCAGATGAAAACCCTTGATATCTATGTGAATTAATGTGTCAATACTGTATTACATGTCATCACACAGACCATTCGACAGTGTTGAATAGGTGGAAATGTTCTACAGGAACAATGCAACATAACAAAACCAGATTTATTTCATTATAATCAATGAATCTGACGGTTTGGGATTCATCTTGTGCTTGGCCAACTCTTTTTGTTTAAATTATCTTCTTTCTAACTACATGTACAGTATATGGAGCTCTACATTGTGTATAAGGTTTAATCTTTAAAATATACCATACAATTTGTTATACCCATGTATTTCTGTTTAAAATAGCCTAAGCAATGAAATTCACTAATTTTACAATTTCTATAGCATAAAGCTCACAGCTGATTGGTTCGTTGTTAAAGGGACAGTTCACCCCCAAAATGAAAATTCTATCATAATTTACCCAACCTGATATTGATCCAAAACCTTTCTTCAGCAAAACACACAAGAATATATTTTGGATATTACATATAAGGAGAACATTCAAATAACATTGGATCCCACTGACTTCCACTGTATGGACAAAAAACATTAAGACTTAAATGACTTATTTCAAAATGGCTTACTCAAAATATCTTTCTGCAAAATAAAAAAAAGCTTTCTTCTTTGGAATGACTTGAGACTGAGTAAATTATGATGGAATACAAATTTTGGTCTAATGTGACACAATGTTGCACCGGTTGCAGTTACGGTTTTACATTAGCGGCATTTCCGTAAAATGTATCTGTCTAAAAAGGTCAATTGTTTATTGTCAATATTTTAGTGATGTATGAAGTATATATCCAAAGAAGTTGCTTTCAAACCAAGTAGCTTTCTGCCAACCATTGCGTGTTTCACATGATTTCCCAGTGGTAAATGTCTTCGCACTTTTACTGTTACATAATGTCAAAACTATTCGTGTCAGTGTTAAACTTTTGCCCTCTTCTGGGTCACATTACAGTAGGCTTCAGTCTTATTTACATGCATCAACTTATTTGATGTTCCTCTGAAATGACATTCTCAGCCTGAGCAGTTTCATTCTGGAGTGCATATTGAGTTTCCTGTGATCCATGAAAATTCCCACCTATGCACGAATCCGGGACATTTCCCTGAAGGTATTAGAAAGCCTAATGGAATTCATTCCTCAATGTCCCACTCTCATTTTTCTCTCTCAGGAAAGGGGGATGTGTTCGGGGATGTGTTCTGGAAAGAGATGAATTTAGCTCAGGCCTGTGCAAACGTCCGTGCGCTGACCTACTGCGATCTTCACATCATCAAACAGGACGCATTACAGAAGGTTCTGGAGTTCTACACAGCCTTCGCCGGACACTTCTCACGAAACCTGGTCCTCACCTACAACCTGAGGAAAAGGGTGGGTACCTAGACACTTTAAAAATAGCTTAAACCCTAAAGTTACAAATTAGTTTGACAAATAATCTCATGTTTCCCAACCCCAGTTCTGCACATTTTGGATGTCCCCATTGTATGTGACCCTGGAGCACAAAAGTCATAAGCAGCGCGGGCATATTTGTAGCAACAGCCAACAATACATTGTATGGGTCAAAAATGTTCCTTTTAAGCCAAAACTCATTAGGGTATTAAGTAAAAATCTTGTTCCATGAAGATATTTGTGAATGTTCTACCGTAAATATATCAAAACTTCGTTTTTGATTAGTAATATGTATTGCTAAGAACTTCATTTGCACAACGTTAAAGGCGATTCTCTCAATATTTAGATGTTTTTGCATCCTCAGATTACATATTTTCAAATAGTTATCTCAGCCAAATAGTGTCCTACCCTAACAAATACAGGTGCACGAGAAAAGATACGAGAATCGTTCTGTCAAGTTTCTCTTTGGGTAGAGAAGCTTGGAATTTTTGTGAATCTAGGTTGATACCTAAAAATTCGATGGACGTGCTTGGGCCCGAGGTTTTGTCTTGAGCGAAAGGAATCCCAAGCTCTGCGAAGACTTTTCGCATTGTCAACAGGTGCGCGGCTGGGATGGGCGAGATGATTAAAAAAATCGTCTAAGAGATGGACTAGAAAGGGCACGGCGTAATTGTTGGGTCCAGGGTCCAGCAGATTGCTTCTGACAACATGTCGAAAATTTTAGGGCTGCTTCTGCAGACGAACGTGAGGCGGACGGAAAAGTAAAATTAGTAAAAAAGTGGCTTGTTGGAGTCGTGCCAGTGAAGAGAAAATTCTTCTAGCGGAATGAGTCTGTTGACACTCGGGAGCGGGGAGTTATGTGGGGAAGAGAGATCAATTATTAGCCATTTTTTTACCGGAAAATTTTCTGGTAGCTACACCTATGAGGCTAACGTGGAAGGTGTTTAACGGAGGAACGGAAAAGGGACTGATCATGAAATTTGCGTCTATTTCTTTCTTAATGAGAAGATCGACTGTTTCGGGTTCGGGTAGAGCAGATTGGAGATGATGAGGTTTTCAGAGGGTAGATTTTCAACACCAGGATAAAAGCCATGTGAGAGACCCGACAGTAGATATTCATGGAAATTAGGGTCAGGGTAATAAAGCAATTCAGACGACAAGTGAGAAACATTAACGGGAGTCGATAAATACTGTTTATCATTTTTATTTGCAGCTTTTTGAGCTGGGCAAATCATGCGGGTGTGAGCGCTGCCACAAAAATTACAGATATGCATGTATCAGCAGCGTTGTCTTATGTATCTTCCTGAATTAAAGTTGGCACAGACCGGGCTGTGGGAGGAAGATGAGAGGCGGCGGTCGGTGAAAGCGGGGAGAGAAGGATTGGTAGAGGTGCTTGGAAAGCGTGGGACGTAACTGGTGGATTTTGGTTTTGATGGTTCCGGGCAGGGAGGAATGGATGGGTTGATGAAGGGGCATGTTATGGTAAAATGGGCGATGGAACGGCAGACTGCTTGTGGAGTTCAGTGTCCAAAGCCCCCCAGTGAGGACACTGATTCCACTGGGCCACTTGGATGGCGCATTTAGCTGAGAACAGCTTGTGGTAAGTGTAGAAATGTGAGCCCCCGTATGATAACGCAAGCTCAGCGATAATTGCGAGATAGTCGCTGAGCTCGCGACTCCTGTTTGGGAAAACTGAGCAGATGATTTTGGAGTAACGAATAAAAGCAATTGTGAATTCGTAGAAAGATAAAGTATGTGAATGATTGTGTGCCGTATTTTTTAGAGTGACTGCTAATTTTCTGCAGTCAATTTGTCGATCAGCTAATGGAGGAGAAATAGGAGAAAGAAGGGAAAAGAGATCAATATCTGCACCTGCTAAAATTTGGCTCCTGATGTTGTTGGAAACTGGGGGCAGATTCAAGGCAAGGGCATTCGTCGGCATAGGTAGGGGCGTGGCTGTGGACAAAGAGAAGGAATAGCCGGTATGAGGGAGGCAAGGGGGAAAAGTAGAGGCCGGAACTGCTTGCTACGGCAGGCTCGTGCTTGGAACGGTAGCAGAATCGGACGAAAAGGAGAAAAAAAGGTTAGGAATAATGGGTGCCTGTGCAATAAGCGGAGGTGGCCTCGGGCATTGACCAACCCGGGGGGCAGGCCAAACATTGGGAAGGAGTGGGGAAATAGCAGGCATCGGGACCTGCGGCATTAGAGGAGGCGGCCTCATGCTTGCGCTAGTTACAGGACCGGACCAAACATTAGGAAGAAGAGGGGAATAGCGGCGTCCGGCCTCCTGCTACTAGCGGATGGTTATTTATAGGAGATTGTGTGTGCGCTGATTGAATATATAGTGTAATCACTACTGATTAGCTGGCCGTGTTAATTATCTGTGCGTGCTACTCCCAAAATGTGTTTATATAACATCACATAAGGAAGTAATAATAGCACAGTTGCATCAGTTGAATGCAGGTTTATATCACTTTGCATTCACTGACACTATCGTGTAGTGTTATTTTCCAGCATGATAGAGCATTAAACTTTTATTGACACTCCCTGGACTTGAAGCAACATAATAAAAACGCAGGGATATGTGCCTGTACCAACACAATAAAAGACTTTTAAATGCCCATTTTAGCACCACTCACTAGACATTTCACTTTGAAACTGCCATGATACGTGCAATAAGGTACGTAATATCGGTATTGCAGAAATGTTGTCACAAGCACATATTTCCTATGAGCCTCGGTTGGCCATAATACTGGTCAAATCTGTTGTTAATCAGGACCTCTAAGGAATGAGAATGAGCTTACTTGACCAGGTATGTTTACACATACAAGGAATTTGTTATAGTGACAGAAGCTCCACAGTACAGCAGAATGACAGCAACAGGACAGGACACAAATAATAAAACGATTGTAACGTAAAAAGTGCTATACAAATAATCTTGAATTGAATAAAATAATGATATACAAACATGCAAATAGGCAATGCACAAAATATCAAAAACACAATATATAATATAGACAATTATCCATGTACAGTTCTGATATGTGCAAATTGAAATGAAAAATAAGTATGTCTGATAAATAAATCATGTATAATAGTGTTGTTTGTTCCACGTTTAATGTCAAGTGTTCAGAAGATGGATTGCCTGAGGGAAGAAACTGTTCCTGTGTCTGGTCATCCTGGTGCTCAGAGCTCTGTAGCGTCGACCAGATGGTAACAGTTCAAAGAGGGAGTGTGCTGGATGTGAGGGGTCCAAAGTGATTTTTGCCAGCCCTTTTGCTCACTCTGGATGAGTACAGATCTTGGAGACTGGGGAGGGTTGTACCAATGATTCACTCAACAGTCCGGACTACCCTCCATATTCTTCTGAGGTCAGATTTGGTAGCTGAACTAGACAGTTATTGACATGCAGAGGACGGATTCAATGATGGCAGAGTAGAACTGTTTCAACAGTTCCTGTGGCAGGTTGAACTTCCTCAGTTGGTGAAGGTAGTCTAACCTCTGCTGGGCCTTTTTCACATGACTAAATGTGATTGTCCCAGTTCAAGTCCTGAGAGATTGGGGTGCTCAGGAACCTGAATGACTCCACTGTAGTTACAGTGCTGTTTAAGATGGTGAGTGGGGGAGAGCAGGGGGGTTTCTCCTGAAGTCCGTGATCATCTCCACAGTTTTGAGCATGTTAAGCTCCAGGTTGTTAAGATTGCACCAGACAGCCAGCTCCTTAACCTCATGTCTGTAAGCAGACTCTTCACTGTCCTGGATGAGGCTGATCAGTATGGTGTCATCTACAAACCTCAGGAGCTTGACAGAGGGGTCTTTAGATATGCAGTCATTGGTGTAGAGGGAGAAGAGCAGTGGGGAGAGAACACAGCGCTGAGGAGCTCCAGTGCTGATCGTACGGGTGCTGGATGTGTATTTTCCCAGCCTCACTAACTGATTCCTGTCTGTCAGGAAGCTGTTGATCCACTGACAGATGGAGGTGGGGACGGAGAGCTGTGTCAGTTTATTCTGAATTGATGATGGTGTTAAAAGCGGAGCTGAAGTCTACAAACAGGATCCTCACATAAGGTTATTTAAGTTACTGTTGCCTTTCTATCATCTCTAACCATTCTGCCCATTCTCCTCTGACCTCTGACATCAACAAGGCATTTTCGTGACTAGTACTTATTCATTAGATACTAGTACTTATTTATTAGGTACTAGTACTTATTAATTATATATTAGTACTTATTTATTAGATACTAGTACGTATTAATTAGATGCTAGTACTTATTCCTTAGATACTAGTACTTATTTCAATAGTGACTAGTAACTATTTTATTGTTACTAGTAATACATTTTTTATGTTTGCCATTGACTTCTATGGGGATCCGTCATTGAGATATCAACTATTCAGTTTTGACTAGTAAGTATTCCAATAGTAACTATTATTTATTTTTTATGTACTAGTAGTTATTAATTAGGTACTAGTACATATTTGTAGATACTAGTACTTATTCATTAGATACTAGTACCTATTAAATAGACACCAGTACTAATTCATTAGATACTATTACTTATCCATTAGATACTAGTACTTATTTTGTAAATACTGGTACTTATTTATTAGTTATTAGTACGTATTCATTAGATTCTAGTATGTATTCATTAGATACTAGTAATTATTCATTAGATACTAGTACCTATTCAATAGATACTAGTACACATTTATTAGATACTAGTACTTATTTAAAATCTTACTAGTAAGATTTTTTATTTTACTAGTACATTTTTTAATTGAACTCTACTTTAGCCATTTGGACTAGTCATAACATAAGATGAGTAAAAAAGCAGATCTGACTAGTAAGAAAAGAATTGTTACTAGTAGTAATTACAAAAGATACTAGTGTCTAATAAATAAGTACTAGTACCTAATTAATAACTACTAGTATCTATTAAATAGGTACTAGTATCTAATGCATAAGTATTAGTATCTAATGAATAAGTACTAGTATCTAATAAATAAGTACTAGTATCTAAAAAATAAGTACTAGTATCTAATGAATAAGTACTAGAATCTAAAAAATACGTACTAGTACCCAATGAATAACTACTAGTACATACAAATTAAATACTAGTCACTAGTGGAATACTTACTAGTCAAAACTGAATAGTTGATATCTCAATGACGGATCCCCATAGAAGTCAATGGCACAAATGTAAAATGTGTTACTAGTAACAATAAAATAGTTACTAGTCACTATTGAAATAAGTACTAGTCTCTAAAGAATGTGTACTAGTATCTAATGAATAAGTACTAGTATCTAATAAATAAGTACTAGTACCTAATAGATAAGTACTAGTATCTAATGAATAAGTACTAGTACCTAATAAATAATTACTAGTATCTAATGAAAACGTACTAGTATCTACTGATTAAATACTAGTATCTAATGAATAAGTACTAGTTACTTTACAATAGACACTAGTACCTAAGGAATAAGCACTAGTACTTAAAGAATAAGCACTATTAGTTAATGAATAAGTACTAGTACTTAATGGAAAAGATACTAGTATCTAACAAATAAGTACTAGTAACATGAAAATAGATACTACTACGGCTTATAGATTAAATGTTAAAACGGCTTGCCATGTGATTGGTTGATTAGCAATTTGTGTTACCAAGCAATTGAACAGGTGTACCTAATAAAGTGGCCGGTGAGTGTATATATGTATATATATTTATGTGTATATATATATATATATATATATATATTTATTTATATTTTTTTAACAGTCAAAGAAAGTGTTTTCATCCTCAAAAAGCACAATGCCATTTTGGAAACAGCTATTTAAAGTACTGAAAAGCGTTTTCACAAAAGGCGGTAATTCTCCATAAAGGGCTGTACTCATGTGTAAATAATAGCTGGTATAGTCAGACTAAACTTTAAAAAAATTATCTAAGCTCCTTATTTTAATGCCCTTGAATGATCAAATTCCTACAGCTTTGTGATGTTTCATCGGTTTTGTTATTATGTTTTCCTCTTGGCTGTCAAAAGTTTGACCTTCCTTCATTTACTGCTGCTCTTCCGAGAACGATTTTGACAGCTTTTCGTTAATGTTATAGCTGGTGTGGGTGAACACTGTTCAGTTTCCTCTGCTTTTGTCTCAGGGTTTGTCAGCTACATTGCGTCTGTTTGGAGGCGGGGCTAGGGCTGCAGCTTCGTTTAAATTCACATCTCGTTTCTCTATGTAAGCACTTTTTACAGTGAAGTGATTATGAAGCCAACTGAGCTGTAAGATCTATACCCTCTAGTAGACACAATCCCTATAGCACTCCATTACTCACATGGCAGCTGTAGGAACAGTGAACACCTCTGAATACTGAATGCACTGCTGTTCTTACTGTGCTTTCCTTTTCATCTCTCCAAATGGGTTACTTTTAAAGGGATAGTTCTCAAATAAATAAATAATAACAATAATAATAAAATTAATTAATACATAGGGCAACCTCCTGTATGACTTTGTTGGTATGGTTGGTATGCAATCTAACATTTGAAACCAATATATGTTGCTACTATTTTTATTAATATTTTGGAGCTTTAAAAAAAATAAAAATTATATATATATATATATATAATAATTTTTTTTTTTTTTTTTTTTTAAAGCTCCAAAATATTAATAAAAATAGTAGCAACATATATTGGTTTCAAATGTTAGATTGCATTTGTTACAGTAAATGTTTGGACACATAAATCTATAAAGTGAAAAAATTCAATATATAATAGAATAGAATATGATCTTTATAGCTGTTTGTCTGTAAAGGCCTGTTCACAACAAGGATGACTATATAAGATATAACTATAAAGTTTCAACAACCATTCTAATTCTAATTTCAACATTATTTTTTTCCAGCTGATATTTAAAAATATATATACATAAAAAATATATTAATATATACTGGTCAATTATAATTGCAGGTCTTATTTTTTGAGGTTTGCTCAAGGTCATTCCTGAATTAAACTGATGGTAGTTTATTGATCAGATGATAAATCAGAGGTGAGTCAATAACAAAAAACAACAAAGAATAACTGGTTGCTCTCTTTAGTCTAGTCTGACATTATAGGTGTGATTTATGAAATCTAAAGTCTTGCTTCAGCCTATGAAACAGTTTGAGGGCTGAAGCAATCTTCTCCTGTGTGCTGTGTTTGCGTGTTTGAGTGATTGCATGGCTATCATCAGAGTAATGGCCTTATTCGTTCAGGTGAGATTGAGGCGTAAGCGGCTCGGTGTATCTGGCTGTATTATCCAGGTATAGCCTAATCAGATCCAGCCTATTGAACTAATGCTCAAATCTTAAGCGTTGCTCTGCTGTCTATGTGAGTGCAGGATGAAGAGAGAGACAGAGACAAAGATTAGATAGCCGTGATCAAAGCTGGCCGTTTAGTTTTGTAACGGTCAGAAAATAGGCATGTAGAGTCAAGAGCTGAATTGAATTGAACTGAATTGAATAACAGAACATGGAAACCTGATATAGACGTATCTTCATCATCAATCCCCTCCTTCAGTCCCTCCATCAACATCTGTCTATCTCTTTTTCACTTTCTGTGATGAGTGATTTAAGTATAACAGACGAAATATGATTTAAGATAGATAGAGAGACAGACAGACAGACAGACAGACAGACAGACAGACAGACAGACCGACAGACAGACAGACAGAGAGACAGACAGACAGACAGACAGATAGAGACAGACAGACCGACCGACCGACCGACCGACCGACCGACCGACAGACAGACAGACAGACAGACAGACAGACAGACAGACAGACAGACAGACAGACAGACAGACAGACAGACAGACAGAGAGAGAGAGAGAGAGAGAGAGAGAGAGACAGACAGACAGACAGACAGACAGACAGACAGACAGACAGACAGACAGACAGACAGACAGACAGACAGACAGACAGACAGACAGATAGATAGATAGATAGATAGATAGATAGATAGATAGATAGATAGATATGGCAATAAATAATGACAGAATGTACTATTATGGTGAACTATATAGCCTTGTACACAGTGCTTACGATAGACACTGACATAATGGTACTCTTAAAGCTCTTTGTCAAAGATCAGTGGTTTTGATTGTGTTCTGGGATGGACAGATCTATATCCTTCAGTGTCCCCTGGACAGGGGCGGCACACAGCAGAGATCTGAGCATTGGACGCTGGTATTGATCACAGTGCTCGCTCTCTAGCTTCTTATATTACTAAGACATTTATGTGTGCTTTTAATTCAGACAAATCTCTCTTGCTTTTCACCTTCCCTGCAAATATAATAATATTTAATCTCTCTTGTATCCTTTTCACAGCAGCTTTTCTTTTAGTTCTGCATTTGTTCATTGATATTTTAATGCAATCTCCCACAGACTCATCCTTTATTTATATTCTCCTCTTTTTTCTGTTCCTGTCTGTGTCTCTCTTATCATTGATCTGTGGCCGGGCTTGTCCTATAACTGTGTCTGTCTGTATATGATAATCACACCACACAGCTAAAACATGTGCGGCCTGACCTAGCCCTGTGCACATGTAACAACACTGTCTTGTTTTCTTTGTAATACATGGCTCTCAAAAGGCCTCATAACATTCATTTAGGTCACATCCAACCCTGGGGAAAGGATCTAGTCTCTTGTTTGCCCACAAAAAGTGCTTAATGAGTGAGTGGCTGCTTGTGAAATATTATATTACAGAAGTATGTTCACCTTGTGAATAGATTCTGCTGATGGGTAAGTTTGTAAACTATCTCAAGATAGTAATTTTATAAAAATTTACACTTAATCAGTATTTGGGGGTTAACGCATTACAAAAGTAACGCATTACAGTAATGGATTACTTTTTTCTGTAACGCAGTAGTGTAAGGCATTACTAATCAATTTCAGTAATATTTTACTCGGTACATGTTCAGTAACGCTTTCGTTACAACACACTTTTAGCCCAAAATGTAATTGTTCAAAGAAAAAGAAAACCCAGCAAGACCGCGAGACATTAACAAATAAAAAATGCTGCAAGTAAGTTCTATTTCCTGTTCGGTGGTCAGTCAATAGCCGCGTGTGGTGTCCAAGTTTTGTAAATAAAGACTAAACAACGACAGCTTATGACATATTTGTTTAGCGATTTATTTCATTCATCTCCCTCTCGCTGGTGGAACTTTGTGTTGTGTGACGTACCCTGCTAAAAAAAACAATAGAAGCCCAATAGAAACCATCACAGATATTCCAATGGTTTCCATTAAAATTACATTATGAACCTTTTACATTACTTTTTCCAGTAAAACCATTACAAAATTCCTTTTTGTTTTGGGAATTTTTCCAACAGGATTTAACATCCCACCAATAGAATCCATCACATACCAGTAGACACCATTATAGTTTCCATTAAAACCAATACAATTCCCCTTAAAACCATTAAATCCATTACATGTTCTATTGTTTTTTCCAGCAGGGTAGTCCAGTGAAGGCGTTTTTAGGGTGTGTTTTACAGGAGTGCCGCAAGGCTACTGTACCCGACACTGGAAAAGCGGCGTGATTTCTGCAGAGATTTTAGATTTCGGCCTCTGTGCTCGTGTCTGAGGCTATTAGCCCCACCCGGCTCGCTGTAAGCCCCGGCTTGCACTGGCCAGTGGAAAAGCGGCTAATGGGTGAAGATAGCAGAAGACTGGACATTCGTGAGATGCCTAGAAAGCCCACAGTTATTATGCTACACCTTATTGTTTAAATATTTACACCTTAAAATATTTCACATAATCAGTGTAGTTTGATTCACAAACAAATGATTCTAATGAGACTAATTAATTGCTCAAAAGGACCTCAATCTCACAAATGATCAGTTTGATTTGTTGAAGTTTGTTCATAATGCCATACTAACATACTGCTGTGCAGTATACACTATTTGGTATCTACTGCTTAAAAAAAATTGTAAATAAAACAGTAGATATTATTTCATGATAACATATGTGTAGTGCACTGCATTGTGGTCATATGACCTCATGACATTGCATGTAGATAATAGGTCATTCAAAACCAGAAAAAAATCAATAACTAACCCTTTGCTTTAGGATAGTATGTCACTCCGAAATATTAAATTCTTAGGTCATTTGGGTTGCACAGTCAATTTTTGAATGGTTCATCTTTGAGACAGCCAGTTGTTTCCTGTCACCTCTAGGCTAATAATGGACAATGGAAGACAATTTTAAGTCCTCTGACTCTATTGATCATCATGAGAAGAAAATCGTCACTGGTTACTTTCACTGGAGCAAGTAAATGAAGATGGAAGTGTGCTAGAGCGCGTTAATGATATACCGTAACAGCCGGATACATTTTCACACTTATGGGAGTTTGTGCTGAAAGTGCAATTATCTTACTGCATCTCTTTAAAGAATCTAAAATCATTACTGTCAAACCTTCTGGTAATGTCTTAAATAAACAGTTCAGCTGAAATAGAAAATTCTGGCGTCATTTACTCACATTCATATTGTTCCAAATCCACACGACTGTTTTCAAAACACGAAAATATGCAACAAAAAATTAAAAAAACAAAAATACAATATTTTATACAAATTAACAGAGACATTGACACATTTTAGTCAACTTAATAAAAAATAAAAATGTTAAATATATTTTTGGTAAAAAAAACAACAACTAATGATGCACTCATTGGCTACTGTTAAAGTCACCTTAAAGTCAAAACTAAGCATTCTTATTATTTTCTATGGAACATTGCAGTGTTAATTATAAATTATGCATCCATGCACATATATGCACATATGTGTATATATGTGCACATATATTAAGTCTTAAGTCGCTGGTTATATTTGTACCAATAGCCAAAAATACATGGTATGAGTCAAAATTATAGATTTTTCCTTTATGCCAAAAATCCTTTGGATATTAAGTAAAGATCATGTTCCATGAAGATATTTAGTAAATATCCTGCTGTAAAAATATTAAAACTTAATTTTTGATTAGTAATATGCATTGCTAAGAACTTCATTTTGACAACTTTAATGTTGATTTTCTTAGTATTTTGATTATTTTGTACACTCAGATTACAGATTTTAAAATAGTTGTATCTCAGCAAATATTGTCCAATCATAACAAACCATACATCAATGGAACTATTATTTATTCAGCTTTCAGATGATTGAAAATGTACCCTTATGACTGGTTTTGTGATCCAGGGTCACATATATATCCTGAACAAAATTATAATCGCAACCCTTTTTCTTTGCCCCCATTTTTGATGAGCTGAACTGTACACAAAAGGCCTATTTCTCTCAAATATTGTTCACAAATCTGTCTAAATCTGTGTTAGTGAGCACTTCTCCTTTGCCGAGATAATCCATCCACCTCACAGCTGTGGCATATCAAGATGATGATTAGACAGCATGATTATTGCACAAGTGTGCCTTAGGCTGGCCACAATAACAGGCCACTCTAAAATGTGCAGTTTTATCACACAGCACAATGCCACAGATATATATATATATATATAAATGTGCTTTGCCAGCTCTAGTGAAACACGTTTGTCTTGGACATACAACACTATCAGACATATGAGTATGTAGCATGTTATCTCAAACTCCAGTAATTCTTTACGGATGGCTGATCAAGATTTAACATGAGAAAATATGTGTTTGTTGTGTTCAGTCAGTTTTCAGATTCGAGCAATAAACTATGAACCTCTCTAACCCCCAAAACTCATTATCTTTGGCTTTGACACATCAGAAAAATGACACTCCAGAATATTGTCCGCCTCCAGTCCAATGCTGCTCCCTCTGCACATCTCACAGTCATCTGTCTGATCTGATAGAAAATCCATTTATTTTTGCACCTTACAATGCATTTTAGTGGCTTCATCAGGAAGCAGATTCATGTGATCTGGCAAGTAAGCAAAGTCTCGCTGAGTCAGTCTGCGGACAGGAATGAATTAATGAAGCAACATCATTAACACATTAGGACAGCTCCCGCGGCCATTAACATATTGCTTGTAAGTAGGTTTGCAAAAAAAAACATTAGTTCTAAACACCCTGTGCTTGATTTTCATCTGATTTATATTTAAATGCAGTATTTCAGTGTCCAGGCCACACCTTCAGTGATCAATCTAATCTAAATAAGACTAATTAAATTAATAGTCTTCTCTCTCAATTGTAAAAGATTTTACTAGAGACAGGAGTGTCGGTGACTCCTTGAACAATAAGCGGATGAGAAAATTATTAAGAAACAGTATTAACTGAAAACAATCGGCATAGCGAGACATCTCGTAAATCTTATCGCGTCACTTTTATGGGCATTTCTTCAACTAGGGGCAACTTTATATGAAGTAAAAAAAATTAAAAAAACGTGCTCAAAAGCCACGTAACACAGTGTCATAAGTTAAAATAATTTGTCTAGTTTTGAGGTCTGTAAGAGGACAAACTTAGATTACAAGAGAAATTGTTAATATTTTACTTTTTTATGACCTGCAATGAACAAATGTAATTTCCACCACATCTCAATATACAGCTGTTATTTAAATATAGAATAACTTATGCCATTCAAGAATTGTCTAAGATCATTTTTGTAACAAGTTTTACCAGTTTTTCCACAATGTACCATAATTACACATTTGTCAATGAGATAAATTAACTGTCCTAAGGACCAAATGCTGAACTGTACACCTGTTGCACTCTGAAATGTAATATTGGTTATTACAAATTAAAATAACTTATTAGAAAATAAATAACTTGTATTTCTATTTTAAGTAGAGCATGATCTCATAAATTGTGGATCCATTTTTAATGTGTGGTGAGAACTTTTAAAATAAAAAATAAAAATGTGTGGTGATGGAAATGACAGGGTGTCGTGGAAAAGACAGGGTGTCGTGGAAATTTAAAGGGAATAAACCAGCTACTGTGAACATTGCCGCCTCTCTACCGGACGAGCTCAACACCTTTTATGCTCGTTTCGAAGCTGATAACACCGCACACACAGAGAGCGCTGCCGCGGCTGCTGCAGAAGAGGTGAATCCACTCTCGCTTTCTATCGCAGATGTAACCCGATCCTTCAAACGGGTGAACATCCGCAAAGCCGTAGGCCCTGATGGTATACCAGGCCGTGTGCTCAAAGCATGCGCTTTCCAGCTAGCCGGGGTTTTTACAGACATTTTCAATCTGTCCCTCTCTCTGTCTGTGGTTCCCTCATGCTTCAAAAAATCCAACATTGTGCCCATACCAAAGAAAAATAAAATCACATGCTTGAATGACTGGAGGCCCGTTGCTCTGACCCCCATCTTCAGCAAGTGTTTTGAGAAGCTCGTCAGAGACTACATCTGCTCTGTGCTGCCTGCTTCACTGGACCCACTACAATTTGCATACCGCAGTAACCGTTCCACAGACGATGCTATTGCCTTCACCCTGCACACTGCTCTCTCCCACCTGGAAAATAAGGACACCTATGTGAGGATGCTGTTCGTGGATTATAGCTCGGCATTTAACACCATAGTGCCTGCCACACTGGTTGCAAAGCTCCAGACTCTAGGACTGAACAGATCTCTGTGCAGCTGGATCCTGGACTTCCTGACAGGCAGAAGTCAGGTGGTCAGAATCGGCAACAACACCTCATCTCCTCTGATCCTCAACACTGGTGCTCCGCAGGGCTGCGTCCTCAGCCCACTCCTGTACTCCCTGTACACACACGACTGTACAGCTACACACAGCTCCAACGTCATCGTCAAATTTGCAGACGACACAACGGTGATAGGCCTGATCACCGACAACGATGAGACGGCCTACAGAGAGGAGGTGAGTACCCTGACTAAATGGTGTCAGGAGAACCAACTCAACATCGACAAGACCAAGGAGCTGGTGGTGGATTACAGGAGACAGAGCAGAGAACACACACCCATCACCATCGACAAGACACCTGTGGAGCGGGTGAGCAGCTTTAAGTTCCTCGGCGTTCACATCACTGAGGATCTCACATGGTCTGCTCACACAGATGCAGTGCTGAAGAAGGCACATCAGCGTCTCTTCTTCCTGAGACGGCTGAGGAAGTTTGGAACGAGCCCCAGAATCCTCAGATCCTTCTACACCTGCACTGTGGAGAGCATCCTGACCAGCTGCATCACCACCTGGTTTGGAAACCGCACCGCTGGCAACCGCAGGGCTCTGCAAAGGGTCGTGCAAACTGCCCGCCACATTGTTGGAGGTGAGCTTCCCTCCCTCCAGGACATCTACACCAGGCGGTGTACAAGGAAAGCCCGGAGGATTATCAAAGACTCCAGCCACCCGTCCCACAGACTGCTCTCTCTGTTGCCCTCAGGGCGACGTTTCCGCAGCATCCGATCCCGCACTAGCCGACTGAGGGACAGCTTTTTCCCTGTATCGGGCTAATGAACAGTCAGAACTAATTCACCCTACATCACACTCCCACTCACACAACATGCCATGCACTGCACTTTAACACAGTTCAACTGGACTACACGCACACACTGCACTAACACATCTGCTATCACTGGACACCACACAAGCACACCCACGACATTGCATATGTATAATCTGTGGCACCTTTGCACAACTATCTGTTGCACAACCATCTGCTGTAAATTTATAATCTGTTGCACCTTCACATATTACTATGTATAGATGTGTACATAATGTAGATGTGTACATACAGTGTATAATGCGTATCGATAACTAAGTATGTCTAATAGTACACTGTGTGTACTGAGTATATGTATGTGTATTTTGCACATTGTCTTCTGTAAGTCTGTAAATATGTACTGTCCATATGTAAACTGTTGTTTTTTTTTTGCACTGTCTGGAGCACGCTCGTAAGAATTTCACTCACCAAGGCACTTGTGGCTGTGGTGATGTGACAATAAAAGTGATTTGATTTGATTTGATTTGATTTGATTTGATTTGATTTGATTTGATTTGATTTGATTTGAAAGACAGGGTGTCGTGGAAATGACAGGGAGTCGTGAAAATGACAGGGTGTTGTGGAAATGACCGGGTGTCGTGAAAATGACAGGGTGTCGTGGAAATAACCGGGTGTAGTGAAAATGATAGGATGTCGTGGAAATGACAGGGTGTCGTGGAAATGACAGGGTGTAGTGAAAATGACAGGGTGTCGTGGAAATGACAGGATGTTGTGGAAATGACAGGGTGTTGTGGAAATGACAGGATGTCGTGGAAATGACAATGTGTCGTGGAAATGACTGGGTGTCGTGGAAATGACAGGATGTCGTGGAAATGATAATGTGTCGTGGAAATGACAGGGTGTTGTGGAAATGACAGGATGACGTGGAAATGACAATGTGTCGTGGAAATGACAGGGTGTTGTGGAAATGACAGGGTGTCGTAGAAATGATAATGTGTCGTGGAAATGACAATGTGTAGTGGAAATGACAGGGTGTCGTGGATATGACAGGATGAATTAATGTGAATGTAGAGAAACAGTAGAGATATTTATTAGAAAAAGTCTTAAACTCATCACACTCATTAAATTCGCCTCACAAAGTCGTTAAACATATCAATTTTACTTTGTAACCATAAATGTCATTTCCACCACAGAGGCAGTATGGTGGAAATTACATTTCTGTAGTTTTTTTTGTGAGAAAATGCCATAGTGAGAGATAGCTTCACTGATTAGCTTTGAATTAAAACTCATTAATGCATTTCATGTATGCAAAATACTCTTATTTAACTTAACATGTTTAGCTTTTTAAAACCACCCTTGTGAGAATGTTTGGAAATTGTGTATAATAAATATATTAAATGATCAAGCAATATGTACCTTGAATTTTCTTCATATGTTGTTGATGGAAATCTAAATTCCCTCCATGTCCAACATATGCTCTGGTGTCACTGAATGTTTCCATAGAAAAACCATCTTTCACACAAACTTTTTAAAGGGACAGTACACTGTTGTGGTAGAAATGGCACCAATACTGTGCTATATTTTGTATAAAAAGTTATATTGACAGTGGTCTCACATTAAATACCATCTTTCACACAAACTTTTTTAAATTAAATGAATAAAAACTCATTAATGCATTTCATGTATGCAAAATACTCTTATTTAACTTAACATGTTTAGCTTTTTAAAACCACCCTTGTGAGAATGTTTGGAAATTGTGTATAATAAATATATTAAATGATCAAGCAATATTTACCTTGAATTTTCTTCATATGTTGTTGATGGAAATCTAAATTCCCTCCATGTCCAACATATGCTCTGGTGTCACTGAATGTTTCCATAGAAAAACCATCTTTCACACAAACTTTTTAAAGGGACAGTACACTGTTGTGGTGGAAATGGCACCAATACTGTGCTATATTTTGTATAAAAAGTTATATTGACAGTGGTCTCACATTAAATACCATAATGTTTTTTAATTATTTTACTAGTGCTTAATTCAGGTACAATAATAGTTACCAGATAAGTCGTATTTTTAAACTATATTTTCACTGTTGAAATGTAAAAGTCTGGGTGTGCGACAAGAAGAAAACTGTGATTTTGACACCTATAAGGAGGTGAGAAAGTATGAAAAAATCATAATAGAAAAGTAGTAAAAGTTTTTGAGGTAGTTTTATGTTTAGTTTGACAAAGAAATAGGAATTTGTCCAAAATTATATGTATTTTAAAAAATATGACAGAAAGAGTATAAAAGTGCCCATATTCTAAGAATGACCCATATGTGGGACATTTGTTTTGTATTATTTATATTGTAGCAATAATCAAAGTAAATGCATGAAACACTAGCCAACATAAAGGAGTAAAACAGGGATCCTGCTTTCATTCAGCATCCAGGTTCATTCATACTTAAGAAAAAATGTAATAATAATAATTCCCCCAGGGTATGAAAAGCTGTTGTCCACCATTTTGGAAGAACACAGCATGAAATATCTGCAGGATATTACAGTCCTCTCCCATTTGCATGTTGACTTGGACAATTACCGCCATGTCTAACAGCTGAAGGCACAATGCAGACCCAGATAAATTGGATGTAGAGCGAGATGTGTTTGAAGAAACTGACTGAGGTCAACATTTTGACACAATTCTGTTACATTGCTTTTTCAAAAATGTACAAGACTTTTGAAGTGAAATGTCCATTGAAGTGAAATGGTTCGATGGTTTGAAAATAATGCACCGCCTGTACTAAACCCTACTTTGAGCCTGATAGCATTAGCAAAAGGAAATATGAGATACAAATGCATTTGCTTAAGCAACCATGTTATTTTAGCTTCTCTGAGTCTCTTTTATCATGGCTCATGTCTCACAGATTCATTCCTGATTGCTTCACAGTGCTTTACCAGGTGCGCTACCGAGCAAGTTTACTAAATCAGAAAGCTATACATATGGAAAGACAAAGGTTAAAATGTATTAGTTTACAAATCATGTAAAAGTATATTAAGGTCATAACATATTATTGTGAATTTGTTTTATTTAAACCTGTTATACCTACAAGCTATACCTGTCTATTACCTTTCATATTGCCGCTTTAGATAGGGTTTGTGTTTGGAACCCAAACTGTGTGTTTCTGTAGTCTCAGAGCTCATGAGATTGGCTGTGATTTGATCCATTTGGAAATGAGGTACCATGAGCAAAAAATGGCAGCATGTGAGTCACAAGCCTCAAAGGGGTCAGAGTCGGGGGTTGGGGGGGTGGGTCATGTTAACCTTTTTTACAGCCGCTTATCTGCTTATTGTATCAATTGTATTTGCTCTTCAAAAATCGGTACACACTTGCTTCTACAATGCCTGATTTTGATGCATCATGAAGTTAAATATAGCAGTGACAAAGCCCTCTAGCAACACTTCAAAATGAACCATGTGACTCGCTCCTCTTCGTTTGAGATGCTCGAGGGTCAAGAGCTCAGATAGATGTAGTGACCAAGGGCTCTAAAAATTCTGGGTCAATGATGTGCTGCTCATTTACGTCATCCAAACCATTAGTTTATTCGTTAAAAATGCATTTTCTGTAATGAGCATGGTTTTAATTTCTGTTTTAAAAACCATTTTGATATTTATGGGGGACCTAATGTCAAAAAAATCATGGCAATACAACCATCATGACATCATAATGAAGAAAATGGCCTCAAAAAAATTATTAAAAATGTATAATAATAATTGTATTTAAATATTAATACAAATTATTAATAATAATATCACTGCAACAGCTTTACTGCTTGTTTAAAAGAAAACAAAAAATAATTTGTCTATAAAATCAATGGAAATGATGTCCTACAGAGATTTTAAAATACAGATAATTTGACAAGGAAAGGATGGTTTAGGTTGTAAAATATCATGTGGTACTCGCCAAACTTTTTATATACTCTTCTTTTTTGTATTTATAAATAATATACAATTAATATATAATAAATTGTATATATAATAAATAATAAAATATAGTGATTTATATAATTTACATGCATAATGGTATGTGAAATGGACTTTTAAAACCCTTTTTTGTCATTTTATAGTGTTTATAGCTCATAATAACAATATTATTTTATGATTTTGGAGGTTTTAAAGGGTGAAATCATCCTGTAGTGTTCACTGTATTGGACACTTACCATTTCTTCGTCATCTAAATACATATTTATGCATGTTGGTACAAGGAGGGTTATATTTACAATTTCAGGAAAATGTATGTAATATGCTTTTTCACATGGTGTTATGTTCCCAAAATGTTTATGGTAGCTTATAAAATGTTGTATAAATCAACATTGTTTACAAAATTGTTTAGTTTTTAGAAAGATTTACTAAAGAAAAACGTGTAATGCAGCATTTAGTCATTTAAATAATAATAAAACGATTTAGATGTGTACACGTATTCAAAGTGTGAGGAAAATGTGTTAATGATTTTATTTGATGGCTGCACCTCATTACAGTTTTATAATGTTTAAACTTTCTTGGTATAAAGGTTATTCAAAACCATGAATACAAAGATAGGCTATCTTTGTATTTGCATTTCTATAAAACTTGTCATATTGATGATTGATGAGACCATTGATGAGACCAATGATTATTTTTCTAATCTCTATCAAATATACTCTAATATTGACCCAATTATGAATCAGTATTAAAGTATAAACTAAAAGAAGGGCTATATTTTTTTTATTTATTTCAAGCTTTAATTCCAGCTCAATGCCAGGTTTTCTAATACTGTAGGTTTACAGTCCAAAATTCAGACCAAAGGTAGTTATTTGCTTAAAATCCCGTCCTCTGCGCAAGCTCTGAAATCTCATTCGTGTTGCATTCAGCACATTTAAATGCATCTTGTGCATCATGCTCATCAAATGATGTCTTTAATGCCGAACCTGCCGAGACTAATTGCAGCTTACATCTTGGTCTGCTCTTCACATAAGCTATCAGATGATCAATTCTTTTAAAACTGAGTTCATCCTCATGTATAATTATACTCTCCTGTTTGAATCGCACAGATCATCTTCCGTAAAATAAGTGACGTCAAACAGGAGGAAGAGGAGATGCTGCGACGGAAGAACGAAGCGCCTCTGAATCTTCCTCCAGATCACCCGGTGCGGCGTCTCTTCCAGCGCTTCCGTCAGCAGAAAGAGGCCCGTCTGGCGGCAGTGCAAGCGAGTCAAGGAGAACCGGATGTGGAGAGAGGCAGAACGGAGACCGTGGTACACGAGATCACTGCAAGCACCAGCGTCGTCACAGTCACTGAACATCCAGCCACACCTATTACCACTGTGTCCTCCTCCTCAACGTCTAGAAAGCCATGTCAAGCCAAACTCTGCACTCCTGTGGCCCCTAATGGAAACTGTACAGGAAAAAAGTCATCAGAACCTCCCAAAAACAAAGGCTGGGGGCGGTTTAAAGATGCCACAGCCAAGTCTGATCTCTCTTGGTGTTCTGTCTCCAAAGCCGAGTCCATGGAGATGCTTCCAGACAGGACTAAGTGGGACTCATGGGACAGCGGCATCACCAAGAGTGATGGGAGCGCTCGAACCCCTCAGGATCGGAGTCCCTTGCAGGCCGAGGGCAAGCGAGCCTTTTGCCCCATTCCAGAGCAGAATCTCCAGGCCTGCTTTATGGACCTGAAGCAGGAGATGCGAGGAGACATCCTCTCCCTCGGCAGCAGAATGAGCGCGCTTGAAGGCCAGCTCGCCGAGATGCTCCAGCTTCTCAAAGACAGAAAGACCTCAGGATCTTCACACCTGTTTGACATGTCAAGACCAAATTCTCCAGATTCAGAAAAGGATGGCAACATGTGCTCCTAACTGAGTTTCATATCTGATGCGGTGGGCTGAAGGGAGCACGGTATGGTCCGGTTGAGGAGCTCATGCACTCCTAAAGATAAAGTTTTTTTTGCTGGGATCGGTGGTACCATGAAAACCTTCAAAGGAATAGTTCAATCAAGAATTATAATTTTAATCTCAGGCCATCCAAGATATAGATGAGTTTGCTTCTTCATTGGAAGAGATTTGGAGAAGTTTAGCATTACATCAGCTGCTCAATGCTGAATTCCTCCAAATCTGTGTAACATCCATGGACGTTTGTCATTGCACAGAAGGATCTATATAGTGGAAAAACATTCTTTAGATGATTAAAATGTGCTTCACACCAAGAAGAAGAAAAAAAGGTTAATTTAAGAACTGTTCACTTGGGTAACCAAAAATCTATTTTGGAGTGATATGGTGCAACAGCGCTTTTTTTTTAAACATATATGGATATATGGAACTTACATGTTATACAATATGTCATTATAATGAATATCAATTGTCAATTAAAAAAATAAATAATTGTCAAAATTGTCACTTGTCAATTAAAATGTGCTTCACACCAAGAAGAAGAAAAAAAGGTTATTTTAAGAACTGTTCACTTGGGTAACCAAAAATCTATTTTGGAGTGATATGGTGCAACAGCGCTTTTTTTTAACATATATGGATATATGGAACTTACATGTTATACAATATGTCATTATAATGAATGTCAATTGTCAATTTTTTTGTACAGTGGTTGACATTTTTCTACGGTCATCTAAATCAACTTCTGTTTTTACGGTTAAACCATATGTCTGATAATTTGTGAGTCAGTCAATCAAAATGTGATTATGAATGATTTCCTCAGCTGGAGAATCACCAACCTGGTTATTGTATGTTTGGGACTGACAAAACGTGCTGTATGATGAATATTTGTTTTTTTTTCACATAGAATCATCTTGGTATCATACTATAAATACTGTAGCCTGTTTATGTGACTAAATGCTGTGCTCTTAATAATGTGACAATATGCAACATAGCAATAGTGACAAATGTAAAAGAACCAAAATCCCCCTGTCCGTCAATCCTTGGTGGATGTTAAATATGTTGCGCTTGTTTTTGATTTTTAACAGCTTCATAACTCTGGCTCTTTTATTTTAGATCAATTAAAAACACACACACACACACACACACACACACACACACACACACACACACACACACACACACACACACACACACACACACACACACACACACACACACACAAAGTAAATAGTTAAGGGAAAGTGTTATGCTACATTTGGGAATATCAAAAAGTGTATTATTTACTATCAGATGTACAAAGTTAACAAATTAAGTGGTGGATAAGCAATAATGATAACTGTTTAAGTGTATAAATGAGGCATATACCATTATCTGGAGTAATATGAGAACAAATGAAGCATGAAATATGGAGCAGCAGTGTTATTTAGCATGAGATTGTTAGCATACTTGCCAAAAATCGATCATCTTTTATAAAGTGTTAAGTCCATTTTGTTTTGTTGGTCATTTCCAAGAAACTGAAGGAGAAAGGTATATCATAGCGTGTTAAATGCTTGTTTTGAAAAATTTGCACTGGAAAACTTTAATGTTTGATTCAATGTATGCAGAACACCATGTACTGTGAAACTGACTTGATAGGACTTACTGATTGTACTTTTATTTGTACTCTGATTTTAGAAAAAGGAACTGCAAAACATTTTAAAGCTGATAGCAGTTGTCTTCACTTTAGCTAATAACAATCTAAAGATCTAAGTTTAGCTAAATTAGTGCACATAGTGAATAGAAAAGAATGACGGTTCTAAATGGAAGATCTAGTATGGCCACTTTGGGAATGAATACACACAACACACATACACACACACACACACACTCACACACGCTCACGCACGCTCACACATACGCACACACATATGCTCACACATACGCTCACACATACACACACATATACACACATATACACACACATACACACACACAGTGTAAATCACTCAAATCAGGTCATAGGCCTTAACACAAAGGTTAGGTCTCATTTTTATTATCTTAAAATGAATATAAATTACAGTATTTGTACTCATTTAAATTTTTTATTGTGCCCTACTGATCTATATAAATTAATAACTTAAAAGCACAAGAGATTAAACTGTCGATTCAAATGTGTCAAATTTTCATATGAAATAATTTATACTTTGCATTAAATATTAATCATATTCATAACTTTATACTCCCAACTTGCTAAAATCAATTTTTGTGAATTATTTTTGTGATACACAGTGTTATTGAAACAATGTTTTTGAATTAAGTATCTTCTGCTCACCAAGGCTGCATTTACGTGATTAACAATACTCAGAAACAATTATAATTTAAAATAAGTGTTTTCTGTTTGAATATATGAAGAGTTTATTTGCAAAAACAGATAACTTCGTTATTAATATCATGTTTATATTGTGTTAGTTATCTGTATTTTTTAAGTTATTATCATTTAATCGAAACAACACAGCTGCAGTTTGATTGAGATTAATTGAAATTCAGGATAAAAACAAAAACAAACATGATTTTTGAAATTTTTAAAAAATGTAGTTATCTGTTTTTGCAAATCAAATTAACTACATTAAACTGTAATGTATTGCTGTGATGCACAGCTGTATTTTCAGCATCATTACTCCAGTCTTCAGTGTCACATGATCTGTTTCTGCTGATTTGCTGCTTAAGACACATTTATTATTATTAATGTTGAAATCAGTTATGCTAATTCACATTTGTCTAGAAACCATGATGATTTTTCTTTCTTTTCAGCACTCTTTGATGAAAATGAAGTTAAAAAGAACAGCACTGAAATGTCTGTGCTGTCACTTTTGATCAATCTAATGCATCCTTGCTGAATAAAAGTATTTATATCTTTAAATGCTAGTGTGTATTTTCTGAAACATATACTCTCATCAAGCACAGCACAAGCGCAGGAGCTCATGGTAGCCTGTTGAATCCTGCCACTGTTCTTCATGGGTTTGCTTTGCCTTTATTGCTCTGGCTCATTCAGACAGTCACAATTAAAAACGTCTACTTTCTCTGATGGGTCTCATAATCTGATTAGGGCCACAGAGCCCGTCTGATCCTCAGAGCATTCTCTTTAATTAAAGTGCAAGTTGCTGTATTATGCTAATCACCTCCGTCATGCTCTCTCCACAACTAAATCTGAGTTACGTTACAACTCCTTGACAGGTGAATTAAATGTGCAATTAATATTTATTACACAAAAGACCATTTGATGTCAGATTAAGCAAATGCTAGCTTTAACCTATCGCGTACACATTTCCAGTTCAGTCAGGAATCATGTGCAGGCTGTCGCAATCTACTAGCAATCACGTCATTTACAATACGGCACTAGCTGATTCGGCAGCCAATGTGCTTGATCGCTCAACATTGATATAGTCTGGCTCATGTGTTCACTGTAAGCTGGTGCTGAAGTCTGCTATTAGCCCCCCCCCCAGATCTGCCAAGGCCAAATACACTAACATTATCACATTCATGAACATGATAAAACTATCCTGAGAGTTATCAACATATTTGAGCATTTTATTCTGCGTATGAGAGAACTAAATTTATAATGGCTAAAAAAAAATTAATTTTCCTTGGTAACCAGTCAAAAGTTGGGATTAATTAAGATTTGCTTGTTTGTTATAAATAAGTATTGTATTCTCTCCAAAGCTACTACAGTCAGGGCCGTCGCTAGTGGGGTGACATTGACGATTATAGGGGCCCACAACTAAAATGACGTTCAGGACAGTTGACGGGCCACTGCTGTGCGTCGTCACGAAAGCTTATCATTTGCACGTGTTTTTCAGCCTTGCCAATTGAAACATTCAAAAGAGTTTAAAGCATTCAAACAAAAGACGCAGAAAAGCTGAACTGAGTACTCTGGTGCCATGTTCAGTGCACATGCACCGCGTCTCACAGACAGTAAGACCGAACCGAGCTCTCCTTCACGTCATCCTGCACCTGAACGAACAAAAACAAATCACAGTTTAAACATGCAAACAGAAAAAGATGTGAAAGAGCCCAATTCAGCACCAGCACGTGGTGTTCTGTGCACACAGGGGGCGCGCAGAGAGACGTGTCTCAAATCGCTTGAACACCAAATTTGCCTCTTCTTGCTCTTGTACAAGATTAAGTCAAAATACCCGTCTTGGAGAGTATCCTCGAAAAAACTGTCGGTTGTGTCTTAGGTGATAGTAATCAGTTGAGAAAGAAATTGGATGTGCATCATTATATTGGATTTATTGTCTCTTAAAGTGACAGTGCCTAATGAACGGTGTCCTTAATGTTAATCCAAGAAAATGAAAAAGAAAATCACTCACTGCTCTTGATTGAATCACTTTGTAGTTTTAATAATAATTAATCCACAGTCAAACCAAAAATCATTCAGACACCAGATATCATTTGTGATATTTTACTAGTGGGTGAAGGACACAATAGTTCATTTATGTAAGTGAGGATAGCAAAATAACGTAAACTGTGACATATAATACCCAAAAAATCCCTTTGACTTGACCAAGTGTTTTTCTTTAATTGCTAATGCAACGTTTTTACACCACAGACTGAACAAAGTGAAGCATTGTTTGGTTATTGTTCAACAAAGTATTGATAGTTGTATAAATATTGTCACACAAACAGTGCAAGTTTTGGTTGATTGTAATCCATTACATACTTTCTATTAAAGTTATCTGACATTATCAAGATGTATTTGTTCTGACACAGTTTAAAACTGAGTTCTTGACATATTTGATAACCTTTTTCTAAACTACAGCGATTAAACGGTGATAATGTGAGAAATGTTGAAGGTGTCTGAATACATTTTGGTTTGACTGTATATTTAAATTTGAAAGTGAAGACTATGCAGTGTTATTTTACATAAAATAAATAAATAAATAAATACAAATTAAACAATTTCAAACAGGGCCCAACCTGCCCCGCAAACCCCATCTACGGCCCTGACAACAGTAATATTGTGAAATACTGTAACAGTTAAAAAAATGATAATAATATATTTAAAACTATGTGATCAAAACTGAAACTCCAGGAGTCATTGCTCTAGTCTTCAGTGTCACGTAATCATTGAGAACAGATTATGCCTCTTAATATTTTTGTGGAAATAATGATGCATTTTCTCTGGAATCTTTTATGAATATAAAGTCCAAAAGAACAACATTTATTTGAAACAGAGATCTTTTGTAACATTATTAATGTCTTTATAGTTACTTTATTTCTTCAATCTCTTGTGTCCTTGCTGAAGAAATGTATTCACCCCCACCTCAAAAATATTCAGCAGCACAAATGTTTTCAACATTGATAAAAATAATAAATGTTTCTTGAGAAGCATATTATAATGATTTCTGAAGGATGTGACACTGAAGAAATTATGCTGAATATACAGATTTGATCACAGAAATAAATTTAATTGTATTATATGTTCACATAGAAAACAGCCTTCGTGAACATACGAGTCTTCTTATATAGGCTATATATTTATATCACCTGTGTGTGTATATAAATATATAGATCATAATCATTCCTAACTATTGACTGGTACTGTGTTGCTTAGCCATTTTCTTTCATGTTTCCACATCAGAATACCATCTATTAGTTTTTTCTATGTTTCCACCTCCGCACACCCATCCCAAGGTCACTGTATTCTGTGCCCCAGGCCTTGCCTCGCATCCCACTGCCCCCCTTCTGTGCTGCTGAGTGACCAGACCGTGAGGGTCTTCACTGACCCCCGTCTGGACTCCAAAAACCATTACTACTGCGAGCCCTGTCGCTGGAGTCATTCCAGTCATTTAGAGTGGATCACAAAGTTTATGAATCAACAAACAACTACCCACTACAGTTTATACTAGACCACATTAATTACTGTCCTTACAGACTGTGTTTTCCATTCCAGCACATTGACAAATGAAATCAGTTTATTTTATTAAAGCATATTGAAAAATGAAATCAGTTGTATATTGTATCAAAATATTAATGTAATGCACACACTATATAATATTTAAGAGCAAGTAGTGTAATGTTGGAGTAGGATGGGCTCATCCTGAGTCTGCTTCCTCAAAGGTTTTTTCCTTCCGCTACCTTGTGCAGTTTTTCCTTTCTCACAGTCGCCTTTGGCTGCTTTGGGAGCTGTTTCAAGGCGTAATATATGCATGCATGATATTCTGTGAAGCTGTTTTGAAATGCATTGTGAAAAGTGCTGTACTGAATATAACTTAGAAGCTCTTTGAACTGTATGGAAGGAGGCTTTAGCACAGTAATGGGGAGATTGCTGGTGACGAATACCTGGTCTCTAGCTTTAACCGTCTAATGTCACCATTAGGTCAAAGTTATACTTAGGCTTTTTTGATCGTGCCTAGATTTTTCAGGGTATTGAGATAATGACTCTTTCGATATCTTTAAGTCTCTACAGATTCCTCAGCACACCAAGTACAGTGATATTCAAATGACCCATATTGACATAACATGGGGTCTTTTGTACAGTTTATCTTGATTGCTAAAACACTATAATCAGGCTTTTGAACTAAAATTTCAAAACCATAATGCCATTTTACAAAAAGCACACCCATTTTTCTGAACTATAAACACTATTCCCTGCTTTGACACATGAGTCAGATTTGGTGAACTGTTACTGCAAAACTCTACACACAAATCCCTACATTTCTCCACGCTTACATCATGTGCTCATTTAGAAAGCACTAGCATTCAATATAGTTCACTCAAGTCTGCACAGCTTGAGCTCAATTAGCACACAATTACCCAAGTGGAAACACTAGGAGTCGAAATGTATCACACACCAATCAGAACCGTCGATGGATGAAGGGCCAAAGTCAGCTTACAATGTTTCTCAGTGGCTTTGGTGCATTTCTTGAATCAGAAATTAAACTTGTTCAACCTCCACATCATCTAGTCACTTGTGCACATCATAACAAGTTTATCATTCTTTTGAACATCTTGCGATTGCTTAGGTACATTCATGCGACTGATTGTGTCCATTTGTTTGCGGTTTCCTACATTATCAGTTGCTATTGTCATGTTGCTCAAGATGTGCAGTTCTCTGAGCTATAGTCTTAACCCTGCAAAACCTCAAGTCATTAGTTCATCGTTTAAGTCATTACGGTAAATGCTAAATGGTTTATCCAGTTTTAATAAACTGTCAAGCATATTTTCTACACATTTCTATATTAGACTTTTTATACATATTCCATGAATTGTTCAAGTGAATCTTGACTTTCACTAATGAAGAGAATAAAGATACAAACCAGTTCTCTGAAATAGCTCAAAGCTACATCTCATTAACATTGGAAAGCATAAATAGAAAGAGGACAACACACGACTTACAAAATCTGATAATGGACTTTATAACTTGAATTTTCACCTTTGTGCACATATTTCTTTTATTTTCTATTTCACAATGACAATGTAATTCGTTTGTATTATTATTATTTTAATTTTTGGGGTCAGACCACTAGTAAAAGTTTAACTGTAAATCATATCCAGTCTTTTTCAATCAATATCCCACATACAGTAATGTGTACATTTGTACTCTTGAAATGGATATGTGGCATACATAAGAAGCACAGGCTTCTGCATTTCAGTACAGTAACTGTCATCAAAACTGTTGCACATCAGGTAATACTACAGTTTTTCTGGATTGCTAACACATTATAAATGGTTCTTTTGACACAATTTTCCAAACCGTTCATACAGTTCTCGAAACAAAGACACGTTTCTTAAAACTTTTAACACATTTCACCTATTTGCACACACGCTCCAATTTACTCAGTGTTTTCTGAAAAACTCTACACAAACACACCATCATTTTGCACATATTTAACCATGCTCTCATTCAGAAAACACAAACACACAATATAACTACCTCAAGAATCACAAAATGAACTCAAATAGCACACATTTATCCACGTGTGAACATTCAGTAGCAAAACTGATGACACACAGGTCAGGATCTCAGGATGATATGAACAAGAGCACAAGTGATTGTGTGTTTTGGAAAATGAATCCTGGTAGTGGGAGACAAAGAGGAAGAGGAGGAGAAAAGAAAAATGAAGGGAATGAGGTCAAGTGTCATTTGTTGCTGATGAAATATAAAGCATTATAGTTGAGCATGTTCGTGTGCAAGGACTGAGCATGAAAGAAGATGGCCTGCAGGCTCATCTACAGGGTTTTACACTATACACATTATATTTGCAGTACATAGTAGCAGTGTTTCAGATGAGAGGACTTTCACTGTTCTTTGTACTGTAAATACTGTAGCACACACCCTCAAACTCATAACTGTTGAACCGATTTGTAGCAAAGTATTTACATGTATTTGTGCAAAACTGAGAGTCGACTGTCTAGGAGAGGCAACACCTTTCATCAGAAGACTAAGAAACTGCTATAGTATAACAAATAAGGATATTACAAACACTGTAATGCAACTTGGCAGAGGAAGCAGAATGTATGTATTTATTGCTGTACAGTAACTGACAGTATATTCCAGTGTGTGCTTACTGTATATTCTGTTGTTTGGTCTTTGAACATTTATCTTCAAGTGCTATTCATCTACTGTAAGATAACTTTACAGCCGTGTAATGAAAGTAAACTTTTCTTAAATGTTATTGGCGAATTTGACTGTATCTGCACCGCTCTATTTATGCTGCAGACTATAACAGTCATTGACTAGCAAGATGTCTCCTGTTTCCCAAAAGCAGGTTTTTGTAACAGTGTTTTTAGTTGATCTCACTAGTGTTCTCTAGACAGTGAAATAGTCAGTGTATTTGACAGGTTTGTGTGCCATCTGAGGCCAAAGTTTGAGTCTGACAAATGAGAACGTATTTTTGAATAAACAATTTGATTTTGACCTGTAAGTTTGAAGTTTGCACAAGTTGGTGTGTAGTTTTGAGATTGTGTTTATAGTTGTGAGAAAATAGTGAATTGTTTCATGAATTGTGTGTTAGCGATCGAGAAGAACTGTAACAGAGTGCACTGTTATATTGACAACATGACTAAGTATTTTGCCTATCTTGTTTGTGAACAAAGACACGAGGACATCAGGCATGCGAGAGGATTTCACCCCCGCTGGCCAGGGTCAGTATAGCCTGTGATGTTGAAGAGGTTCTTTGGCCTGTCCCAGACCAAATACAGGATACTGGGGCTGAATTATTGTGTTTGTTGTTTGCTGTATTGTACTGTACTCTACAGTACATTAAATTGAAGAATAACACATTTGGGGAGTATCACAAGCAACACTTATTACTGCTTTTTGTAGTATTGTTTTGAATGTGTCTCATCAGTGTGTAAAACTGTGTTGAAGTGTGTGTGTTTGACTGTTTGTGTGTCATGTCTGAGAGCAAAGTTTGGTTTTTCAGCACGATTGAGTTGTTTTGAGAGGATAACTTCATTTTGACCTGAATATAGGATGTTTGGGGAATTGAGTTAGAAGTTATGGATTTGTGTTTACTGTTTTGAGAATAGTTTCAAGAAATGTGTTTAAGCAATCGAGAAAAACTGTAATGTATTGTGACAAATCCGGAGAGAGTTTAGGGGCACGAAATATAACACTGTTGAAGTGACTTATTTTGGTTTAATGTCCCTAGATAACTCGAATCACAGAATAATGATACCAATTTACACATGGTTGTAGTGCCAACTCTTCTTACAATGTTCATTTTCCGAATGAACGAAATTCACTTGACACTATGCTGAAAAAAAATGGATTTTTGTTTTTTACTAACCTGTGTATAATTTTATCCCTGATAAATCTACTCAATTTGTCTGGCGGGTGTGGCCTTGGGTACTTTATATATTACTCAAAGTTAATAATTATTAATAACCGAGCATGCCTATACAAACACATACATGCTAACATTAAGGACAGTGAAAGTGTGGTAACATTGGACAATTAGTGACTACTTCCGCTTGCAAGACTTTAACCTCCAAGATTCATAAAGAGGAAGAGGCCAGTTTTGCTCTCTGTGTCATACCAACATTTCTGCAGAGTCATTTTCACAGGGAATTCCTACTTCTGGTGGAAATATTATATGTAAGTGATAATGTACAAAATAAACCCCATCAGGGTGATTAGGAGTCAGGACAGGTCTTCAGCCGAGGGGATTTATTTTGTGTTGATAACCATACATTATATCCTGCTTGTCACAGAAATAATGGCCAAACAAATTAACATTAAAATAAAGAATTATTCTTCTTTAAAAGTATTTTATATTGCATGTAGATTAACTCCGCATATAAGACAAGCATTCCACAGTGTTAACTTATATCATATTTATATATTTTACTTCCAAATCATTGTGTACTTTCCTTTGTCTTTTAAAACTATTAGTCGGAGCTAATAACCTTGTAGGCAGTGTGCAGACATACAGCACTGTTGGCTAGAGCTCTCTCTGTGTATGTGTGTGTGTGTGTGTGTGTGTGTGTGTGTGTGTGTGTGTTTATGTGGTTTATGAGGACACAAATGGGTATGACCGGTATTACAAGGAGAAGGTGATTTATGAGGACATTTCCAGTGTCCCCATAATTCAAAATGCTTACGAATCATACAGAGTGAGTTTTTTGGGGGAACGTAGAATTGCACCGTCTCCTGTGAGGGCTAAGTTTAGGTGTAGGGTAGGTGTAGGGCAATAGCACATACAGTTTGTACAGTATAAAAATCATTACGCCTATGGAGAGTCCCCGTAAACCATAAAAACCAACGTGTGTGTGTGTGTGTGTGTGTGTGCGCACTTGTATAGGTTAAATGCAGAGCACAAACTACGAGTATGGGACACCATACTTGGCCACACATCACGTCCTTTCATTACTTTTCCTTTATATATATTAAAATGATTTACTGAAGCCCAAGTTTTCTACTACTGTCGGCTGGCATATTTAGTCATGATTTGGCACTAGCCTGATATGGAAAAAGAAAAGGCAAACCAATTTTCACAAGAGATCATAAGTAGGCTATTTCATGAGGCTATTGTATCGGACATATTTCTAAGCAGTTTTTACCAGATTGAACAAATGATATTGAACAAATTCAATATGAGAGTGTGTTCGTGTGTTAACCAGCACAGCTGTAGTATGTCAAATGTAGTTTAGCATTCATTACACGCACACACGCGCACACACACACACACACACACACTGTGTTAATTAACCATGTTTTTTGTCGCATTGATTACCATTTGTATAACTACATTTTACTACAAAAACCATGTTAGTGTATTAAAACCATGGTTAATTTAGGGAGTGGTACATTTTTAGTTCTGTACAAACTGAACAATGTACATACTGTTTTCCTCATGGGGACAAGAAAATAAAACAAAAACAGTGCAATAAATCTCATTTTTTTAGTTTGATTAAAGACGAAGAATAAATCAGGTAAATCAGGTCCTTTAAATCAGGTTCTCCATTGAATCAGTGAATGTTTGTGGCTATTGAGAGGTTATATTCAATATCGGGTATCATTGTGTCACACAGGTTTAAGGAGCGAGGACACAACAGTTTCATTTTAGTATTTTTCAGATTATAATTGTGATTTAACCAGCACATTGCTCAAGGTTGATGCCACTTTTCATTCATTATGAGTCGTTATATATTCTGCAACAAATAACAAATTTTGCTGTGCATGAAGGACTGCAACAGCACATCATAAACAACTGTTTAATTTGCATCCTAAGAACTACTATGAAGCATTTATTCTTGCCACTTATGATGCAACTCGCATCATGAACATCATCTAGTGAGGGCTGGGTGTCTTTCACTCTTTCACACAGAGATGAGGGAATCCCGCGGTGTCTGTCATCCTTGCAGACTCCTGCAGACTCCTCCTGTCTCTCGTTTGTTGATCTGCAATGCAGTGCCAGGCTTCCCAAGCTCTCTCTCTCTCTCTCTCTCTCCCCGTCTCTCTACCCCCCCCCCCTCTCTCAATCCCCCCCTATCTCTATCCCCCCTCTCTCTATCTCTATCCCCCCCTCTCCCCCCCTCTCTCTCTCTCCCTCTCCCCCCATCTCTCTCTCTCTCTATCCTCCCCTCTCTCTCTCCCCCCTCTCTCTTCCTCCTCTCTATCTCTATCCCCCCCTCTCTCCCCCCTCTCTCTCTTCCCTCCTCTCTATCTCTATCCCCCCCCTCTCTCCCCCCCTCTCTCTCTCTCTCTCTATCCTCCACTCTCTCTTCCTCCTCTCTCTCTCTATCCCTCCTCTCTCTCTCTTCCTCCTCTCTCTTTCTCTCTCCTTCACACGGCTATCATCTGCAGTATGTGCGGGTAATATCGCCCTCTCAGTGTGTTTGGGTCTTTACTGTCTCATAAGAGCATCTCAAGCAGTGCCATGCTGACCCTCACAGAGCGGAAAAGACACTGCAGGGAAGCACCGAGAGCAGCTACAATATTGCTGATTTCATCTTCGAATCAAAATGAAGAAATAAGAATTCAATTGTAAAAATAGCATTAATTTAGGAATTAGTATTAATTTAGCACCAGTTGTGCCACTGAATAGTTTTGTGGAAACCATAAAAAAAAAATAAAAAAAATATTTATGAGCAAGGATGCATGCAATTTTTCCAAAGTGATTATAAAGACTTTTATAATGCTTCAAATTATTTCTATTTCAAATAAATGCTCTTCTCTTGAACTCTGTTCATCAAAGAATCATGGAAGAAAAAAATGATTTCCTTAGGTTTCCTCAAAAATGTCAAGCTGTAAAAACTGTGATCAGATGATCTTGAAGTACATTTAATCTTGATCTACATCTAGAAGTGTTGTCCTGCTTTGAAATTTTGTACGTTTTTAAATCATTAGGCAAAAATTATTGTGCTAAGATCACATAGACTCACAGACATCATGAATCTGCGTATGAACCTCAACATGGTGACGGTCAACTCTGAACAACACAACACAAGTTACTAAAGTCACAAAACAGATTTGCATTGATTTTCACCATTCTTGATCTTTGTGTGAATCAAAAATACACAGTTCAAAACACTTTCTATATAATGAAAGAAAAAAAATCTGACTGTCATAAGATCATGAGACTAACAGCTAACTTTCTCAGACATCAGACTTCTGATGTGATCTGTGAATATGACCACTACATGATGACTGAGTAATCATCATCAATAAGTAATTAAGATCATCTGATCACAGTTTCTCTCACAACTGTTACTATAACAAATGTGCTTTAGAAACACTGAGATGCAGCAGTCAGAGTAACACTCATATTATATATTCAAGGATCAAGAGCCCAGTTAAAGACAAACACTTATCTCCACAACGGTGCCTTCTTGATTATTTTCAATAAAACATCAGCATCTCCGTTAATTCAAAATAAGAAGTTTAGTATGAAATAAATAAAGTCAGACTGGATTGTAATAAGTGAGAGAGATATCTGTTAGTGTTTAATGTTTTGTTGGTGCCAGTCATTTGACATTGTATGTATATTTTGTAAAATGTTTTACTTTTTTTTTTACCATTGTGCTGAAGAGTAGCGCTGTCAATTGTAATTTTTACTTTGCTGCAACTTAAAATATATAATAACTTCAAATCATAATTTCTCAGTGAACCAAAGTTCATTAATCAGCATGGAGCAGGTGTGCGTGTTTTGAATGTGTTTTTCTGCGTTTCAATTGTATCTTGGGTCAACGTAATGGATTTAAGTTGAAATAACATCCTCTTGTTCTGTGTTACATAATCTTAGTTGAACTAGGCTACAACAACAAAACTAGAATTGTGTGGTGTATCAGATAGTGATATCTCCTTAAAGCAACAATTGCACAGGTTCACTTTTTACAGTGCAGAAATGTATTTATTTATTTATTTAGTCATTTAGCAGATGCTTTTATCCAAAGCGACTTACAAATGAGGACATTATAGAAGCAATCAAAACCAACAAAAGAGCAACAACATGCAAGAGCAACAACATGCAAGTGCTATTACAATTCAAAGATAAGGCCTGTTGCTGGTGTCTTTGACGACAGCGAGACGATTATTATTATTATCTGTCAAAAATAGATTAGGTGCCTATCGCGGGCAGTCGTGGCCTAATGGTTAGAGCGTTGGACTTGAAACCCGAGATAACCCAAGGTTGTGGGTTCGAATCCCAGAGGTGAGACCCTTGAGCAAGGCACCGAACCCCAAAACTGCTCCCCGAGCGCCACAATGTCAGCTGCCCACTGCTCCACTTGGATGGGTTAAATGCAGAGAACACATTTCACTCCTCATTATACTCTGTATAATTGTGTATGTGACAAATAAAGCTCATCTGAGCGTAATTTGTATAAGTAGTAGGATGACTGGAAAGGATGAGTTTAGAGATTTCTGCCTCAGATAGTGGAGAGAAGTATGTGAACGAGTTTATGTTTGCTGGTAAGATGTGTTGACAGATTGTGGTGTGGAAAATTGAGCAGTGAGGTTTGTAATTTTATTAATGAAGAATGTGCCAAAGTTGTCAGCTGTTAGAGTTGATGAAGAAGGGGGAGGAGGAGGACAAAGGAGGGAGGAAAATGTTTTAAAGAGCATGCGAGAATTAGGTGAATTGTTAGTTTTGTCATGATAGTATGTCCTTTTAGCAGTGGAGACATTAGCAGAGAAGTCAGAGAGGAGTGATCGATAAAAATTAAGTTCAGTAGGATTTTGTGATTTGCGCCATACCCTCTCTGCAGCCCTGAGTTTAGAATAATGTTCGCGGAGAACGACAGATAGCCAAAGGGCAGAAGGAGAGGTACGGGCTGGCCTGGAAGATAAGGGGCAGAAAGTATCAAAACAAGACATCAGAGTGGAACAGAAAGTGTCAGTAGCACTCTTAACATCAAGATATGATAACTGTTTAAGGGGAGGAAGCGAAGATGAAACCATAGCAGATAGCCGGGAGGGTGAGAGCGAGCGTAGGTTACGTCGATAAGTGACATGTGGAGGGGTATGTGATGTGTCAGGAATCATGTTGAGGTTAAGAGTGAGGAGGAAGTTGTCCGAGGTGTGCAGTGAAGTAACCAGCACATGATCAGTGGAGCAGTGTCGTGTGTAAATAAGGTCCAGTTGGTTGCCTGATTTGTGAGTAGCCGTAGTTAACACTCTCTTGAGATCAAAAGAGGCAAGTAGAGTGTGGAAGTCTGCAGCCCGATGTTTATCTAGGTGGATGTTAAAGTCTCCAAGTATAACTAAGGGTGTACCATCCTCGGGAAAGGTTGAGAGCAACAAATCTAATTCTTCCACAAAGTTAACTAGTGGTCCTGGAGGACGATAAACAACTACAAAATGGATTTTTTTGAGGGTAGATAATAGTAACCGAATGTGATTCAAAGGAGCTGTTTATCCTCGGAGATGATAAAGGAGTGAATTTCCAATTATTAGAGATGAGCAGACCAGTACCTCCACCTCTTCCAGTCAAACGGGGGGTGTGGGAAAAGGAGAAATTATTGAAGTGTGCTGCAGGTGTAGCATTGTCCTCTGGTTTGATCCAGGTCTCTGTCAGGGCCATGAGGTTAAGCCTTGAATGACTAGTAATGGAAGTAATGAAATCAGATTTGTTGACTGCAGACTGACAATTCCAAAGACCAATAGAAAATGGAAGTAGTGCATTAATAGAAAGTGTGCAGGTTATTATGATTGCACAATTTACTATAGAAACTCCATATATACAGAGACAGACGGACAGACGGACCGACGGACAGAGACACTGACTAATATAATTGATAAATTAGGTTGTTGTTCAACACACTAAAAAAATATTTCACGACTACAGTTCTAAAGCTACTTTCTAAAATGTAACATTACTGTTGCATAAAATATATATTAAAATCTCACCATTGAGCAGTGATTCCTTGACAGAAGGCAAAGGTGAACAGCACAGTGCAGATAAAGCTTAGTGGAGTTTGCAGTGAAATAAACGTCCTGAAGGAGAAATGGCTGGATGTCGAGATGCCGTTCTGCAGTAACTCCACTGTGTCGTCATTTGGATTGGGACACCTGAGAATATCAATTATGACAAATTCTTTCGTTTGAAACATTCAATACAAAAATAATTTCCTGTTCATCACATATTTGCATTGCATGAACCAAAATATAAAATTTTTGCATTAGTTTGCACTTTAGACAAAGTATCTTCTGCAATCCTAAAAGTGATATGGATTTTTTTATGTATCAGTGTGCAAAACAAAATGCTTTTAAAAATGTTACAGTGAGTTGTAAAAAAGCAATGATTTACTCTTTAATGACGAGATCCCAGCGGAGACTGTAATCAGGATCACTCACAAGTGTAGCCCAACACGTCTCCATAACTAAGGCAAACTGGCGGCGGTCAACCCCCTCAACACAAACTTCCACATTCATCTTCTGGTCGAGCTCTGCATCCACTCTACCTGTGAAGGGCCGTGTAAACTCATCATCCTCATATGGAATCATCCAAACCTGATATCTCCCTTCACCAGAGGAGAGGGTCTTGTGCACAACGCTGTTGAAATATTCAAGATGCACCATTTTCATACTGCTAATTTTTAAACTGCTTAACTATTGTTGCTTAAAAGATTTCCACCTCTCAGGTGGGTTGATTTCCATATTCATGGAAAGTGTTTGTGTTTGAGGATAAACACAGCTGAAAGGAAGCTTAAGGGTTTTCTCTCTGCTGATGAGACCTTCTGACCTCAGCGTGCTCAAAATAAAGTTACTATAGAGGAAGAGGGTGCCATTGGCCTGTGGACCACATATATATTATTTGAACATGTCAATCATGTTATTTCACTCACTCGTTCAAAGATATCCAACTAGCTTTATATTGTGGTTGGTAGCACATGTACAAAAACAGTGTCTAAAATGCTACCTGTACTGAAAGCTTTTTTTTTTTTTTTAGACTGCAATCATTATCTGACAGCTCTAGGGCTTTTATTTTAATTCGGTATTTTTGTATCCCCGCCCTTAGACTGTCGGATTGAGCCCAGGATGCCGGGATGTTTAGGTTTCCATACCATTGTGTAGGGGGTGAGATGTCTTGGTCGAAATAATGTTAGAAGGGCAAATTCCTTAAGAGAGGTCTTGATTTTGATAGATTTTTTTTTCAGTGGGCTTTCAGGGGCCTCTAGTTAGACAACTAAAAAAGCCTTCCAACTTCCGGAGTTTTGGTTCCTTGCCGCTGTCGCCTCTGGCTTGCTTAGTTGGGGACACTTGATTTCTAGCAATATCATCGACTTGATTGCACAGATACTATTTAAACTGAACTGAGCTGGACGATGACATCACTAAATTCAATAATGAAATGCCTTCGGCTGGAAATTGAGTGTTAAATCTTGGCATTTTACATTATTGACACACTATTTTCCTATTTTGATATTGTGCAGTTGCTTAGTTACAATTTGTATTGTTAAAGGCACTATAAATAAAGGTGACTTGACTTGACTCTGTGAGCTCCTGGACCGGAGCGGGCTCTGGAGTAGACTCCGTGAGCTCCTGGACCGGAGCGGGCTCTGGAGTGGACTCTGTGAGCTCCTGGAGCGGAGCGGATTCTCCGAGACTAAGAACGGCACTCCTGGCCGTGACTAGGGAACTGGATTCTCCAGGACTGGGAACGGCACTCCTGGCCGTGACTAGAGAACTGGATTCTCCGGGACTGGGAACGGCACTCCTGGCCATGATTTGAGATCTGGATTCTCCGGGACTTGGAACGGCACTCCTGGCCGTGATTAGAAGACTGGATACTTTGGGACTGGGAACGGCACTCCTGGCCGTGATTTGAGAACTGGATTCTCCGGGACTGGGAACGGCACTCCTGGCCGTGATTTGAGAACTGGATTCTCCGGGAATGGGAACGGCACTCCTGGCTCATGATGACGGTAGCGGCATACTCGGTATCCTGGCTCAAGGTGACGGTAGTGGCAGACTCAGCATCCTGGATCAAGGTGACGGTAGCGGCAAACTCGGCATCCTGGCTCAAGGTGACGGTAGCGGCATACTCTGCATCCTGGCTCAAGGTGACGTAACGGCAGATTCTGAAATGAGGTTGGGTTTACCTGGAGCAGGCACTGGTGGGCGCTGTCGAGGAGCCGGCACCGGCGGGGCTGAGTCAGCGGCGGCCGGCGGGCTTGAGTCAGCGGCGGACGGCGGGCTTGAGTCAGCGGCGGACGAGACCGTAGAGTGACCGGCAGGTGTGGAGGAGGAGTCATCTGTGGGCTTTGTTCACAGAACTGGAGATTGGAGACTGGAGCTGACTTTGGAGCTAGAATGAATTCATTGCGTTGATTGAGTGTGGATCTTGAACATCGCAGAGTGGAATTCAACTTCCTAGACTTCCTGAGGGAAATGATAGGTGGGTCCACCAGCTTTGCCACCAAATCTGCACTGTTAGAAATAACCTTCCTTGCCCAAGGAAATGTGGAAGCGCTAGTTGGGATATGTGAAGCTGCAGTGGTAGGAGACGTGGGACTTATGGTTTTAGCCACCGGGCAGTCAGCAACCTCTCCAACAGTGAAGGAAGAACCACTTAGCCACAGTGCATATTCAATATAGTGTTCCAGTGTTGTCAGACGCCGGCATTTGCTGATAGATATAGTCTCCAATCCACCCAAGAAGATGGTCTTTAAGGTACCTGCCTTCCTTGGAGCTCTGTAGGAAACATTGAGAAATTCCTCAACATAGTCCTCAATAGGGCAGCCATCTTGAAAAACTTTGAGCAGAGCAGTCAGAGGGTCTGAAGAGAGGTTGTCCATAGTTGTTGTGAAGTCTTCTTTATGGTCTGGTATTCTGTCACACACTGGATGGAGAGGCATACGAGGATGAGTAATGTAAAGAGTTTCTTTATTTAAACAAACTGAAGGCAACCTCAACAGGTAAGTGCAATAACTAAGAAATCAATGAAGCTCAATAAACTGAGGAATTAGTAGTCCTTATCTCTCCCCTTAGTGGAGTCCACTGGAGGAAGACATCCACAGAGCAACAGGGATCCAGCAGGTAGGTGATGAGACAGATGAAGAGCTTGTAACCTCGAGACCAGACAATGAGTGTTTGGAATGAGTGCAGTTTTATTGAGAGCTTGATTGGTGCTAACAGGTGCGGAGGATTCCCTGATGGAGGTCAGGTGTGAGTGATTTGACTGAGTGCAGGTGATTGACAAGAGGGATGCTGGGAAATGCAGTATAATAATAACTCAACACACAGCCATTCATGTCTAAACCGCTTGTCACAAAAGTGAGTACACCCTTAAGTGAAAATGTCCAAATTGGGCCCAATTAGCCATTTTCTCTCCCCGGTGGCATGTGACTCATTAGTGTTACAAGGTCTCAGGTGTGAATGGGGAGCAGGTGTATTAAATTTGGGTGTTATCGCTCTCACTCTGTCATACTGGTCACTGGAAGTTCAACATGGCAACTCATGGCAAAGAACTCCCTGAGGATCTGAAAAAAAGAATTGTTTTTCTACATAAAGATGGCGTAGGCTACAAGATTGCCGAGACCCTGAAACTGAGCTGCAGCACGGTGGCTAAGACCATACAGCGGTTTAACAGGACAGTTTTCACTCAGAACAGGTCTCGCCATGGTCAACCAATGAAGTTGAGTGCACGTGCTCGGCATTATATCCAGAGGTTGTGTTTTGGAAATAAACATATGAGTGCTGCCAGCTTTGCTGCAGAGGTTGAAGGGGTGGGGGGGTCAGCCTGTCAGTGCCCAGACCATACGCTGCACACTGCATCAAATTGGTCTGCATGGCTGTCGTCCCAGAAGGAAGCCTCTATTAAAGATGATGCACAAGAAAGCCTGCACACAGTTTGCTGAGGACAAGCAGACTAAGGACATGGATTACTGGAACCATGTCCTGTGGTCTGATGAGATCAAGATAAACTTATTTGGTTCAGATGGTGTCAAGTGTGTGTGGCGGCAACCAGGTGAGGAGTACAAAGACAAGTGTGTCTTGCCTACAGTCAAGCATGGTGGTGGGAGTGTCATGTTCTGGGGCTGCATGAGTGCTGTCGGCACTGGGGAGCTACAGTTCATTGAGGGATGTTACATACTGAAGCAGAGCATGATCTGCTCCCTTCGGAGACTTGGCCACAGGGCAGTATTCCAACATGATAACGACCACTGCCTTGCTAAAGAAGCTGAGGGTAAAGGTGATGGACTGGCCAAGCATGTCTCCAGACCTAAACCCTATTGAGCATCAGTGGGGCATCCTCAAATGGAAGGTGGAGGAGCGCAAGGTCTCCAACATCCACCAGCTCCGTGATGTTGTCATGGAGGAGTGGAAGAGGACTCCAGTGGCAACCCGTGAAGCTCAGGTGAACTCCATGCACAAGAGGGTTAAGGCAGTGGTGGAAAATAATGGTGGCCACACAAAATATTTACACTTTGGGCCCAATTTGTACATTTTTACTTAGTGGTGTACTCACTTTTGTGGCCAGCGGTTTAGACATTAATGGTTGTGTGTTGAGTTATTTTGAGAGGACAGCAAATTTACACTGTTATACAAGCTGAACACTCACTACTTTACATTGTAGCAAAGTGTCATTTCTTCAGTGTTGTCACATGAAAATATATAATAAAATATTTACAAAAATGTGAGGGGTGCACTCACTACTGTGAGATACAGTATATCACAAAATATATCTAAATTATTGGACATGACCTAAGTCTATTGTGAGCAGTGGTCAACCGATTTATATCACAAAAGCAGATATTTATGCCTTTCATTTTAACAAGTCTTTGAATATCTACTAATGTTTCAATTCACTAATCTTGCAAACGTAGTGATTAGCGCAATACTAATATCGACTTTATATTGGCCATCGACCTCCCTGATCTCAGAATTATTGGCATTGGCCATCAAAAAGATCCATATCCATTTACCACTATTTGTGAATGAAAATGATACTAAAAGCTGTCAAAAGTGCTTTAGATATAAAACATGCAAGAGCAGAATTTTTTTAATCAACATTAGAAATTGCAACAGCAAAATTGTCTAAAGCAAACAGCTCTCAATCACGAGTTTGATAATAGATTTTTTTTATTATTCCTTTAGAATTTTTTTTCAAACATTCAGTATCAAGTTGATATGCATTTCTTTAGCATACATGTACTGTAATATATCCTACCACAAGATTTGTTCCACAGATGTGTTCATCCTCATCAAAATGGAATTCCACTCTACCTTTCCGGACCATTACTTTGCAGCTGGGATCATTGAGGTGTAAGATCGGCCTCAAAAAAGCTGAAAATCGGCCTCAAAGAGCTGACAGCGAGACACAGCCATGGAGCCAGAGATGCTTTCACAGGTTTCTCAGAAATAATAATAATATTTTTTTTTAAATACAGTGAAGATATTGTCAGAATTAATAATGACTAATTATTACAATCTAATTAATTTTTGTTGTTGTTTCACCAAAAGAATCTGGTCTGTACTTAAGAACCATTTTTCTCTCCACACCATTCATCCTCTGTGAATGAATGAATGAATGATGCATTTATATAGCGCTTTATTGTGTATTGTTGTACACCCAATGCACTTTACAATCATGTGGGGGGGGGGTCTCTCCTCAACCTCTACCAGTGTGCACCACTTGGATGATGCGACGGCTGCCACAGGACAACAGCGCCAGTGCGCTCACCACACACCAGCTACAGGTGGAGAGGAGAGAGAGTCATAGAGCCAATCAAGTGTATGTGCTCACCACACACCAGCTACAGGTGGAGAGGAGAGAGAGTCATAGAGCCAATCAAGTGGATGCTCTCACCACACACCAGCTACAGGTGGAGAGGAGAGAGAGTCATAGAGCTAATCAAATGTATCAGTTCAAACTCATCTTTCTTATTAATGAGTGATTGGGGATGACATAGCAACAGAGTATTCTTATTTAGTTTTTGGTTTTGTGTTGTGTGTCCCAAGAGTCCTGTGTCCAATAACAGTGTGAATCAGTCTTTGTTTACCTTGCCCACCTCTGACTCCTCTTGTGTTTTTTTCCTTTGACACAAAATGTGGTTTTCCTGGAGCTTTTGCCTAGATTGAGATGTCAAACACAAGGCACATTTCCTAGTAAGTCCGTAAAAAATCAGTTGTGTATGTCACTCTCTTTGTAAGTTGGTGCATGACAGACAATCCATTAAAAATAAAGGTTCAATAATAAAAATTGAGTCGTGATAAAATGTATCGTTATTGTCTAAAACCAAAGCTCCATAAAAAATATATGATGGCAGATATTAAGTTTGATTTCTGATAGATTGCACTCCACCCCAGTTAAAAGAAACAAAGGAAGGCAGCCATCTTGGGCGCCAGATCCCAGGTATATATATATATATATATATATATATATATATATATATATATGATAGGTATGATATATGAAATGGCTTGACATAATATATAAATGCTATACTTGTCAATAAAGAATTTTGTGGCAGTGCAAAATACTTTGGGTCACAAAATTTATTCAGTTTATTTTCATTTTCACTTTACGTGTTAGGGGTGGAGTGTTTCAATTAACGGCAGAAGGAAACAGGATATAAGGGAGTGAGTCTTACCCAGGAGTAATGGCGTCATCAGTAAAGCTTGCAGTGTGAGAGTGAATTAAAAGTGGAAAGACGGTCGCGTCTGGAACCGTTGCCTTCTGCGGAACCGTTGCCTTCTGCGAACGCTATCTGGTGCGTCGCGGAGTCCCTCGAGACTTTTTAAGCTTTTGCACTTCAAGAGGATATGGTTTTAGTTAGGTTGTTCTGAAGACAAGTCCCTGCTGCTTATTCACCTGCCCTGGTGTCTGACGACAACTCGAGATACCTTTCAGCTCCCCTCATGACTGCGAACTTGTGTGACGCAATTACTATACGGAGGAATTCCCACGTGAATGGACCCAAAGCGCTGAACTGTTTTTTTCCCTTATTTTTCTCTTCTCGTGATCGTATATTTTCAACCAAGTGTTTCCGTGGACATTGAGGAATAAATTTTCCCTTTATGAGCAGTTTTCCTCTGACTACTTTTGGTGATTTTAATATTGTTACAGGTGGTTTATTTTGTTGGCTGTCCTGGGTTACTTTAATTTTGTCAGGATCAATCCTGGCTGGTGCCCGAAAAAAACAAAACAATTAAGAGACTATTTATGCTAGGGTGACAACCACCGTTACAGAGTGGCGCCCGAACAGGGACTTGAATACAAAAAAAAAATGTATTGTGTATTTGAAATTGTGAATTGTTTGTGTTGGATAAATTGGTAAAAAAAAAATTGAACCTTAAAAGAAACCTGGATTTGTGGAAATTCTGTGCTTTTGATTTTGGGAATGTTATTACATTTTGAAAAGCTTAAAAGTTTTTTTTGTGAACTTGTATAAACTGTGTGTGTGAACGTTAATTGGTTAAGTAATATTGTTATCTCCAAGGTGACACAGTACTTTAGATAATAGAAGTGACCTACTTTAACTACTTGTTGTCTTGAGGGGTAAAGTATTGGTTGACCATTTGCGAAAAGTTTTACATAGGTGTTTTGTGGAAATTGTGGTGCAAGAAATTACTGACACAACCACTATTACTGATTTACATTTATATTTACTGATTTTCTGCCCAACATTTCTTTCACTCACATGAACACAACAAAAATGGCCACTATCCCTTCTTCACCATCAACATCTGTGAAAATTGAACTTCCCCCAGACATAGAAACCCCCGTCTGGCCACATGTGCAATCAAGACCCCTTCTTCCACCTCAGTTTCCCACTTTCCACTTCACCCCAACTCAGTTCAGCAGTCCCCATGCCCGGTCTCCTGTGCACTTTGCCTCCATGCCTCCAGGTGGCACTGCTTCATTTCAGCCAGAACCTATGCAACTCTGCACCTCATCTGAAGATGGAACTCCTTCTTCTGTGGCACAACATGACCTACCCAATGTCCTCCCAACTCCTGGAAGGGAAATTCAACAGTTCACTGCTCAGGTGAAAGGTAACTGGGATATTCTATTTGACTTCATGAAAAGGCAAGAAAAAATTGTGAATGATCTTACCCAAGAAATTAAAGCCATTTCTTCCCACCATAAAAATCAGCTCGCTGACCTTGCTGTAAAAGTGGAGGATAACAAAAGCCAAGACTTCACTCTGTTGACCACTACCAAACAACAAGAGGAATCTGAAACTAAAGCTTTAGTTGGCTAAAGCTATGAAGCAAATGATTACAGCTGAACTCCAAAAGGTGGAATCTACCGTGGTGTCGGAAATGCGTTTTATGGTAGATTAGCTCCAGTCAGAAGTCCAGCAGGACATCAAAGCTGGTCAACACACATTTCAAACAAGCCATGATCGCATTACTTCAGAACTTCAGCAATGTGTCACCCAAATCCACAAGTTTTCCACATGTGTAAAGGAGTTGAGAAATGAGTTAGAGAAAGGATTTCAAGATGAAATCTTGTTTGAAGAACAACAAAAATTGGCACCACAAATTCTCAGCACCACCACTACTTCAACTTTGCCATCTGATTCTTCACCCCTTCTTCCCACATCTGTTGTAAAAAGAGATCATATAAAATTAACTTTTCCCACTTTTGGAAGGCCATCAGACGATGCAGACCCCCTACTGTACTTAACTAAATGTCAGGATTTCTTGCTCTTCATCCCCTCACTGATGCGGATGTCCTGGCCACATTCCGTACTGTCCTACATGGAACCGCTCGTGACTGGTGGGAGGTCAGACGTTCCAGCATATCCACATGGAGTGAGTTTGAGGCAGCATTCCTTTCTGCATTCCTATCTGAAGATTATGAGGATGAACTGGCTGAATGAGTTAGAACAAAAATCCAGGGTGAGAAAGAGTCCATAAGAGACTTTGCATTCTCCTACAGAGCCCTTTGTAAAAGATGGAAGACAGATCTAACTGAAGGTGAAATTGTAAAGATGATGCTTAAGAACATTAAGCCTTACCTTGCCAGCCAATTGCGTAGTCGAGTGAGTACTGTGGAGGAACTGGTCAAGTTGGGACACCAACTGGAAAAAGATTATGAAAAACAACTTCGCTATGAAGGCCCCAAGTATCCAACCACATCACAAAGACCCTCATCGAACCGACCTGCTGAGAAAATCCCAGTTCAATGTTGGAGATGCAGAGGACAGCATCCACCAGGCCAGTGTCCACACTATAACCCACCACCGTCCCCTCAGTCATCTGAACACCAATTTACCAGCAGCAAACATCCCTATTCATCTCCTCAGACAAGGGGTCAGTCTTCTAACAACTCTGTGACTGCTACTAGAATGCAGAAGCCTCCATCTTCCACCAAGAAGGCCTCCATCTTCACAAGCCCTAATGCACCAATGGCAGTACCTCAGCGGTTGGTTGTTCCCATTAGTATTGCTGCCTGGACTGGAAAAGCCATTGTGGATACTGGTGAAAGTTACACACTTATTCATGAAAGTCTCATGAAACAGCTCACATCACCAGATCAGCTCCATCCATGGTCCAGTGGTCCTCTCTATCTAGCAAATGGAGACGCAGAGATTCCATTAGGCTGGATGAATACACCATACACCTCCACGGTCAAGCTTTCACTATACCTGTTACTGTTCTGTCGTCACAAGCCCTCGCCTATACTGTAGTCCTGGGGTTGGATTTTATTTTCTTCAGTGGAATGCAGCTTAATGTCACTGATCAAAAATATTATTTTAAGCTTGCACCTGCAAAAGAGTACCCCTTTCAACCAGGCAATGCCAGCGTGTCAATTGTGAGTCCACTTTAGGAACTCCTGAACCAGAAGAAAACAACACAGAATCTGTCCCTATTAAGTTCTATTCCACCTCCATTGCCTCAAATGATAAGTCAACAACCTGACAGTATGGATGAAAAAACATTACTCAAAAATGCAGTGAATAAAGCTCATTTACCTCCAGATGGTAAACAACAGTTGCTCCACATCCTGGAAAGCAACCCTCGGGTGTGTACTCTCTGGACTGGATGTACTGATGTTCTGCAACACCACATTTATACCACTTATCAGGTACCCATTAAGCAAAAACCATATCGCTTGTCCCCTCTTTAACAACTTGCCATGGAGGAACAGCTTGATGAAATGTTGAAGCAAGGAATTGTTGAACCATCCCACTCTGGTTGGGCCTCACCAGTGGTCTTGGTACCCAAAAAGGATGGCAAACTTAGATTCTGTGTGGACTACAGAAAGGTTAATTCTGTAACAGAAAGTGATGCTTACCCTCTTCCAAACATCACAGAAATATTGGAGTCACTCTCTGGAGCAGCCATTTTCTCCACTATTGATCTTAACAGTGGCTATTGGCAGGTAGCGATGGACCCCAAAAGCAAACCTAAGACCGCCTTTATCACTCCTGCAGGTCTCTATGAATTTAATGTTATGCCATTTGGTCTCAAAAATGCTCCCGCCACTTTCCAGAGACTAATGGAAACAGTCCTGGGGGAACTAAGGAGAAAAATATGCTTCGTCTATATAGACGATATCATCATTCACTCAACTTCAATCACCCAGCACTTCCATGACCTTCAGACTGTCCTTCATTGATTGGAGACTGCTGGTCTAACTATTAATTTGAAGAAGAGCAAGTTCTTTCTTCAAGCTATCCCTTTTCTAGGACATGTTGCAAGCACTAACGGCATCTCAGCAGACCCATATAAAACTGAGACCAGTCACGCCTACCCTGTGCTTAGAAACCTGAAGGAGGTTCAAAGTTTCCTTGGATTGGCTGGGTGGTATCATCGGTTTGTCCCGAACTTCTCAAGAATAGCCGAACCCCTTAATTCACTGAAAAAGAAGGGACATCGATTTCAGTGGACAACTCAGTGTCAACAAGCATTTGAACAGTTAAAAGCTTGCCTCACCTCACCACCCATCCTTGGCCATCCAAATCTTGATCTCCCCTTCACCGTTTACACCGATGCCAGTGACATCGGTTTGGGTGCCATTTTGGCACAACAGAAAGATGATGGAAGGAAAGAAGTTATTGCTTATGCAAGTAGAACCTGAACTTAACTACACAACAACTGAAAAAGAATGTCTGGCAGTTGTGTGGGCCCTGGAAAAATGGCAACACTACCTGGAACACAAACTCTTCACAGTTGTCACTGATCACTCCGCCCTGAAATGGGTCATGGGTTCCACCAAAACCACCAGCCGACTCATCCGTTGGGTCCTAAGACTGCAGAAATTCGATTTCATCATTGAGTACAGAAAAGGGAAACTCAATGTAGCCCCAGATGCACTATCCAGGTCTTCACCAACCTCGAGCTGCAGTCTGTATACCAGCCACAAGGATCCAGACTTGCCATTGTCAGATGTTGTCCTGTGGGAGGAACAGCACAAAGACCTTGAGGTTATCAAATTATTGCAAGCAGTTGCAGAGAATAATTCAAGGTTGATAGACCAATATGAAATTATTGAGGACAAATTATACCAGAAAACCTACCTCCCAAATAACCAGTTGCACTACCGAATGTATGTTCCCAGTAGTCTTCGGCCGTCTCTGCTTTAGCATTATCACTCCAGTCCACTTAGTGGCCATGGAGGGATCTACAAAACGTACAAACGACTCCAGGAAGTGGCATTTTGGCCAGGCATGTGGTCTGATGTGAAACGTCATGTCAGAACATATGTAAAATGTCAAACATTAAAAAATGAAAATAAAAAACCTGCTGGAAAATTGCAGCAAATCACTACCACTCGCCCAAACCAAATGCTGGAAGTCAACATCATGGGTCCATTACTGCGAAGTTCAAATCAAAATGAATACCTGCTAGTTTTTGTTGATTATTTTTCTCAATGGGTTGAGCTGTTCCCCATCCGTCAGGCCACTGCTCAGAGTGTCTCTTCCATCTTCAGAAAAGAGATTCTGACACGATGGGGTGTGCCAGATTTCCTCCTCTCAGACAGGAGTGTTCAGTTTGTCTCCGCTGTGTTCAGACAACTGTGTGAGAATTGGAGCATTACCCGCAAACTGACTACAGCATACCACCCGCAAACCAACATGACTGAAAGAGTGAATCGGACTCTCAAAAATATGATGTCAGCCTATGTGGATGACAACCACAAGAAGTGGGACCAGTTCTTACCCGAGTTCCGATTCACCCTGAATTCAGGCATCCAAGAAACCACTGGACTATCTCCAGCAGAACTCCAGCTTGGCCGAAAACTCCAAGGTCCAATGGACAAAATGCTTCATGGCCGAAATTTTACTCCAGACACTGCTTCCTATGATGTGGTTCATCATCCCCATCAGCTGCAAAGGCAAGCCAAAGAAAGTAGTGAGAACGCCAAGATGAGACAACTAAGGAACTATAACAAAAAGAGGAGAGAGTTAAGATTCAAATGCAAAGACCGTGTATGGCTGCGAAATTTTCCACAATCGAGTGCAAAACATAACTTTAGTGCAAAGTTGGCACCAAAATGGAAGGGGCCTTACCGTATCCTGAGGCAGCTGGGTCCGTTGAACTATCAAATAGCTCTGGAAGACACTGGATAGGATGTCCAGACAGCACGTCTGTAATTTAAAAATGTGTTTTCCAACAGCCGAGGAATTGGAGACCAAGGGAAAACAAAAACTCCTTGACCTATTTCAAGAAGCCTCTGATGAGGAAGAAGAATTCCTAGGTTTCTAATCCATGCTTTCTTTTAAAAAACCACAGGTTGTTTTCTTCCAGGGAGGGAGAGTGTGGCAGTGCAAAATACTTTGGGCCACAAAATTTATTCAGTTTATTTTCATTTTCACTTTACGTGTTAGGGGTGGAGTGTTTCAATTAACGGCAGAAGGAAACAGGATATAAGGGAGTGAGTCTTACCCAGGAGTAATGGCGTCATCAGTAAAGCTTGCAGTGTGAGAGTGAATTAAAAGTGGAAAGACGGTCGCGTCTGGAACCGTTGCCTTCTGCGGAACCGTTGCCTTCTGCGAACGCTATCTGGTGCGTCGCGAAGTCCCTCGAGACTTTTGAAGCGTTTGCACTTCAAGAGGATATGGTTTTAGTTAGGTTGTTCTGAAGACAAGTCCTTGCTGCTTATTCACCTGCCCTGGTGTCTGACAACAACTCGAGACACCTTTCAGTTCCCCTCATGACTGCGAACTTGTGTGACGCAATTACTACACGGAGGAATTCCCACGTGAATGGACTCAAAGCGCTGAACTGTTTTTTTCCTTATTTTTCTCTTCTCGTGATCGTATATTTTCAACCAAGTGTTTCCGTGGACATTGAGGAATAAATCTTCCCTTTATGAGCAGTTTTCCTCTGACTACTTTTGGTGATTTTAATATTGTAACAGGTGGTTTATTTTGTTGGCTGTCCTGGGTTACTTTAATTTTGTCAGGATCAATCCTGGCTGGTGCCCGAAAAAAAATTATATTTAAGAGACTGTTTATGCTAGGGTGACCACCACCGTTACAATTTGAATAATGTCCACTACGCATGTACTCTAGATGTGTTCATGTGGTGTTTGTCTGGGAAACGCAGGTTCAAATCTGGCCCATGTCATATCCTATTTATTTATCTTCCCCTAGCCCTTTTATACTGTTGTTTCAATAAAATGTATTTGTTTGTTGGCTTGATTTTACCTCCACTATTTATGGGCCCAAGCTCTATATACAGTACTTGTTATACTTTTAACTCTTAGGTAGTTGGTTGCTGTGTTAAATACATTCGAAGTACTTTATTTTCCACATGTGCAACAGAGGATGGCAGTTTGGCTGACCTCTCAGTCCTCTGTTACAGCGTTTTATACCACCGAGGTCCCGGCTATCATAGAAACAGTGTTAGCGAGCGCTGTGATTGGTGCAGAGGGCGGAATCATCCGTTGTTGCTCGCTGAGAGAAGTGCTGAGTGGACCCTCCTGTTGAAGTCCCCCTCCCCGTCCCCGCTCCGCCCCACTTCCCTTTGTCCCACAGATTTGTTTTTTTCCATCCTGGTTGAACTTTCTAGCGTGACACTAATAAGTCCATAGCATCATATATGTGGCTTAGCAGCGCGCAGGGGGCATAGCCTAACAAATGTGTGGAGTCAATTGGTAAGAAATGCTTTCTGTTTTTCATAGGACATTTTTTGCTAAATTCAGCTGGACAAACTTAAGTGATGTTTTATGTTTAGACATACACTGCTTACATATAAATTGAGGGAGTTTTATAGTCGAGAAAGCTGTTCTAGTTGGTTTTATTTTCATCATTTTGAGTTTGACTGATTGTTTAATTTAAGATTATAATGTGTTTGTGTTTATAGTTCTTCAGTTGTTTGAAATACTGTTTTTTTGCATTAGAAGGTAGTTGTAGCTCTGTCAAATCTCATTTTATTTATTTGTTTTTGGTCTAGACTGACATTTAGTTTTGCTAGAACATTTGGTCACACTTTATTTCGATAGTCCACTTTAGACAGTCTAGTAACTGCAAGTAACTTTGCAACTACATGTCTACTAACTCTCAGAGTGGACTGTTAGGGTAGGTATAGGGTTAGGAGAATAAGTTGACATATACTTGCAATGTTTCTCGTAAGTATGTTTTTAAGATATTAAGCAGACAGTCTGCTAATACTCCAATGGCCGCTAGTTGACATGTAGTTGCAAAGTTACTTACTGTACTGTTAGTATAATGTCTAACGTGGACTATCGAAATAAAGTGTTACCGAACATTTTTTGCTAGTTTTAATTTAGCTTGTACATTTCTTTGACAAAGCCAATGTTTGGACTAAATCTCAAGTTGGAAGTCAAGATATTGTGAACATAATATTCGGATATGGCATCTCAACAGTCAGTGTTTATATGGATAAAATCTTAAAAGACTAGAATGTTTTTTGCTAGTACATTTATTAAAAGAAGCCAATCTTTGGAGTAAATCTCAAGCTGAAAGTCAGGATATTGTGAGCACAATATTTGGAAATTACATATCAAAATGTATTCGAAAAGACTTCCGTCTATGAAGTTCCTGTTAAAAACACTGAAGAAATCTTAGAAAAGATTAATGGATCAGTACACATTAATCAATTAACCATTTTGGACACCTTGATGAAGCAGCTAATTTGGTGTATGAGTCGAGAACACCAAAAAAAACCACAATGGATGATTCTAAACATAACAGCTAGATTTCCTGTAGGATAAACATTGTGCTAACATCAGAGACAGATTGGATGAAGAAGATACAAACGAGGAAAACAAGGCCGCAAAACAAACAATGTTGCTCTCGCCACATTTAACATCATTGCCCTCTGGGGGAACAACAATGGCTTCAGTGAAGCCGCAGCGCGTCTAAACGTTGCTAGATCTCTCTCTGGCCCGTTGGGTCGTGCTCGACCAGCAAAAGCTGAAACAATTGAAGTTTTATATTTTCCATTGAGCTCAGCAGTCAGACGTGCGAGACGTGCGTATAAAAGATGGGTTATACTGTCACCCTTCATCTGAAGTCCTGTTATGGGAGCGTTTGGTGTGTGAAGGGGCTGGTTCTATAGGCTTACTGAGATGGTGCTTCGGTGAGGAGTGTTGCTGCTTGAGGTACTGTGCTGCTGTTCTGGGGAACGCCACACTTTCACCATGCTTCGTGCTCGCAGAGACACTAGTCTGTTATGGAGGGAAATCACGCAGAGAATGAGAAGGATGAGAAGTTTCCGGCTCTTGTGTTTAATTGATTTCGCGGTAAAATCTATTTATTTTACTGGCAGCTGATGCCAAAATACTTTGTAAATCAACACACCAATTGCAGGAAGGCATTGTTAACGATGTTTGATTTTGGGATTTTTAGATTGAATATTGGCCTATATGTTACCAGGTCAAACTCCTGTTCTTTTATGATGCCTGTGGGCTGTTTCTAAATGTTTTATTATGCCGTTCTTCCAAAGAGGTTTTAAATACCAGGAGCAATCTCTCCTGGATCCTGCCATCTTTGCTTTGCATGGGCATGCAATTCCAGAAACACTCTTAGAGCCAGTCACCTGAGTAAATGCCATGTGACTGATCCTCTCTATAATACAGCTCCTTGCAGCAGTCAAGAGGGAATAGAATAGTTTAACGCTTTTAAGAGTCACTCGTGAAACAACATGATTCTTTTGTGTAACTGTACAAATTATTACATTCTGTCTGATACATGGCAACTTTTGAATGGCTGTCAATGGAAACAATAGACATTTGGCCACGTAATTGTGTATTTTTGAGCATATCTTGACAATGTATAAGTTGAATAAGTGTATAAGATAATGTATAAGTTTAAACTGTTTAACTCTTTAAAAAAGAAGCTTCAATTTAACCAGGGTTATTAAAGGGAACCAAAACTATAGATGAACAAAATAAAATAAAATAGATTTAGTTACTAAAATAATTCAAATTAAAGCTGAAATAAAAACTGAGAAATATTATAGACATTAAAATTAATAAAATGACATAACACAACAAAATGACGAAATCTTTAAGTAAAATACGAATTAAAATACAAACTAATTTAAAATATTATGAAATCTATGATTCGAAAATGTTACGCTATATACGTTCAAGTTATCTAACAAAATTAATTAATATTAACGAAGAACACTTGCATTTTTATTCAAAATATTTTAAAGTTGTTTATTAATTTAATGTTAATTTCAGAGTTTACATTAATTATACATTAAAATCAAACGTATCTGTTAGTATTAGTATTATTCAATGGCATTGAGATAAGTTGAACTAATAATGAGCAGTTGAGAAAGAAGCAGAGACTAACAGAGTCAGTTATTATCTAACATTAACAAAGATTTATAGATACTGTAACAAATGTGCTTTCTCTTTGTTAATGTTAGTTAATGCATCTACTAATTTAAATAATGGGACCTTATTATACATTGTCGGTTGTAAAAAAGTATATATTAATACAAAATAAAAATACAAACTTTGTATAAACTTGAATGGCAAAAGGTGTGATGGAGAAAAATTGAGTGTGTGCAGTCAATTATGTTGAGTCATTATTGTTTATATTCACTGTGTCCCGACACAAACGCCCCAGACATTGATTGTGCTGATTGGACGAGTCCATCAATAATCAGATTTGATCTGTGTTTCTGTAGCTGAATGGCACTGTGTGCAGTCAAAAGCAAATGAAACACGTTATTAAACAGGAGCAAACGGTCACTCCAGCTGCTAGACAGTGTGACGTGTCTCAGGACATGGGGAACACAATGATTGACAGAAGAGACCAATGAAGACTTGGACAGTACGATTAAAACAGTTCATGTGCTGTTCACTCGGGACTGTACAGTCATTCTGGAGCAACACAGCTCAGACGGAGCTTGTTCAACACTATAAGTGATGATTGGATATGGAGTAAATAGATGAATTTCCATTAAATATCCAGGTCATATTTCAGTACGTGAGTAAGAAGTACGTAAGTACATGAGTATGCAAGTGTGTACGTATCTAAGAACATAAGTATATATGTAAACAAGTACGTATGCAAGTTTGTTACATAAGTACGTAAGTCTGTAAATATGTATGTACTAAAATGCGTAAGTACATATACATTTAAATATGTAATAAGTACGTGAAATTATGCAAGTATGTAAATGCATATATATGTAAATACGTAAGTACATAAATATGTAAATGCATAAGTAAATATGTGTGTAAGACTGATGATCTAGATATTCTTAATACATTTTTATAATTCATAATTCAGATTCACTCAGATAATCGTGGTTAACTTGAAATCTAACATGGCTATTTCTGCTCATATTAAGGCCTGAATAAACTAAATATCCATATTTTTGTAGCCTCACCTTCAATTCCTCCCAAATATAGTCGGCTTTGTTTTATGCATATTTAATAATGGCCTTTTTACTTGTATTTTGAAATGCATTGAGTTGTGTTATGGTTAAAGGAAATGTCTTGGCAGAAAATAACCAGTGCCTTTTCCTTGTTCCTAAAATTTTTCTTTTTCTTACAGTGCATCAAATCAATGCGTTTATGGAACAGCTTGAGTCAATAAAATAAATGACATTCATTTTGACAGATGTTGCTCAGCAAACTCAATAACCATTACACTGAAGTCAAGATTGTGTAGATCTTTATACACATTTATGCAAGCTTTACAATAAAAACAAACACTAAAATTCAGTAATTTTAAATACAACTTCAAGTATAACAAAGCAGCTGACAGATGAGACGGGGGTCAGTGTTACAACAGCCTCATTTCATCTTGAGCACTGAGGTGCTGCAGACATGTTTGGGGACTCACGGGGTGTGATGTTTTCCAGGTTTCCCAAGGGGACGCTACTGAGAAGCTGGCTCACCAAGTCCCGACCCAGACTGCTGCTGCTCATCGCCGGCTTGAAGAGGCCTCAGGTCACACTCATGCGCAGGAAAAGGATGAAGCGCACGAAAGTAGCAAAGGCCACGTAAGCGGTAAATATGGTTATTGTTGGATGTCAGAGTGACCTCTCAAAGTCACTTCAACCATATTCCTCTGAACTGAACTTCAATCTCATTTAGACGTTATAGTGATTGCACTGGATTTGTAAACTAAATCGAAAACTAGTTAAATTGAGAAGATGAGACAGAGGGCATAACAGGTCAACACTGATTGAAGAACTGTTGAGGACTCATCGTACCTATTTTTAGCAGTGCACCAAATAAATGACCAGGCACCATCCATGAATAGGGTGTAGTTTGACGTCCCGTCATTTATAAAGAGCATGTAAGGACAACTTCAAATGTAAATGTCTGTACCCAACATTTACCCAAATGTTTTTCAGCACATTTTCACAGGCAAAATCCAGTCGTTTCAATTGGAAACCGCACTATTGGGAATTTCAAGTGGGGTAAAATATGTCCTCATGTAAATTTTAATCAAGACGACACAACCTTTTACTGTTACTCAGTGAAAATTCATGGTCAATAGCCAAGTCATTCCAACAGAAATCTGCACGATTAGAGGGTTTCATGATGACAAAAAGTTATTTGTATAGATTTGGCTCATTTTCAAGTTGGTTAATTTTAACCAATACTACAGAAAGCTGCTTGGGTTGAAAGTGTCTTCTATGTGACAACAGACATTGGATCATTTTGTCCAAATGTGTTTGCAGAACTTTTGCTAAAATGACCACACCTTCAGTTTGTTGAATTGGCATCATATTTATAGTATGTATGTATGTATATATATATATATATATATATATATAAATAACTATATATAAATAAATATATATTTTTTAAACATTAGTTACCAAAACTTGATGTTTAGATGTGTCCAACATTTTGCATTATGTTTTACCTTTATATGCTTTTATTGCATTATTTCCCCCCATTAAACAAAATGGAACATTCCATAAATGTGTGACACTCAGAATGTGACTAAAAAATGTAATTCCCCCAATTTTTTTATTTTCATTAAAAGTAAATGTTTTCAAGTAAAGGTTGCAGCTTTGGCAGCATTTAATAAGCTCAAGCTTTCACTTTGTTTTGTTTTTTTTAAATTACATCAAAACATCAGTTGTCCTAAACAACCCTTAAGTGTTTATTTTAATTCATAATATTATATATTTTATTCAATTTGGAAATTTATACCATCTTTATTATTACTTTATCATTATTTATATTTTTGCCTTTAAATCTGTTCCAAAATTTGGTCACGTGGCTGGAACGGGTAACATGGTAACATGGTTTCAACATTAACACATTTTCGAACATGGCTGCAGCATTAGCTATTTTTTGGTAACGTCTGTAGCATTATCAAATTTTGGAACATGACTGTAGCATTATTACATTTTGGTAACCGCTACAGCATTAGCTAATTTTGGTAATGACTGTAGCATTAGCTAATTTTGGTAACGACTGTAGCATTATCAAATTTTTGAACATGGTTATAGCATTAGCTAATTTTGGTAAAATAAGGAGAGCATTATTTATTAGCATATTGCTAGCATACTAGTATTTTGGCTGTTAATTAGTACTTACAAAGTGCATATTAATGCCTTATTCTGTATGACCATATTTTAAACTAAACATCTATATTACTCTTAACAAGCAACAAATTATGAGTTTATTCTAGCAAACGTCACAGTTAATAGTGAATAATAAGAACTAGTCCCCAAACTAAAGTGTGACCCAAATTTCATATAAAATGAAAAGCTCCTATAATATTATGTTTGTTCTCCTGGGCTTGATGATTAAATTCACTGGTCCTCTGGTGGTGGAACCGTCAAGCCAGCTTTTGTACCCTATTCACGATATGTAGTAAATAACATGAGTTGCCTATTCAGCAGAAACCTCACATCATTCCTTTGCATTGCAGAACCTGCAGTCGTATGCCGCATTTCACTTGAGTCCCTGACACGGAGAGAATCTCCATCTGCCGTCGACATGAACGCAGACCCAGAGAAAGCATCTCAGCCGTCTCTGCCAAACATACGAACTAAACGCCAAAGCAGAAGCGGCTCAGAGTTTGTTGTGAAAATGAGGGATCTTCCACAAAGATCCAGACCCCCCGACTAAGACCCGGAGCCTCCCAGTGACATTTGTTCATCTCGGCTTCAGTTCACTACACAGTGTGTGACAGCACATTACTGCTCTTGCTCTTCAAGTGCCTTTGGTTGACAGTGCTTCTCTGGTCAGGAATTCAGGGACTTTTATTTTTCAATTCCTAATGATGCGTGTGGGTGAAAAATAACGGAAAAAAAGAGAGAAAAACGTATAATTGCCATGAGTTAGTAACCAACAGCACACCAGTGTTTTTTCATACTGTTGAGCTGTCAAACTAACGGTCCATTACTGTGTCCCGAGGATTAAAATAACTAAATTAAATGTCAATATCCAATTAAAAAATATATTAGTTATATCGCTCCAAATGGACCATTGTCATTTAACCAAAAAATAAATATCATAGAAAAATGACTTTAGTATAAAAAAAAAAACAACAAAAAAAACAAGCAGATATTTGACGTAATTTACATAGCTAATTGGTTATTGAACACATCCACATAATTAATAAAGAATTGCAGTAATAATTGTTTGGTGATCTCACTAAGCATGTCAAGTCTGGCTCATATATCACAAAATCCATGGTAAAAATAATAAATTATATTTTGCATGAAGAAAACGACCATATTTTAGGACAATTAGGAGTTTTGTTTACATATTTTACCCCATTACTAAAAGGATTTTCTTTTTTCTCAATAGGAATTCTCATTATTATTATTGTACACATACAATTCAGCCCGTCTGGGCACATTATATAAAAAACAAAAGCTATCGAGTACAAATACACTTTATTTTTTATTATTTAACTACATTTTCTTTATGCAAAATATAAATCATAAATGATTTTATTTTATAAATAATATTTTCAAATTCTGTTTCGTTTCATCAGCTTTTGAGGTGAAATATGACTCAAACATGACATTTTTCGTGAGATCGCACTCACTTCCAGCAACAATGAGTCAAAACAGATGCTTGCACAGTTTGAAACTTATTTTCTCTTTTGGACAACTCTGTCTGTTGTGTTCATATTGTCTTCAATCTCTAGCTACGATGTCAAAGCAGACACACAGATTTGTTTGAAGAATCATATGTTTAATTTCAGAGCATTTCAAGATTATTTTCAGTAATTCTGTGAATAAACAAGGTAACACTTTATATCAAGTCGTCCCATTTGTCCTTCGTTACATATATGCAGTAACAACATAGTAATAAAGTAGTAATTACACAGTTATAAAACAGAAAAATATTAACATTTCTAAAAATATAGACATAAATCAAACCACTGACATCAGCTCTTTATATCATTTGCATAGCAAATTAATTATGATTTAAATTATCCAAAATTAAGCACTTAATATAAAGTGTGACCAATGTACGCCAATATGTAAAAATGAAGCCCTGGGGACAATTTATGGGAATTTTTCTGTTGTATAATAGTAGTTTCACTTCACATTTATGAAAAACACTTATTAAGTGCAATTAAGTGCACACACACACACGACCACACACACACACTCACGACTACACACACACTCACGATCACACACACAGTTTTTGCAGTACTAGTTAGAAATCAATTTTCAATATATTTTCTCATTTCTAGTTTCTCATTTGATTTTTTCAGCCTGACTGATTTACATTCAAGCATTAAATATGAAATGCATTAAGGAAGATGCAAAGAAACCCTGCGGGATAAGAAATTAAACATGAGCAGGTTGGACTTACTACACATTTGACCCATTCTGTTTCCTAACCAGATGTGAAGCAACACGTTTCTTGTGTCTGTGCTCAGTGAAAGTGAAACATGACACAATCACAGCCAGTCACATGATATTTGATGTTTAATATTTAGTTATATGGGCCTATTAAGTGTCTGGTTAGGACACTTTTAGCTTCAGAAGTTACGTGTTTCAGATGGGCGAGTGTTTGGGATGCTATTTTCCGGAGAATTTCTGCTGGATGAGCTTGTATCTGTTGAGCTGCTGCTCAGAGACGGACGGCTGAAGGCCGGCCAGAGCCTGTCTGAAGTCTTCTGAACACAGAGTCAGAGCACTGGCCTCTGTATCCACACCTGCATCACAGACGCAGAGATGAAGAAAGAGTGAGGACATTGAGAAAGAAGCAGAGAGACTGACAGAATCAGGCCAGAAACATCCTCCACTCAAGCAGACGTGAACGCTAGGCCAAAGCACAGGGTTAAAATGAGGGGAAACTGCTGCAGTGTTTGTGTTCACGTACTTGCGTAGAGTTTGTTTTTAGGCTCAGAGCGAGTAGCTGGAAAATGGACACATGGGTTTCATGCATAAACCTACTTTTCATTTCTTCATCTCTATCTTCTAAACTTTAACCAATAAAGGTCTCCGGTGTAGAACTGGCAAATGCACAGACACGGTTTTGATATTTTGTTTATTAATAGATTGCACGGAAGTGAATGTTTGAATATGAGTGTGTGTATGACTGCATTTTACAAAGCTGACGGATCAGTGAAGATGAAAGATGAAGGGTCAAAGGAGGGTTTTAAACTTCCTACACACAATTAGTGAACAAGTGTCACTTGTAATTGGATAATATTGTTTATTAAACATTAGTATATATAATAGACGTGTGTCTTTGCTGGACATTGTTTCTATGGAACTATCTACAGATCGTATTTGGAGCAAAGACGAACACTTTGAAGACATGGCATGCCACTTTTGACATTTGACAATCTTTTGTTTCCTCTTTTTGATGTATAATTTATTTTTAATTCATGTATGGTGTGGGTCTGCCTGGGGGATTATTATTATTTTATTTGTTTTCTCAAAAAAAAAAAAAAAAAAAAAAAATCCCCCAAAAAGTCAAAATTGGCGAGGCAAATGGTTACGTTTAGCCGCATAACATCAACGCCGTCATTTCAAAACACTTTTTTATCAACATTTATAAAATATCGCCAAAGTTTTGTGCTAATCTGTAATGGAAACGCGCCTATTGATAACAATACTACTGATGTCTTTAGGGAATTTTCATTTTTTCCCCATAATATCTAACCGTTGACTATAACATTCAACATTACAGTATTATTGAAAGCTATTAATAAAAAAAATTTTAGACTTTAGAATATTTCTTCTTAAGTGAACTTAAAACAACCGTCACATAAACTTATTATAATAAATGTCGTATTTACCCATGCCCTTCAGTATATATGGAAATATACAGAAAAAGTATAAAGTTATCAAACACAAAATCTTTTATTAAATATAGATGAATGTGTAAAGCTACAGAAGTTATTGATTTCCTCTTTGATGAACAGACATGTTATTTGGCTGCTGTTACTTTAAGAGCTGCCGCTGCTGAACGTGACGCGGATCTGACACACATGCTCGTACTTTAATATGAAATGATATAGGCTAGTGTGCGCCGCTACATTTGGGCATGCAACTGAAAAGCACACGCTATGAGCACAGTATAATGACAGACAGGACAGGAAGATTCGTTTTTTCTAACATACGGCCAGAAGCACCTGTTGTGAGTGGGGTGGCCAACCTTAGTCCCTGCATTAACTGACTTTATATTTTTAATACCATTAAACTGGAAAAAAGATTTGCCTGCGTTAACTTGCTAATTTTGACAGCACTAATAATATAATACAATATAATATGTAACCCTGGAGCACAGAAGCAGTCATAAGCAGCACAGGTATATTTGTAGCAATAGACAACAATACATTGTATGGGTCAAAATTATCAGTTTTTCTTTATGCCAATCATTAGGATATTAAGATCATGTTCCATGAAGGTATTTTGTAAAATTCCTACCATAAATATGCATTGCTAAGAACTTCATTTGAACAACTTTAAAGATGATTTTCTCAATATTTAGATTATTTTGCACGCTCAGGTTCCAGATTTACAAATATTGTCCGATCATAACAAACCATACATCAATGGAAATATTATTTATTCAGCTTTCAGATGATGCATACATCTAAATTTTTAACAAATTGGCCCTTAAGACTGGTTTTGTGGTCCAGGATCACAAATAATATAATATAATATATTATAATATAATACAATACTTATTCATAAACACATTAAACTGATCAAAAGTGACAGTAAAGACATTTATAAAGATTTGTATTTCAAGTAAATTGTTCTTACATCTTCTATTCATCACATACAGTGCCCTCCATAAGTATTGGAACGGTAAAGACAAAATTGCTCTGTTGGCTGTGGAGTCAAGACATTTACAAATATGATTAATGAATATGAGACAAAACTACAGAATGTCACATTTGATTATTGGGAGATTCAACACACAGATGTTTTACCAGCTAAGAAGTTCAGCATCAGCACTTTTAGAGTTTCATCCCCCGATCTGATGTGAGCAGAAGTATTGGGACAGTTGCCTCACAGGTCTTTCTAAGTGATCAGCTGTGTCCTGATGCATTAATTCTTCAGCTATTAAAAGCAGGTAATGTGTCGTATAACTTATATCCATTACTTCTGTATTCTGAATCTTGCATTCAATGATAACACACTCAAAACAGGATGAAGACGAGGGAGCTGACTTTGAGAGAAAAGCAAGACATTTGGATGCTAAAAGAAAAGAGTAAGTCAATTAGAGCTATAGCAAAAACAACAGGCATGGAGAAATCAAGAGTTTGGAAACCACCAGCAACCAACAACGACCTGATCGGCTGAGAAAACAACAGTAGATGATGCCAGATCATAAAAGCTGTGAAAATGAACCCTAAAAGACGTATCTGTAAAATCACCAACAACTCCCAGAAAGCTGGGGTGATGCTCTGACAATCTTCTGTTTTTTTTTATTGCCAGCGGGGCAGGCAGAGACGTCTCAGTCACGCGCACACTCACAGTAGATATCACAGTCATGTGTAAACATGTCGTTTCACATGAGAATGATTCTAATTTTAATGGCATTCGGTGTAAACGGCGACTGATAATGTATTTATGTCGTGCCAGATGAGGCTTGCACAGCCTGAGTGAGTGTGAGAGAGAGAGACAGCACACACAAAGTAACTCACAGAAATGTATAGATGCATACTGCAGTAGAAAATAAAATATATTTACAAAATATGATTTAGGTAAGCAACATTATACGGCCATGATGTTTCCCCGAATAACACTATCAGCATGATTGCAATGTGACACTGATTTTATACAGTAGTATTTCAATAAAAAAAGAGGTTCAGGTTCAAATTAAGTGACTTAGATTTTAGACAAAATATTGACTGTTTTTGCTCAATTTCGCCAACGAAAATATTTGCAATCAAAGCCATGGCAGAACTGTTGTGTGTCTCCGAGCAACACAGCGTTGTTTCGTTACTAAATGAATCCACGTTTTTGAATGAATCGAGTGAGTCAATGATTCAGTGGCCCATTCATACAGACAGTCACTTGACTCGTTTCTGAATGAATCAGCCGTTTGAATGAATCGAGTGAGTCAATGATTCAGTGGCCCATTCATACAGACAGTCACTTGACTCGTTTCTGAATGAATCAGCCGTTTGAATGAATCGAGTGAGTCAATGATTCAGTGGCCCATTCATACAGACAGTCACTTGACTCGTTTCTGAATGAATCAGCCGTTTGAATGAATCGATGAGTCAATGATTCAGTGGCCCATTCATACAGACAGTCACTTGACTCGTTTCTGAATTAATCAGCCGTTTGAATGAATCGATGAGTCAATGATTCAGTGGCCCATTCATACAGACAGTCACTTGAGTCGTTTCGGAATGAATCAGCCGTTTGAATGGATCGAGTGAGTCAATGATTCAGTGGCCCATTCATACAGAGAGTCACTTGAGTCGTTTCTGAATTAATCAGCCGTTTGAATGAATCGATGAGTCAATGATTCAGTGGCCCATTCATACAGACAGTCACTTGAGTCGTTTCGGAATGAATCAGCCGTTTGAATGGATCGAGTGAGTCAATGATTCAGTGGCCCATTCATACAGAGAGTCACTTGACACGTTTCTGAATGAATCAGCCATTTGAATGAATCGAGTCAATGATTCAGTGGCCCATTCCTACTGAGAGTCACTTGACTCATTTCTGAATGAATCAGCCATTTGAATGAATTAAGTGAGATAATGATTCAGTGGCTCATTCATACGGAGAGTCACCTGACTCGTTTCTGAATGAGTCAGCCATTTGAATGAATCGAGTGAGTCAATGATTCAGTGGCCCATTCATACGGAGAGTCACTTGACTCGTTTCGGAATGAATCATGTTTAAAAAAATATGTAAAACAATAATCTTATACAATTATTTATGCATTTGATATTGTGCAGTGTAAATGCAATTATGACACCTCAGCGTCATCAAACTGTCAAAATGCATCTAATACCTCTTCAGATGCAGCTTCTGGTTCCTCAGCAGTGGAAAGATAAAGTTTGTTAATACTAATTTCGTTTGAATGGTAACAACTCTACAGTTTACTATTATTCTAACAGAATTAATTGAAAAAGAATTTGATGTGAAAAATTACACATTTAATACAGTTAGGGAAATGACCATTTGTAAACAGTGGGAAATTACATCTGTATTGTTACATACAGAAACTCATTTTAAATTAATTATTTCTTCCTCTTTCCAGTCACAGATAACTTTATTTTGAGAGTTGTTTAAGTGAGAGAAAATCTGTAATGTAGTCCAGATTGGGGGAATTGTATTTTTGTTATAAATTATTTTATTATGTAAATAATTTTTCGTTGATATTTGCATATATTTCTGTTTGTATATGCTGTTAATTATAGTTCTTAGAAAGAAAATCGGAATCAGCAAAAATCAGTATCGCCAAAAATCATCACACTGCCAAAAAATCGGCCAAGAAAATTGCAATCGGTGCATCTCTAGTCATAGACTCACTGCTGTGATCGTGTGCAAGGGATCTGCAACTAAATAATAGCTTTTAATATTTTATATCTGTCTTATATTCAACTGTCCCAATACTTATGCTCACATAAATGAGTGAGATGAACTCTAAAAGTGCTGTTCTTTTATTTGGTAAAACATGATTGTGAACAAAAACAATATGACATTCTGTAGTTTTATCTCATATTCATCTTTTAATCATATTTGTAAATGTCTTAACTCCACAGCCAACAGAGCAATTTTGTTTTTACTGTTCCAATACTTATAGAGGACACTGTACTGTATGTATACAAACAAAATCAGCAAAAACAGTTTCTTAATACTTAAGAACAAATTAAATTGGATAATAACTGAGCACCAAATAATCATATTAAAATGATTTCTGAAATAAAAAAACTTGGCTTTTCTTAAAGAAATAACATTCTCCTACATGTGACACGGTACCAAGAACACAATGATGACTAGGGGGGGGCGATATGACCAAAATCTTATATCACGATATGACACATTTTATATCACGATAACAATATATATCACGTGTGACGAGCGTCCCGTTATCTCATCAGCGTCGCCCTGGAAACGGAGGCAGAACACCTGCACTTCCTCGTTACCGGCTGATCGGTCCCAGCTGCAGCTCGTCAGCCGGCAGAGTTATAAGCCCAGCAGATCTCTCCACTGTGGAGTTGGGCCTCCAGAAAGACTGCAGCTAATCTCTCTCTCTCTCTCATCTCTTGACCCCCCCTGTAGATAGCAGCGTGTGACCGGATAGCCGCCATCGAGCACGAGCACGGGCACCCTGCACAAGGACCAAGGAAGAGAGCACAGACTGCACCAGCGCACTTCTACACCTGTTTGTCACCTTCTTACCTGTTTGGGTCACAATAAATCCACCCTCCGGGCATTTATTGAAACAGTCCTTGTCGTGTGATTCTTCACCCCGTGACACACGATATAGTGATTTATTTTTTTTAAAGGTTTTTATTATATTAAAATCTTTGATACCATATAATTTTCATAATCCTTGTCACCAATGTCAATATCAAACTAAAACAAGCATAAAGAGAGAAAAAATAACTCCACCTCACTGAAGATAAATAAATAGTCAGTGATGAAATAAGGATAAGAAACTAATTACAAACAATAGGACAAAAAACTACAATAAATAAGAAACGCTACAAACATTGTGTAAATGAATTAGTCTTCACCGTGTTAATTATATCTATCTATGATAGATATAATTAACACGTGTATTATGTATAGATTCTATACATATTATAAATATATCATTATTATTGTTATTTTTTATTTATTCTCATTAAAGTTACAAAAGTGATTTAGTCAAGAGCAGTGAGAGATGTTCTAGCAGTGTGCTATGATTAACATGAACGGCAGACAGAATGAATATTGGAACGCTTCCCCTTTAAGAATGAAGTCCGGATCTAATACACTGTTACGTTGCGTTTTCTCTTTCTGCCGTTTACTCGCTCTTAAGACCTAAATCGCTGTGTTTGAGGATACTTGCAAAGACGGGGATTCTGACGCATATAAGTGTGTTTATGTAATTGTTCAAATTTGGCAAAAAAGAAAATGCGCGCTCCTCTCACACAGAAAGAGACGGCACACGCATATAGGTCTGTTGTTTGATTTTCAACAGCTTAAAATCGTTTGGTTTAAAACTGCAGTGCTTAAAAACGCGCGACCATGCAACAGATGTAGTCCCTCGTTTAGGAACGAGCTGGTCGTTCTCCACCTGCGTCTGCCTCTCCTTCACGCCCACGTGGTGTAAAATGTATTTTGCGACACCACGATATAAACAATAGAACATAATATGAAACGATAGACTTTTTATTTCGTCCATCCAATACATATCGTCATATCGCACAGTCCTAATGATGACATGCTAAGATCAGTTCGCTTTAAAGATGTCTGAGTTTGATTTGAGCAGTCACATAAATGTCAACATTAATGTATGCGTGTAATGACCAACAAGTAAACATTTAGTGTGACATTTGGCATTTATAGTCACTCGCCCCTGAGTCACATAATCAAAAAATGCCGTTTGTCCTTCCACATACCTTCAGTGATTTGTGAAATCTTCCTCTTGATGGCGCACATCATGGCGTCTGAGCAGAGCGCGTAGAGATCGGCTCCGGTCAGCTGAGCAGGACAGGACTCCACGACCTCCGACAGACACACGCTGGGGTCCACCTTAAACCTTCAAGCAGAAGAGCAGCAGAGAGTCAGCAGCAAACACACTCCAGCACACAGGAGACTGATGATGAACACGCTCACTTGCGCAAGATCGCCTTCAGAACCTGCAGCTGAGACTCTCTGTCTTCATTCACACCCACATACACCAACTTATCAAATCTGGAAAGACAAAAAAACATTGCACGAATGCAAGGCAAACTGAAAAGCAACTGAATCTGAATGTATTTACCTGCCAGGCCTGAGCAGGGATTGGTCCAGTAGATCTGGGCGATTAGTTGCTCCGATCACAAAGACGTCTCCAGATGAGTGAAGACCATCCAGCTCAGCTAAAAGCTGCGACACAACCCTAATAATAAAACATGGCAAAAACTGGCGTGTCATGATGCAGCAGTCCTTTAGACTTTATACACATTTCAAAGCTGACCTGTCCATCACCCCTCCTGAGTCTCCACTGTGACCTCTGTTAGGAGCCAAAGAGTCCAGCTCATCAAAGAAGATGATACAGGGCGCAGCAGTCCTGGCCTTACTGAACACTGACGGACACAGAGAGAGAAACGGTAACAAGCTCAATACAATATACTGTGAACATGAGCTCAAATGGATCATCAGATTGAGGAGAGTTCATTTCATTACTCAGGCATGTGATCAGCTAGAGACAAAAAAGAAGGACAATCTGGCCACGCCCCAAGAACTTATTATTAAAAATACAAATTTTAGCACATTAAACGATATATATTATATTGTATACATACATATTGTCCTGTAAAAAATAAAAAGCAGCAATTAATAATAATGATAACAAAATAATATAATATATTATAATAAAGTACTACAATATATTATAGTAAATTATATAGAATTGTTATTATTATTAAAGTGCCTGCCAAAAGTTTGGAAACATTACAATTATTAATGATTTTGAAATTACTACCTTCTGCTCATCAAGTCTGAATTTATTTGATCAAAAAAAAGTAAAATATACACATATTGTGGAATATTATTAAAAACATATATATTTTTTTATATTAATATATAATAAATTGTAATGTTATATGTATGTTTTCCGTTGTGTTAATTTCATTGTGTTGCACTTATTTAGTTGTGTTGTGACTTGTTTCCGTTGTGTTGCGCTGATTTCGCTGTGTTGCGCTGATTTCGCTGTGTTGCGCTGATTTCGCTGTGTTGCGCTGATTTCGTTGTGTTGCGCTGATTTTGTTGTGTTGCGCTGATTTCGCTGTGTTGCGCTGATTTCGCTGTGTTGCGCTGATTTCGCTGTGTTGCGCTGATTTCGTTGTGTTGCGCTGATTTCGCTGTGTTGCGCTGATTTCGCTGTGTTGCGCTGATTTCGTTGTGTTGCGCTGATTTCGCTGTGTTGCGCTGATTTCGCTGTGTTGCGCTGATTTCGCTGTGTTGCGCTGATTTCGTTGTGTTGCGCTGATTTCGCTGTGTTGCGCTGATTTCGCTGTGTTGCGCTGATTTCGCTGTGTTGCGCTGATTTCGTTGTGTTGCGCTGATTTCGTTGTGTTGCGCTGATTTCGCTGTGTTGCGCTGATTTCGTTGTGTTGCGCTGATTTCGCTGTGTTGCGCTGATTTCGTTGTGTTGCGCTGATTTCGTTGTGTTGCGCTGATTTCGCTGTGTTGCGCTGATTTCGCTGTGTTGCGCTGATTTCGCTGTGTTGCGCTGATTTCGTTGTGTTGCGCTGATTTCGTTGTGTTGCGCTGATTTCGCTGTGTTGCGCTGATTTCGCTGTGTTGCGCTGATTTCGCTGTGTTGCGCTGATTTCGTTGTGTTGCGCTGATTTCGCTGTGTTGCGCTGATTTCGCTGTGTTGCGCTGATTTCGCTGTGTTGCGCTGATTTCGTTGTGTTGCGCTGATTTCGTTGTGTTGCGCTGATTTCGCTGTGTTGCGCTGATTTCGTTGTGTTGCGCTGATTTCGTTGTGTTGCGCTGATTTCGCTGTGTTGCGCTGATTTCGCTGTGTTGCGCTGATTTCGTTTTGTTGCGCTGATTTCGTTGTGTTGCGCTGATTTCGTTTCGCTGTGTTGCGCTGATTTCGTTGTGTTGTGATCATTTCGTTGTGTTGCGATCATTTCGATAACAAGGCGGAATTTATTTAAACAAAATGAAGTAAAATATACACATTGTGAAATATTATTACAAATAAAAAAAAGGTTTTAATATTAATATATAATAAAATGTAATGTTATTCCTGTGATGCAAAGCAGAGTTTTCTTCATCATTACTCCAGTGTTCAGTGTCACGTGATCTTAGAAATCATTACAATTAATTTGACTCAAGAAACATGTCTGATTATTATCAATGTTGAAAATAATTTTGCTGCTTCATATTTTGTGTGGAGATGGTGATAAACTTTATTTTACAGTATTTTTTGAAACTGCATTTATCAAATATATTAATTAAATGTATTACTGCATTTATTAAACAGAAATCATTTTAAATGATTTCTTTAAATAAACAACAGATTTATAAACGTTTCTAATGACGAATGTTGCGTTCTCAAATGCAAATTAAAGCAGCTCAAACCAAGCAAATTGAAACTAAACACAGTTCTGTAACAGCAGACATGTAGCGCGTCAGACTACAGCCTGTTATATAATTATATCACAACCGTTGGGAGTTTTATGGCAGCACAAGCAATCTCAAACTCTCACCGCATTCATAAAAAGTGACCGGGTCGGGTAACAGGCTTCAGCGCTGATTCTGCTCGCGCTTTGAATCATTTGAATGCTTTTAACGGTCCTGCGGATGATGCCGCGAGCTCGTGCAGCGCTCTCAGGATCATGCCATCCATGATGTTTCTTTTCGCAGTTTATTTAGGTAATAGCTTAAAGCCATTTGCACGAATTCAATCATCATTCAGTACCCAACCTACCCCTGGAAATCCATATTTATACGGAAAAATCACATCCCTGATTACTCTTACCCTCTCGAATGTTCTCCTCACTCTGACCAACGTACATGTTGATGAGTTCAGGACCCTTCACACTGAAAACAAACAACAAACAAACTCTTTACATGACATTATCTTCATTTCTGACCCTGGAGCACAAAACCAGTCATAAGCATCAACTTTTAAAAAATTTAAATTTGTGCATCATCTGAAAGCTGAATAAATAATATTTCCATTGATGTATGGTTTGTTTTGATCGGACGATATTTGAAAATCTGGAATCTGAGCGTGCAAAAAAATCTAAATATTGAGAAAATCATCTTTAAAGTTGTTTAAATGATGTTCTTAGAAATGCATATTACTAATCAAAAATTAAGTTTTGATATATTTACGGTAGGAAATCGACTAAATATCTTCATGGAACATGATCTTAATATCCTAAGGATTTTTGTCATTAAAGAAAAAATTATAATTTTGACTCATTTTATTTTTGGCTATTGCTACAAATATACCCCAGCGACTTAACACTGCTTTTGTGCTCCAGGGTCACATTTAGTTATGTACTCTACTCAGTCTCTCGAATATTTCAAACTCAATGCAAATAAAGTAATGCAGTCACCTGAGGAAGGTCATGGTACACTCGGTGGCGACGGCTTTAGCCAGCAGGGTTTTTCCGGTGCCGGGCGGCCCGTAGAGCAACAGGCCGGAGCGCCGCAGGCCCAGCGAGAGCAGCTCAGGATGCTCCAGAGGAAGCTGAATCGTGTCCAGAATCTCCTTCTTAACCTGCTGCAGTCCACCGACGTCCTGCCATCTGACTGACGGGATCTGAGACGAAGAAGAGAGGACAAACTCAGAGTTATAGACACGACCACTGCGTTAGAGCATGAGGTTTTACTGATAGTTATGTAAATAGTACATCATGGCCCAATCTTAATTTCTGGGTGAAATTTTATGACTTTAAAGGTAGGTGATTTTGAAGAGAAAAGCAATAGCATAGCTTTGAAAGCATAAGATCCCACCATCCCTGCAAATCACTCTCCTAAGCCACGCCTCCTCCGTACGCTCTTCTGTATCCGCCTCAACGCAAGGATGTGTACAAACCCGATTCCAAAAAAGTTGGGACACTGTACAAATTGTGAATAAAAACAGAATGCAATGATGTGGAAGTTTCAAATTTCAATATTTTATTCAGAATACAACATAGATGACATGTCAAATGTTTAAACTGAGAAAATGTATCATTTTAAGGGAAAAATAAGTTGATTTTAAATTTCATGGCATCAACATATCTCAAAAAAGTTGGGACAAGGCCATGTTTACCACTGTGTGGCATCCCCTCTTCTTTTTATAACAGTCTGCAAACGTCTGGGGACTGAGGAGACAAGTTGCTCAAGTTTAGGAATAGGAATGTTGTCCCATTCTTGTCTAATACAGGCTTCTAGTTGCTCAACTGTCTTAGGTCTTCTTTGTCGCATCTTCCTCTTTATGATGCGCCAAATGTTTTCTATGGGTGAAAGATCTGGACTGCAGGCTGGCCATTTCAGTACCGGATCCTTCTTCTACGCAGCCATGATGTTGTAATTGATGCAGTATGTGGTCTGGCATTGTCATGTTGGAAAATGCAAGGTCTTCCCTGAAAGAGACGACGTCTGGATGGGAGCATATGTTGTTCTAGGACTTGGATATACCTTTCAGCATTGATGGTGCCTTTCCAGATGTGTAAGCTGCCCATGCCACACGCACTCATGCAACCCCATACCATCAGAGAGGCAGGCTTCTGAACTGAGCGCTGATAACAACTTGGGTTGTCCTTGTCCTCTTGTCCTAGTCCAGATGACATGGCGTCCCAGTTTTCCAAAAAGAACTTCAAATTTTGATTTGTCTGACCACAGAACAGTTTTCCACTTTGCCACAGTCCATTTTAAATGAGCCTTGGCCCAGAGAAAACGCCTGAGCTTCTGGATCATGTTTAGATATGGCTTCTTTTTTGACCTATAGAGTTTTAGCCGGCAACGGCGAATGGCACGATGGATTGTGTTCACCGACAATGTTTTCTGGAAGTATTCCTGAGCCCATGTTGTGATTTCCATTACAGTAGCATTCCTGTATGTGATGCAGTGCCGTCTAAGGGCCCGAAGATCACGGGCATCCAGTATGGTTTTCCGGCCTTGACCCTTACGCACAGAGATTGTTCCAGATTCTCTGAATCTTTGGATGATATTATGTACTGTAGATGATGATAACTTCAAACTCTTTGCAATTTTTCTCTGAGAAACTCCTTTCTGATATTGCTCCACTATTTTTCGCAGCAGCATTGGGGGAATTGATGATCCTCTTCCCATCTTGACTTCTGAGAAACACTGCCACTCTGAGAGGCTCTTTTTATACCCAATCACGTTGCCAATTGACCTAATAAGTTGCAAATTGGTCCTCCAGCTGTTCCTTATATGTACATTTAACTTTTCCGGCCTATTATTGCTACCTGTCCCAACTTTTTTGGAATGTGTAGCTCTCATGAAATCCAAAATGAGCCAATATTTGGCATGACATTTCAAAATGTCTCACTTTCAACATTTGATATGTTATCTATATTCTATTGTGAATAAAATATAAGTTTATGAGATTTGTAAATTATTGCATTCCTTTTTTATTCACAATTTGTACAGTGTCCCAAATTTTTGGGAATCGGGTTTGTATTTATGCTTTGATTTGAATGAAAATAGCGCATCTTTGCATTGAAGCGGATACAGAAGAGCATACGTACGCTGCTTGCGTTCAGTGCATAATCTCCAAAATGACACTACGCTGACGGGGAGACAGAGAGGAGACGAATTGTTGAAAAAAGTTATTTTAATTTTCTTTGCATACAAAAGTATTTTCGTCGCTTCATAAAATTCAGATTGAACCACTGATGGCAGGTGAAAACATGGCGGAAAGCTGGGAGGTTTTAAAAGAGTGCTGATATATTTATACAAATAAATATATATGAATGTACCTAGATTCTGCCTGTCTTTAGAAAAGTTTCAATGACATTTTGTTTTCACCTTCGCTTCATGTAATACCTAATAAAGTAGTGTTTTAATCGCAATGCTGCTTTGTCTACGAGGTTACGGGAACATGCTGTAATTCTGCTGTTCCTTAAGCACTATCTAGTGTCAGAGAGTGGATTTACAGAGACTTAAATTCACATCCAGCCTGTGTGAGCCAAAAACAGACCGAATGTGTATGCCCTGCTGTAAATATAGACCGGATGATGAAAAACAACCTTATGGATACTACATGTTTAAACAATTCGGATAAGGTATCTAGAAGTATTTATGGAGCAGATAAAATACATATAGTCCTTTATTAATCAAGTGTCATTTATTTGATCTAACCCTTTTCTTTATTTAAAGGCTGAAATGTGAGGCTTACCATTTTATTAGCTTTATTTGAACCTTTTATACTTAATATGACATCAGTCATATTGTCATTTAAAATCCGAACATATCATCGGCAATGCTATTGCTTAAGTGTTCATGCAAACAAAAAGTATTTTTTTATTATTGTTTGTTGATTTTAAAAACAAAACTGGGTAAAACAATGTTTGTGTCAGTACTTTTTGAACATTTCCAGCACATTTGAACAATACCATGATAACCGTGATAATTTTGGTCATTATAATAGTAATAAGACATTTTCAGATCATGTAAAGTAGTTGATTATTAACTGTAGTGCTATATATTTAAATACTTGACATACAAGTTTCAATAGAAATTACATTTTAATATATTTTAGTTTATGTTTGTCAGTACATTCGGCAGCACACTTAAACCATATTTACAAGACAATAAGTAATTATGAAAACACAAAGATATACTTAAATTCTGCTTTTGATATAAATTTTAAATGTAGTACATTTTCATTGAATTGCAATGAACATGCACATAAGTGCGCAACAAGATTAAATTCAGTTTATTAAAAGTACATTGTTTTAAACAGTATGCTTAATACAAATTATTTAAGGAAAAACAAGGTAACTGTACTTTTGGCGCTCCGATGGCTTGTGAATGCGTCTCCTGTAGGATATCCAGTGCCGTGCTGAAGTCCTCAGACGTGACGCTCACCCCAGAGACACACAGATCCTCCTCTTCCTGTTCACTCGCTGCGTCTGGAGAACTACACGTGAAGAAACAGCACACCAGGTCCTGATCCATTCGACAGAGCGGTCACAAACAATGCCTGGCGTGAAAGGCAGCAGCAGCAGGGTGAAGACTTACTACGTCTGCAGAAGTCGTCTGTGAGCGGCTTTCCCAGCGTTGGTAAGGAGTGCGCAAAGATCTCCTAAAACAAAACCCTACAGAAACAAAGTCAACATGACACGACACTGGCAATCAAATTTACTTAAAGGACATAAAGCGATATAATATGGTAATTCACTGGATGCAGAGCAATTTGCACATGTGTGACACTGGAGCACAAAACCAGTCGCTGGAGTATATTTGTAGCAGTAGCCAAAAATACATTGTATGAGTCAAAATTATAGATTTGTCTTTTATGCCAAAAATCCTTAGGATATTAAGATTATGTACCATGAAGATATTTAGTAAATGTATTACCGTAAATATATCAAAACTTAATTTTTGATTAGTGATATGTATTGCTAAGAACTTAATTTGGACAACTTTAAAGATGATTTTATCAATATTTAGATTTTTTTGCACGCTCAGATTCCAGATTTTCAAATATTGTGCAATCATAACAAACCATACATCAATGGAAATATAATTTATTCAGCTTTCAGATGATGCATACATCTAAATTTTGAAATATTATGACTGGTTTTGTCGTCCAGGGTCACATTTATCTTTGGAACAATATGCTCCGAAAAGTTTCACAATTGGATCAGGAATGTGTATAAAATAGTACATATGGTCAATTTGAAAGCAACGATGAGATAGATGATAGTCTCACAGCTGTCTGTTTGGCAATCTTGCCAAGATTGACGTCTTTTCCCAACATCAGGTCCTCACTGAGGCTGGCCAGCATCGTCCTGCGCTGCTCCTCGGACAGACTCTCTATCGCCACCTGGTGCACAAACGCTGCAGTCACATCCGAGGAGAGCTCCCGCTGGCTGCTCACAGACCCCACCACCACTACACTGCAGAAGAAAGGAGACATTACAGATTCAATTTGATTTGGATGCAACCCTGTCACTCCCATTTTTGAGCATAGACGTGAAAGTGCACTATTCCAAACGAACATTTTTATAATTCATGAACAAAAACATTTTGTGATATGATTTTGATGTAGCATTTCCATGCATTGATTTTAAAATGGTTTTCAAAGGATGAATTTTGAGATTTTAAGCTTCCAATTCAGTTTAAATAAATCAATTTAGGAGTCTTAGACATTTACATTCACATTTAGTCATTTAGCAGATGCTTTTATCCAAAATGAATTACACACGAGGTCAATGGAAGCAATCAAAGTAAACAAAAGAGCAATAATATGCCAGTTTCAGTTAGACTAACGCAGTACGCGTATAATTTTAATTTGATTATTATATAAATAAAAGAAACGAAAAGAATAGAGAAGCCACTGTTAGTAAGTTTTTTTTAAGTTTTTTTTTTAAGAAAAACAAGCCGTTAGTAAAAGAATCGATTGAAAGTCTACAAATTCTTTTTTTTTTGAAAGAATAGAATTAGAACAGAGTGTGCTAGAGTTAAAGTTTTCAGCCGTTTGTTGAAGATGGCAGATGGGATTGAGTTAGGCAGGTCTTCCACCAGGAGGGAACAGTAAATGTAAAAGTCTGTGAAAGTAATTGTAGACCTTTCCAACAATGTATATATAGATTGTCACGATTAGATTAGGATTTACTTGTAATATACTGAAGTAAACTTCTGAGGGGACAGGTGACAGGTTAAAGGGTTAGTTACCAAAAATGAAAATCAGCCTGTGATGTACTCCCCCTCGAGGCATCCTAGGCGTATATGACTTCGTTATTTCAGACGAATCCAGTCAGTTATATAAAAAACTGTCCTGGCCCCTCCAAGCGTTACAACAGGTGGACTGGATTCGTCTGAAAGAAGAAAGTCGTATACACCTCGGATGCCTCGAGGGAGAGTACATAATTTCATTTTTGGGTGAACTATCCCCGTGCGCTGCAGGTGTGTTGGCGCCTCACCTGGCGTGAGCAGCTGCTACGAGCTGGCGGAGCGTGGAGGTGACCCTGGAGTCGGTTTCGGAGCCGTCCCGCGGCTGGCCGAGCAGCTGCAGGTTTCTCAGCAGCAAAACACACGGGTGATGGCGCTCCGCTCTCTCAAAGACAGCCTTCATCTTCGCCTCGCACGCAGCCGCAGTGTCTGCGCAGAGAGTGACGCAGTCCACCTGCACACACCAGCACATATCAACTCTATTCATACGATGGCATTACACAAGCAGCATATTTAATCTGACCATTGAATATGGCCATAATATGAGTAAGCACTGTGACATTTTGCTCTCTTGATGTAATTTCGTTGGCCACAAATTAGTACAACGTGGTTGCAATTTAACTAAAACGAGTAACTAAAATAATAAATCATAGGGAAACAAATTGTTAATTCAAGGTCAAGATTATCATGCCTGCATTTCACGAGCAGGGCTTCAAAGTCAAAAATAAAGAAATGTAGACTAAAAATATACAACGACTTCATTGTATAGTTTCTCTCAACGTTTGTGTATTTTTATGCTTCGTGTTTGTAAGCTTAGCAACATGCTAATGTTCTACTAGACTCAACAACACTGTTTTACCTTAAGTAAATTAACCATGGTTTTATTGTAGTAAAAGTGTAGTAATTATATGTTGTTGTTTTTTTTTGCCATTTTGATTCACATTTGATTTTGTATAACCACAGTTTACTGCAAATACCATAAACTATGGTTAGTGTAGCAAAACCATGGTTCATTTTCATATGGGTTGTTTCCTGTAAACTTATGAAAGACAACTTATGAAGGTTTTGATGCTCGTAACTAAGGGTGTGCGATATTGAAAAGAAATTATATCTCGATATTTTTGGGGATTTTTTCGATAAAGATAATTAGACGATATTTTGCCGAGTATGTTATTGTGCTGATATCTGAATACCGTGCACAGCTGCAGTTTGTGATATTCTTCATATTCTGTGTGCTCAGTTAACATCAGTGATTAATTAATCTTTTTATTTAAGTTTAAATTACAAACCCCGATTCCAAACAAGTTGGGACACTGTACAAATTGTGAATAAAAAAGGAATGCAATAATTTACAAATCTCATAAACTTATATTTTATTCACAATAGAATATAGATAACATATCAAATGTTGAAAGTGAGACACAAGAGGATCACCAATTCCCCCAATGCTGCGGCGAAAAATAGTGGAGCAATATCAGAAAGGAGTTTCTCAGAGAAAAATTGCAAAGAGTTTGAAGTTATCATCATCTACAGTACATAATATCATCCAAAGATTCAGAGAATCTGGAACAATCTCTGTGCGTAAGGGTCAAGGCCGGAAAACCATACTGGATGCCCGTGATCTTCGGGCCCTTAGACGGCACTGCATCACATACAGGAATGCTACTGTAATGGAAATCACAACATGGGCTCAGGAATACTTCCAGAAAACATTGTCGGTGAACACAATCCATCGTGCCATTCGCCGTTGCCGGCTAAAACTCTATAGGTCAAAAAAGAAGCCATATCTAAACATGATCCAGAAGTGCAGGCGTTTTCTCTGGGCCAAGGCTCATTTAAAATGGACTGTGGCAAAGTGGAAAACTGTTCTGTGGTCAGACGAATCAAAATTTGAAGTTCTTTTTGGAAAACTGGGATGCCATGTCATCCGGACTAGGACAAGAGGACAAGGACAACCCAAGTTGTTATCAGCGCTCAGTTCAGAAGCCTGCCTCTCTGATGGTATGGGGTTGCATGAGTGCGTGTGGCATGGGCAGCTTACACATCTGGAAAGGCACCATCAATGCTGAAAGGTATATCCAAGTTCTAGAACAACATATGCTCCCATCCAGACGTCGTCTCTTTCAGGGAAGACCTTGCATTTTCCAACATGACAATGCCAGACCACATACTGCATCAATTACAACATCATGGCTGCGTAGAAGAAGGATCCGGTACTGAAATGGCCAGCCTGCAGTCCAGATCTTTCACCCATAGAAAACATTTGGCGCATCATAAAGAGGAAGATGCGACAAAGAAGACCTAAGACAGTTGAGCAACTAGAAGCCTGTATTAGACAAGAATGGGACAACATTCCTATTCCTAAACTTGAGCAACTTGTCTCCTCAGTCCCCAGACGTTTGCAGACTGTTATAAAAAGAAGAGGGGATGCCACACAGTGGTAAACATGGCCTTGTCCCAACTTTTTTGAGATGTGTTGATGCCATGAAATTTAAAATCAACTTATTTTTCCCTTAAAATGATACATTTTCTCAGTTTAAACATTTGACATTTCATCTATGTTGTATTCTGAATAAAATATTGAAATTTGAAACTTCCACATCATTGCATTCTGTTTTTATTCACAATTTGTACAGTGTCCCAACTTTTTTGGAATCGGGTTTGTAGATTTTTTTACATTAAAAAAGCTATTTTGTTTCTAAAAGTGTACATATTTTGAGTCAAATTGTTACATTTAACCAGTCAATTAAGATGATACACATTTAGGCTGCTCCCAAACAAATGAAACCAGTATCATCAAAATGAATCTCTGCAGAAGTGTTTAGATGTATTCACACACTGTCTAATGCAGCTCAGAGGGACATGGAGTGCTTTAACCAGTTACAAATGCATAATTTTTTGACATTTTAAACATAAAACATTGAATACTGATATTTAAAATTATTTTAAACGATTGAATCATTCAGGAGCGAATCACTGAGACTCAAAACATCGCTGTAGCTGTTTGGAATTATTTTTTGTCGGCGAAATGCAGCTAAAACAGGCAATATGGTGTCTAAAACGTAAGTCTCTTAATATTAACTTATTGTTTATTGAACTGTTGTATAAAATCAATATCACATTTGTAATCATGCTTATTTTTGAAGAAAAAACGGCACCCTTCCTGTGATTTTAACTGTATGAAACATAAATATATACATTTTCTGCCCCCATATCTTGAATTTTGCGATCACTCTTAATGCATTTTAATCGACTGAACCATGCAGTGAAAGAACACGCTCTAAACGCGCGCGTGCACTGTTTAACCCCTTCATCACCACGCAGGCTAATGTATTCGTGAACTATGTAGGTGTTAGTTGGGTTTTTGCAAAATACTCAATATTGTCAAATTGCACATCGTTAAAACAACAAATACGATAATATCGCAGACGATATATATAGCACACCCCTACTCGTAACTGTGCAAAAAAACATAAAACTCAAGAAAAAGGATGTAGAGCAATCACAAATCACCTTGATCAGATGCAGATGTAGCCTCCTGCTAGCTGCTCTTACCGCGGTAACTTTACCACTGCCATTCGGACCCATCAGAAGAACCGAACAGCCTCTTTTTAATGTTAGAGAGCTGCAAGAGAATCATTTATATTATGTAAATTAAACAGCAATGATATTTTTATATATTTAACATTTTATCAATTCAGCAAAGCTCAAATACAAGATACAGCATCAACTACTACTTAAAACGTCTTCTGAAGACGTGGTTCATATAACGTTCCGCAATCACAAAATGAATTGTGGTTAATTTGTTTAATATATCAATACTTCATAATTAACATGTTCTGTTAATAAACACAGTTTGAAAATTATTGTGTCGTAATTAGTCATAATTACAGCAGAAATACATAAAATATTTGTTATGATAGTTGTATCTCAGCCAAATATTGTCCTATCAAAAACTCTGGAATCTGAGCGTGCAAAAAAATGTCATATTGAGAAAATCATATTTAAAGTTGTTCAAATTAAGTTATTAGCAATGCATATTACTAATCAGAAATTAATTTTTGATGAATTTATGGTATGAAATTCACAAATATCTTCATGGAACTTGATCTTAATATCCTAATGATTTTTGGCATAAAAGAAAAATCAATAATTTTGACTCATACAATGTAGAACCAATAACCAATTTTGGTTCCCCAAAGAACCTTTCAGTGAACAGTTCCTAAAATAAATAAAAATTCTTAGTGTGAAGAACATTTTAATAATCTAAAGAACCCTTTTCCACTGTAAAGAACCTCTTGTGGAATAAAAAGGTGGTAAAGGTTCTTTGTGGAACCATTGATGCCAATAAAGAACCCTTTTTTTTAAGAGTGCACATATTTGTACTTTCTGTACTGGAAGCTCCTAACACCGAGACAAATACTCTTTCTGATTCTGAGAGAGTGAGAGAGAGAGTGAGTGAGAGAGAGTGAGTGAGAGTGTGTGTGTGAGAGAGAGAGAGAGAGAGAGTGAGTGAGAGTGTGAGAGTGTGTGAGAGAGAGAGAGAGAGTGAGTGAGTGAGTGAGTGAGTGAGTGAGTGAGTGAGTGAGTGAGTGAGTGAGTGAGTGAGAGTGAGTGAGTGAGTGAGAGAGAGTGAGAGAGTGAGTGAGTGAGAGAGAGTGAGAGAAGACAGAAGACATGATCTGCATGAGCTCTTAGATTTTCTTCTTTGTTTGCTATTTTGAGATGAGAAATAGATGAAAAATCTACAAAATCTAGAAGAATACTACATACAGACATAAAATTGCATGAAAAGAACTCAGAAAATAAAGTATTTTTGTTTTTAAAACCAAATAATCAACGCAGAGGATCAGAGGATCAAACTTCTAGCAACAGGCCTGCTGGAAAATTGGAGGGAAAGTTAAAAAGAGAGAAGATCAACTTATCCAAGGAGGGAGAAGCAGTGAGTACAACTAAAACTGCACTGGAAACCTTTTTTAGCAGGTTTGCTTATTTTTTTTCCAAATATAAGGGCATAGAATTGATATTTTTATAAGCTAAAATGCTAAAAAGCTAAAGCTATGGCTAGCCCACACTCTGACATTCCTCAATGTATCAATTCAAATGAGGCAGAGGAAATGAACCAATCAGAGGAGAAGCTGCAGTCACACCCCTGCCATATGCAGATGAGCTCCCCACTCACCACCATACAGTATCCCTCTGAGATCAAAACTGACTCTGCAAGGAAAAACTACAAGCAGAAGCTTCTTTCAAACAACCCAGAGACTCTGTTTGCAGATCTATTCAAAACTGGAGAAATCTGCAACCTCATTTTCTTCTCTGATCACCCCAGTGCCTGGCATAAAGCCATCACCAAACACTACCCCTCTGTAAAAAAAGAAGGCATCTGTAATGGCTGGAAAGTCAAAATCAGAGAACCAAAAGACCCTGATAGCACTGTGATAACCGTGAACATCTACAAAAACGGGACAGTCATGGTACAGGGGAACCTAAAATTATTCCAGGCTGACTACAGAGCAATAGCAGAAGCTACGAAACACGAGAAAGCTTTGCTATCTGAGAGTCTGTCATCAGAGCAGAATCCACAGAACAGCAGCTCAGATCTCAAGCCCACTCCTGCAGAAACAGCTAAAACTGAGAACATCCCATCCTCCCTGCTCAAATCCATCCCTATACTTCAGGAACACTTCATGAAGCTGGAGACGGAGATGGTGCAGCTCAGAGAAACTGTGCTCAAACAGCAGCAGTCACACACATGTACAGCTCATACTGATCTCCAGCAGAACACAGAGCACCAATCACAGAGACTGACAGCCCTCACACAGCAGTTGAGAACGCTTCAGACGGAGAAGGACAGCTATCAGTGTGAGCTGACCGCACTGAGACTCCAGCTACAGGACAGAGAACAGTCCACACTAGAGATGAGGCAGCAGCTGAGAGAGATACAGGAGGAGAGAGAGCAGCAGAACAGCGAGATCCAGGCCCTGAAAGAGCAGGTGAGAGAACTCCTCCTGGCCAGAGAAGAACCAGCACAGACACACAGAGCTCAAACACTGCCCTCCACCCCAAAGTCACCTAACACAGGGAGTCAACACCCACCCCTCAGTCCAGACTCAGAGAGACCCGACCCAGACAGCTCACAGCCATCACAGCGCCCCCTGTCAGGCTCCCCAGCACAACAGCATCAGCCCTCGTCTCACAGCAGCCCAGCACAAACCAGCACAGAGGAACCTGAAGTAGCTCTACTTATCGATTCAAACGGCAAATTTATTGATATAAAGAAACTTTTCCCCCGACACAGAGCTGTTAAATTCTGGTGTCCCACCACTGACAAAGCCCTGGAGCTCCTGACAGAATCCCAGCTAGGCCGGCCCAACCACATTATAATCCACACGGGCACCAACGACCTGCGGAGCCAACAGGACCGATTGTCGGACTCCCTCAGAGCCGTCGTGGAAAAAGCTAGAGAAACCTTCCCCAACTCAAAAATCACCCTGTCCACTTTACTCCAGAGGAAAGATTTCCATCCCAAAACAATTAATAAAATAAACTCCAGCATCTCCAGACACTGTGCCCTCCTGCCCAACGTCCACTTGGCCCACCATCCAGACCTGGACACCGACTGCCTATATGACCACGTCCACCTTTATAAGAACCTGGTACATATTTTTGCAAAGAGACTCAAAGATGTCGCTCTAAACAGGACCAACCAGACAAGCAGAACCAGCTCTAACCCAACAAGACACGCTTCAGGAAACTACATCCCAGCCAACACCTCATCTAGAGCGCCGGCCGGAGCACCGCCCAGAGCTTCAGCGCCCAGAGATTCAGCACCCAGACCTTCAGCGCCCAGAGCTTCAGTGCCCAGACCTTCAGCGGCTGGACCCTCACCCCCCAGGGGTCCACACAGAGCTTCAGCACCCAGAGCTTCAGCGGCTGGACCCTCACCCCCCAGGGGTCCACACAGAGCTTCAGCACCCAGAGCTTCAGCGGCTGGACCCTCACCCCCCAGGGGTCCACACAGAGCTTCAGCACCCAGACCTTCAGCGGCTGGACCCTCACCCCCCAGGGGTCCACACAGAGCCTCAGCGCCCAGAGCGGATCCATACGGACAGAGACTGTTCTATAACAGCCCCACAGCTCCAGCGGCTGAAACCCGTCCACAGCAGAGCCCGGCCCAGCCAGACAGACCGAGCTACGCCCAAGCTGTCAGCGGAGGAGCGAGTCGAGCTAACGCTGAACTCCACGACATCCAACACATGCTGAGTATCATCTGCTCTCACTTACTCACACATAGTGGACAGTGGTAAAAAAATATAAAAATATATATATAAATAAATAATAATATACAACAATAAATACTTTTCAATAAAATAATTTGATAAAATACCACTTTTTTCAAGCCACTTTGTTAGTGTAAGTGTACATGTATTTTAAAATGGATTTGTTGATGTTTTTGAGTTCTTACATCACATTACTTCCATCATTCATTATTTTCTTTTACTCTATTGTGTTTTTTGTATAATTCTCTTTTCTCAAAATGGCAAACAAACCATACCAATTATTTTAAAAGTCTGATGAAATCACTTAGTTTTTCTACATGGAATATTCAAGGTCTAAACTCCTCAGTCTTTGGCCTAAAAAGTAGAAATTCTGACTTTATGAAAGAACTTGAAGACATAGATGTCATCATCTTACAGGAAACCTGGTGTAGAGGAGATGTGTTCACTGGCTGTCCCTCGGGATATAGAGAGATAATATTACCATCAGTCAAACTTACATCAGTCACACAGGGGAGAGACTCGGGAGGGATGATCATCTGGATTAAATCTGAACTAGCCATAGAATTAGTTAAAAGAGATCAATATCACCTATGGCTGAAAATACAAAAAGGAATAATATCAGCATCTCAGCATGTTTTCCTTTGTGCCATATATATACCCCCCCTCGAGTCTCCGTATTTCCAAGAGGAAACCTTTCAAAACATTGAACAAGAAATCAGCCATTTCCAGGCCCAGGGAAATGTGCTGCTTATGGGCGATTTAAATGCTAGAACCGGAAAAGAATTAGATTTCTTAGAATCACATGGTACCAGATTCATCACTGGCTATAACGACTTGTACCCTTCTTACCCCACCAGAGAAAACTGTGATCAGACAGTGAATGCTCACGGACGGCAGCTGCTGCAGCTCTGCCGAGGACTGGCTCTGTACATCGTCAATGGAAGACTGCGAGGAGACTCTCTCGGCCGATACACCTACAGCTCAGCTCTTGGTAACAGCACTGTAGATTATACTATCACAGATCTGGACCTTTCCTCTTTGAGAGCATTCACAGTCAAACCCCTGAAACCTTTCTCAGACCACAGCCAAATCACACTCTATATAAAACAATCTGAAACATCACCCACACCAATTAGGACACCATATCAAATGATCAAAATTATGTCATTCAAATGGACAGAAAACAGCGCCACTAATTACATCAATGCTGTTGAATCTCCAGAAATACAGTCCCTGTTACACTCATTCCAAACACAGGCGTACCCTAAAAACCAATTCGGCATCAATCAGGAAGTACAAGATCTAAACAACATATTATACAAAACAGCACAAAAGAGTAATTTGACCACTGTTAAACCAAAGAAAAAACGTTTAGAGACGGACAAATGGTTTGATTTGGACTGTAAGGCTCTGAGAAAAAACCTCAGAAATTTATCAAACCAAAAACACAGACAACCAGATAATCCGGACCTCCGCCTTCAGTACTGTGAGGCACTAAAACAATATAAAGCCACTCTCCGGCGGAAAAAAGCACAGTTTTTGCAAAACCAGTTTGAAGAAATTGAAAAATCTATAAATTCACACAAATTTTGGGATAAATGGAAATTATTCTACAAACCAAATCAAGAAATTCTGGCCATCCAAGATGGGGAGACGTGGAAAACTCATTTCCAAGAATTATATAGCCCAACCGAAATTCAAAATTCTAATCAAAATGAAACAATTAATAAACTAGACAATTTGGAAAGATCGATTAAAGTGAATCAAAACCCCTTAGATTTCCCCATAACAATGAGAGAATTGGAAGATAAACTACGGGTCCTTGAGCCCAAGAAAGCCTGCGGTGTCGACAGCATCCTGAACGAGATGCTGAAACACACAGACCAACGCTTCAAACTGGCCATGCTAAAACTGTTCAACGATGTTCTGTGTGTCGGGTTCTTCCCTGAGATCTGGAACAAGGGCCTCATCAGCCCCATTCACAAGAGCGGAGACAAATTAGACCCCAACAACTACCGAGGCATCTGTGTGAACAGTAACCTGGGGAAGGTGCTCTGCAGCATCTTAAACACCAGACTGCTGCACTTCCTTATGAAGCACAATGCCTTGAGTAAATGCCAAATTGGCTTTCTTCCAAAATGTCGCACATCCGACCACATATTTACATTACAAACACTAATTGACAAATATGTACATCAAAACAAAGGAAAAATCTTTGCTTGTTTCATTGATTTCAAGAAAGCATTCGATTCAATCTGGCATGAAGGACTATACCTAAAACTTTTAGACAGTGGAATAGGGGGAAAATTCTACGATTTGATCAAATCAATGTACACAGCCAGCCAATGTGCGGTTAAAATTGGAAACCAAAGAACCGAATTCTTCCCCCAGGGGCGTGGAGTGAGACAGGGCTGCAGTTTAAGCCCCACCCTCTTCAACATTTACATCAACCAATTGGCCAACATATTAGAACACGCCCCCATTCAAGGTCTCACTCTACAGGACACAGAGATAAAGTGTCTCCTCTACGCAGATGACCTGGTCCTCCTGTCGCCCACTGAAGAGGGGCTTCAGGACAGCCTGAATCTGTTGGAGGATTTCTGTCAGTCCTGGGCCCTGACAGTCAACCTCCGAAAAACTAGAGTCATGATGTTCCAGAAACGCTCCAGATCTCAGGGACCAACACACACATTCACACTAGCACACAGAACCATTGAGACCACAAAAACATACACCTACCTCGGCCTGAAAATAACCCCGACCGGTAACTTTACTTTGGCTGTGAATGAACTCAAAGAGAAAGCTCAAAGGGCATTCTATGCCATAAAAAGATCCATTAAAATTGACATCCCAATCCAAATCTGGCTCAAACTTTTCAAAGCAGTAATTGAACCAATTGCATTATATGGCAGCGAAGTGTGGGGTCCTTCTATAAAATTTGACTTCTTAAATTGGGAAAAACACCCGATCGAAACTCTACATTTAGATTTCTGTAAAAGAATACTCAAAGTCCAAAGAAAAACTCCAAACAACGGATGCAGGGCAGAATTAGGCCAATACCCTCTCCTTCTAAACATCCAAAAAAGAGCCATCAAATTCTGGAAACACCTCAAAACAAGCGACCCCAACACATACCATTACAAAGCCCTCAAACACCAAGAGCTGAGCGTAAGTAAGAGTCCCCTGTGCCAGCTGATGCTGAGACTGACTGATCTCACACACACCGAGATCAGCCAGCCTCAGGACACACACACACTCACACACATTCGGCCCACACACATTATAAACACTGAAAAACACAAGTACATCACCCATTGGACAAACACCATTAAAAACCAGCACAAACTGGAATGTTATTCGGCCCTAAATCGAGAATACACCACGGCAAGCTACCTGAGCGCCGTGACTGATGTGAAACTCAGGAAAACATTGACGATGTACAGACTCAGTGAACACAGTCTGGCCGTAGAGACGGGCCGGCGCAGACAGACCTGGCTCTCTCGTGAGGACAGACTCTGCTCGCACTGCATGCTGGGAGTGACGGAGACGGAGCAGCACTTCCTCACAGAGTGCCCAAAATATACTGATATCAGAGACCAATACTTCCCCAAAATTAATCTTATATTTCCCCAATTTAACTTTTGTAGCCCCACCGAAAAACTCAACTTCATTCTAGGTGAAGAAGCCAAATGTGCAATTATTGCTGCAAGATTCATTGCATCGTGTCATCTCCTGAGGGACAGCCAGAGAGAAACCAACACACACATTAGACCTACAGATATATAGATAATGTATATAATGTATATAATGTTCACATGCCTAAGTTCAGTTGTTACATGTTTTCTGTATTCTAATCTTTTATTTATTATTATAATTATTTATTTATTTTATTCATGTTATTTTACTAATTCTATTATTTTGTAGCTATATCTAGCCATGTGTTTATATAATATTACCTTTTTTATTTAGTTTCATTGTTACTATTATTTTCTCTAGGCTTTTCTAAATGTTCAGATATTGTAAATCATTTTCTATGTTGTTTTAATGCTTTGGCAATACAAAATGTATGTTTTTGTCATGCCAATAAAGCTTTCTGAATTGAATTGAATTGAGAGAGAGAGAGAGTGAGTGAGAGTGTGAGAGTGTGTGAGAGAGAGTGAGTGAGTGAGAGTGTGTGTGAGAGAGAGAGAGAGAGAGAGAGAGAGAGAGAGAGAGAGAGCGAGAGAGACGTGAGTGAGTGAGTGAGTGAGGTGAGTGAGTGCGTGCGTTAGTGCTGGTGCGTGAGCGCGATGGCGGCGCGTGCGTGCGTGCGCGTGCGCGTGCGTGCGTCGCGCGTGCGTGCGTGCGCGTGTGAGCGTGTGTGCGCGCGCGCGCGCTGGTGCGTGCGCTGTGCGCGTGTGTGCGCGCGCGCGCGCGCGTGCGTGCGTGCGTGCGTGCGTGCGTGCGTGCGTGCGCGCGTGCGCCGCGTGCGTGGTGCGCGCGTGCGCGTGCGCGCGTGCGTGCGCGTGTGCGCGTGTGTGCGCGCGCGCGCGCGCTGCGTGCGTGCGTGAGTGCGTGCGTGCGTGCGTGCGTGCGTGCGTGCGCGCGCGTGCGCGCGCGCGCGCGTGCGCGTGTGCGCGTGTGTCGCGCGCGTGCGTGCGTGCGCGTGTGCGCGTGTGTGCGCGCGCGTGCGTGCGTGCGTGCGTGCGTGCGTGCCGTGCGTGCGTGCGCGCGCGCGCGTGCGCGCGTGCGCGCGTGCGCGCGCGCGCGCGTGCGTGCGCGCGCGGGCGCGCGTCGTGCGTGCGCGCGCGTGCGTGCGCGTGTGCGCGCGCGCGCGCGCGTGCGCGTGTGTGCGCGCGCGCGCGCGTGCGTGCGTGCGTGCGTTGCGTGCGTGCGTGCGTGCGTGCGTGCGTGCGTGCGTGCGCGCGTGCGCGCGCGTGCGTGCGTGCGCGCGCGTGCGCGTGCGCGCGTGCGTGCGTGCGCGCGCGCGTGCGTGCGCGTGTGCGCGTGTGCGCGCGCGCGCGCGCGTGCGTGCGTGCGTGCGTGCGTGCGTGCGTGCGTGCGCGCGCGCGTGCGTGCGCGTGTGTGCGTCGCGCGCGCGCGTGCGTGCGTGCGTGCTCGTGTGCGCGCGCGTGCTGCGTGCGTGCGTGCGCGCGCGCGCGCGCGCGCGCGCGCGTGCGTGCGTGCGCGTGTGCGCGCGCGCGTGCGCGCGCGCGCGCGCGCGCGCGCGAGCGCGCTGCGCGCGCGCGCGCGCGCGCGCGCGCGCGCGCGCGTGCGTGAGTGCTGAGTGAGTGTGAGTGTGAGAGAGAGGGAAAGAGAGAGAGAGAGAGAGAGAGAGAGAGAGCACAAGTATTTGACAGTGGCTGGCCTTCTAGTCTAAAAGGTTGAGATTTACTCTTCTAAGGATGAAGGACACACAAAATGAGACTGTGTGTCCTTAATACTAGAATATTGAGGTTGTGAACACCTTATTCATAATATGTACCCAATACAGACCTTTCACTGAAGTGAGGCTGGATGATAGTGAGCAGTTTCTCCACAGTGCTGGAGAGACCCGGAGGACAGAGACTCGTCCAGAAAGACGAACCCTTCTGCAGCACAGAACAGGGAGACAGGCTGTGGGCGGAGCCTCCCTGCAGACAGCCAATCAGAGCTTGAACACACCTGAATATATTAACTGTGTGGTATATAACAGAGCAGATTCCAATTGGACTATTATTAATATCTCCGAACGTGATTGTCTTCATTTCTCACCATGTACAGTGAAGTGTGATTGGAGTCAGCCAGATATGAAGAAACCTCTTCCTCCTCAGCAGCAAAACCACACACCTGCTTTACTTTGAAATACAGCACGGGCCACCTGTGAAACACAACACCTGCATGAGGACTGATTTTCAAAGCTCCCTAAAGCAGCTGCTGAAGATAAACCGGCACCTGAGGATCCCTTCAGAGCTGTTCTCTACTAGATCAGGATGTCCTTCAGATGGGATTCCTAATATACTCCCGCGCTGAACAAGCCTGCAAACAAACACAACGCTCAGGAAAACAGCACGATGGTTCGTATATGATTGTAAATGCGCTCCGAGCACCTGGGTGAGCTGAAGTGTTTGTAGAGGATGCTGTCGAAGGGTCCATGGGAGTTGTAGTCTGGAGATATGACGGCTTCAATGTGCAGCTCTTTAGCAATCGGTGGCGCTGCACATCGACACGCGCTCACGGAGATCTGAGACTCGGCCTCAGACGACGCCTTATTCCACCTCTGCTTAAGTTAAACCACATCACACAGCTGATTACATCTGATCCACTCGCTAAATATATCCATCTATAGTGATAAATAATCTCTGGCCGTTCTGAGACGAGCAGCAGTCGATAACCAGAGCTGTTTTTTGTTCATTTTCATTTGAAAATTGTATTAAATGTGTCTATTTTTTAGCGCTGTGAAATGATTAATCGCTGTGACGAGTGGGGCGGGGCCGAGAGCTGTGGGAACGGAGCGAGGCCGGTGGAGTAAATGATGATGAGCGACACCTGCACCCCTCACCGGTCTTGAGTCCCACGAAGGAGCTCCTGAAGGAGGAAAGGAGGAGCGACGACAGGGGAAGACAAGAGAGGGCCAGGACTGGAGTCCATTCTTCGTACATCGCTTGATACATCTGAGATTAGGGCTGTAGCTATCGAATATTTTAGTAATCGAGTATTCTATGGAAAATTACATCGATTAATCAGATAAAAACTACTTTTTCTTTTTAAAGAGCAATCCTAAATATACAAGAGAAAATAAGACAGGTCTCTAAAAATGAACAAATAATTTGTTTCCTTTTTAGAAAAAATATATTTGTATTGCTGAAATAGCATATATTAATAACTGAAAACTAAACCCATTTAGTGCATTTAATTGCCATATAACATAAATTCAAATACAAATAAGGTATATAATTAAAATATAATAATTGGCTAATAATACTAATAGCTAATGATAATATACAAATATTACGTGAAAAGATGATCAGTTAATGGACACACACAGCTAGCAAGACTGTGAGATGGATAAAAAAAAATATTATTTTATATACTTTATGTAACATTTAGTTTATGTGATAAACGTAATTCGAATGCTGGTTGCATCGCGTGTGACTGCCTACAGCCCGGTAGCCTATGGTCAATATAATATTTTAATCATGTAATAATTTCTATAATAATTTCTTAATTCAAAATTAAATGTGAATGAATCTCTGATAACCCCGGGTTGTTAAAAATATGTCGTTGCCTCAACAGCATCTCGAGGCCACAACATAATATCACGTGCCCTCGAATTAATATGAAGTTACCACGAGTTAACAGGCGCGTTCGACTTTAAGCGGCGTTACCTTGGTATAGTAATATGTAAAGATTTGATGCAAAGAAATGCATTCAATTTTGAGCCTATTATTGGGAAGATTAAAAACAGATATAATGCATGGTTAATGAGAGATTTGTCCTTACTGGGTCGTATTTTACTGTCAAAGGCAGAAGGGATTTCAAGGTCTGTATATGTATCAATGTCAATGGAAGTTCCAAAGAACGTTGTTAAGGATTTGGATACGATTCTCTATGACTTCATTTGGAAAAGAAAAACTTACTACTTACGAAAATATATTTTAAATAATAGTAAAGAACTTGGGGGTCTTGAAGTGTTACATTTTACAGACCTCAACAAGGTATTTAAAATAAAATGGATAATCGAGTACATTAAAAATAAAGATACTGTGTGGCTTATATTCCCCAATTTTATATTCAATTCTCTGGGTGGTATTAATTTTCTTTTAAAATGTAATTTTTCAGTTGATAAAATCCCAATAAAATTGGCAAGTTTTCATAAGCAGGCACTGTTGGCTTGGCAATTAGTCTATAAGCACAATTTCACACCATGTGGAATAATAGAGATATCTTGTATAAAAAAGAATCTATCTTTAATCAGTCATGGTATGACAATGGCATATTTACCGTTAGTCAGTTGCTTAATGAACATGGTTTACTTTTGTCATATTCGGAATTTCTTTAAAAAAAAATCTAAATCCTATGAAACCAAAAGACTATGCTGTTATTTTTGATGCAATTTCAAGTAAAGTTGTTTCTTTATTACGTAATTCTGCACATTATATAAATGCTGACCAACAGCCATTGAATTGTGATATATTGTTTATTGGTGATATTAATATTGTTAAAGATAAATGCAGAAATAGATATATTGGAATTTTGTGCCGTGCTCAACAGTCTTTTGGTCATCTAAATATGAAAACATTGAGTGGAAGAAAGTATGGTCAATAACAAATAAGTTTTTCATCAGTAATAAAGTAAAAGAGGTATCTTTTAAAATATTACACATAATTTACCCTGTTAAATAATTATTTGAAAGATTCAAACTGGATATGGAAAATTCCTGTGATTTTTGTGGTGTTGTTAAAGAATCTGTAACTCATCTTTTTTTCGATGTATATACTCAAAATTATTTTGGGTAGATGTCTCTAACTTCATTTCGAGGATGTTTGGAACAATAATACATATAGGAATGTATGATGTCATTTTTTTTACAAGATACCATTGATTCTAGAAGTACAATTTTTTTTCTTACACAGCTAATCATTTTACTTGGAAAGTATCATATTCATGCAAAAAAACGGGCTAAAGCTAAGCCAAAATGTGAACATTTTCTTAAAGAAATTAAACAATATGGTCTTACCTTGCAAAATATCAGAAAGAGTAAAGCGAAAAAAGACCTATGAAGCATTAAGACAGTTTAATTTGGTTAATTAAATATTTTTACTTTTTCCCTGGCAAAGATTTTTTTATATATTTTATTTTGTGTATTTATTTTCTCTGTATACCCTTTATCATTTGTTTTTGTTATTTTCTTTCTACTACTGTTGTGAGATGTATGTTTGTATTAATATGTACATAATTGCATAAATAAAAATAAATCAAAAAAGCGGCGCAGCGCCGCTTAAAGTCTTTGTTTTTTGTTTATTTGATGTCATACACTGAACGTTCTATGCAGCATAGAACGTTCAGTGTATGACATCAAAGTACCGCGAGAGCTATTCGAACGCATAGGAACCATCTGCTCTCTTATCGCTCTCGCGGTACTTTGATGTCATACACTGAACTTTCTATGCAGCGCCGCTTTAAGTCGAACGAGTTTTAACACGTAAACTGGTTGATTTAATTCAGTTGTCCAACACAGTTATTATAACCTTCTTCACCTTAATTTTGATGGTCTTGTTTCCAACAGGCACTGCCATCCCGTCTGAGAGGTTAAACCACTGAACGGGTGAAACCAAGCCCACGTTATCATTCCCATCCTTGTCTTGGTGCTTAACGGAGTCAAAGGCTTTGACTGCAGCCAGATGAACACGTCCCTGTCTCTTACAGATGCTTTCACGGTCGCCCAAAACAGGACTCAGGGTCTTCTTCATCTTCTCTGCTGGGACGGATGCAATGACCCACTCCCCGTTAAACACACCCAGCTTCAGCAGCAAGCTCTTGCTCACAAAAACAGTGCTGTCGACGTCCAGAGCTTCGTCGCGCTCGAGCCTAGACACAATTCCTCCAGGTTTGTGGAGATCTGTGACATCTAGCACGCGCACGTCGAGCCTGCATTCAAGCGCCTGCGAGAAAGCGCCGAAGTCCAACACTTTACTGCTCAACAGAGAGCTGCCAGAGCTCAAGCTGCTCGCATACTGGGCAAAGTCAGAGACGAAGAGAGAGGGAGCTAGCGTGATGCTAGTGCTGCTAAGCTCCAGATCTCTGCAGTCTGAGAGCACGACGCTAGTGTCCACTGTTATCCTGCCCTGACTGACAGGTGTGCACTCCAGCACCATCACATCGGACAGGTACTGCTGCACCTGTGCGGCTTCGTCACCCAGTAGATGATGGTAGGGAATGAGAAGAGCGTCTCCTTGTCTCGCCAGCAGAGTCTGTCCATGACAGGACGCCAGGATCAGCAGAGCATTGGAGAACTTCTCTGAAGAAGCCCATTTAAAGCTTTGTTTGGTCCGAGCGCCGATCACGATCTTCTTTAACGGCAGCAGAGTCTGTAGACGAAGCGTTCCCGGTGAGTGTTCCTTCAGTCCGTAGTGTTTGAGGAAAGATCTGCTCACGTAAACAGCGACGCACGCGGGGATGTTTACATCGGACTCTTCCTCCGGAGCCGCGTGCGCGCAGACCAAAAAGCCCCGATTCGGGGGGGACTGCGAGACCGTCGGGGACAGCAATAATGCGTGTGTGGGTCCAGTGTGGTCTGGAAACTTTCGAGTTAATTGTGATCTGTTGATAAGCACGTGTAGAGGATGAATATGTGAGGGAAAGTCCTCAAGGCACTGCAACTTCATTGCGGCCGCCATTTTGGAAATGTGCGCATGCGCAGTGATACTAGAGGAACGTGCAGCTGACTCTACGTTTCTAATGTAGCTTACGTAAATGTTACTTAAAAAAAACCCACGCTAAATATTTTCCCTCTTCAAACCAGAAATGCTATTTTGAAACGTTAGTGTAATAGGAAAACGAAAAGTAAATGAACTACAAAGTTCTGTGTAGTTACCGTATTTTATGTATTTAATAATTTCATACAATTATGTACTTTTCTCTCTCGCTCTCTTCAATTATCTTGCCTTTTCATCATTTACTGCATGCATTTGGTTGTCATTCGATTAAATAATTCAAATTGAATGGCTACACTGATTAATAACACTAATTGTAATATTTAATATCAGAGGTGGAAAGAGTACAAAAATATTGTACTCAAGTAAAAGTACCATTACATTACTGAAATTTTACTTAAGTACAAGTAAAAGTACCAGTCTAAAAATCTACTCAAGTAAAAGTAAAAAGTAGCTCATTTAAAATTTACTCTGAGTAAAAAGTACTTAGTTACATTTTAACAATGGGAGGGAAAAATGGGATAGACCAAAGATGTCAAACTCAGTACCTGGAGGGCCACAGCCCTACACAGTGTAGATATTACCCTAATTAAACACATCTGATCCAGCTAAACTAATCATTTAGGCTTATTTGAAAACTACATGGTTTGTGTGTTGGAGCAGGGTTGGAACTAAACTCTTTAGGGCTGTGGCCCTCCAGGAACTGAGTTTGACACACCTGGGATATGGGCCTATAAATCTCAAACTAGGTGTTTTTAATTAAATTAATCGGTTAATTAGAATAATAAGACATTTGGGCTGTTACCAGGCAAATTAAATCAGTATCAACAAAATGCATCTTTGCAATGCAGAGGAAACGCAGAAGCTTCATCTGAAGAGGCATAGATGTATTACACACTGACATGAATGCATTTAGCCTGCAGTTACAAATGCAGAAATAATGTTTTGATAAATAAGACATAAAATGTGACCCTGAACCAGAAAACCAATTTCCTAAATTGCGATTTATACATCATCTGAAAGCTGAATAAATCATATTTCCATTGATGTATTGTTTGTTATGATCGGACAATATTTTAAAATATGGAATCTGAGGGTGCAAAAAATCCAAATATTGAGAAAATCTCCTTTAAAGTTGTTAAAATTAAGCTCTTAGTTTTGATATATTTACAGTAGGAAATTTACTAAATACATTAATGGAACATGATCTTTACTTAATATGCTAATGATTTTTGGCATAAAATAAAAATGTATAATTTTAACCCATACAATATATTGTTGGCTATTGCTACAAATATACCCCAGTGACTTAAGACTGGTTTTGTGCTCCATGCCAGGGTCACAAATGTTAAATAGTCATTTGAAATTAAAAATAAATAAATCAAAAGATACTTTAAATGTTAAATTAGAACCACCAGCAGGTGTCAGTAAGTCACTCATAAGAGAGTCATTGTGATTGAACAGAATCATTTAAACGGTTAATTCATTCAGGAACAAAACACGTCATTGCTCAGAGACGCAAAACTGTGTATGGAATTATTTTTGTTGTCGAAATAGAGCAAAAACAGGCAATGTGTCTAAAACGTAAGTCTCTTAATTAACTTGTTTTTTTAACTGTGTAAAAAGCAAAACTACAGGCCTATGTAATCATGGTGATTTTTTGAGAAAAACGGCATTCTTCATGTGATGTTGACTTACTATATTAAATTATATAAATTTTCTGCTTCTATATCTTCAATTTTGTGATCATTCTAAACGCATTTTAACAGACTGAATCACGCAGTGAAAGAAAGCACTCCAGATGCACGCGGATTAGTCTAATCTAACGTTACTAGATTTCACAGCACACTGTTTAGAGCTGCGGTTCTCAATTCCAGTCCTCGCGCCCCACTGCTCTGCACATTTCGTATGTTACTCTTATCACTTCAGACGTTTGTTCTATTCGAACGCAAGTGCCCTGCGAAGTGGACATCACATGATATTCCTCCATGATTCCAGTTCGAAGCGAACGTATTCCATTCATAGTGCATTGAAGTGTGCGAGACGTGAATTTAAATTGTATATATTTACAGACGTATATGATGTCACACTCGTCCGTGCGTAAAGATGTTGCGCAACGCAAATCCATGAATGAATGTTCTGAAGTGAAGTAAACTTCAGCGGCTTTCCCCTGCTCAGGGAGTAGGGAGCAATGGACACTGTGTAGGGAGCATGTCAATCGGAACACAGTTCATTCATGGAGCGCACTTCTAACGAGCTGATTATCTGAATCAGGTGTGTTAACTAAGAGAGACATGAAAAATATGTAGAGCGGTGGGGCGCGAGGACTGGAATTGAGAACCGCTGGTTTAGAGTGATTTGTTTGGTTTTTGGCAAAATACTGATAATGTCAAATCGCACATCGTTAAAACAACAATTACTATATTTTCGCAGACGATATTGCACACCCTGCACCACTGTCTTTTTGGCTCATTTGTGCAAAACCTTTTGCTAAACCGTAAAAGCTTCATTTTAACCACCAATGCAACGATGCAAGTATTTACCTTATCTCCACATGCTTGCGAAGGGTGATGTCGAGATGTTATAAGCTGCTAGTTCGGTCTCCCGAGGCAAACACAACTAACACTGCATAATAGAGCATGAATATGGCCAGGGGTTCACTTCATTTCCTTCGAGTTCAACTTCAGCAGAATACGACGGGGTCTGGTTTTCAGCTGGGTCTGCACCATTAACGCCTGTCTTGTTCATCTGCATCTTTCTTGTGATTTTAGCGCCAGTTTCTTCTTCTGCCCAATATTTGCTGCAGTTGTTTCCACGGAGCGATTTTTTTTTACTCAGTAACGAATGAGTTTTAAAATGTAGCGAAGTACAATACTTCACACAAAATATACTTAAGTAAAAAGTAAAATTACAGATTAAAAATATTACTTAAAAAAGTACAAGTACACAAAAAAGCTACTCAATTACAGTAACGCGAGTAAATGTAATTCGTTACTTTCCACCTCTGTTTAATATGATATTTTTTTCCAAGTTATCGTAACATTGAGTGCTCTCGTTTAATTTAGACCTATTGCTAAAGCAGCACGTTGTTATTGCACTAATAAACTACAAATGCATTATGTAATTAATATGTAATCGCAGAATTCTATAATATCCAAATTAATAATAATAATATTCGATAATGTAATTGTTCTAAGCATCTGAAAGGAAAAACGATCCCCATGGAGTGTCAATGTGTGAAATTCACAATAAACTTTGTTAAAATATGTGGATTATTCCATAAAAACACAAATAATGTGACTCTTTTACATGTGTAGTTTATGTTAGCAAATAGATTAATACAATTTGTAGCTTGTATGCGATTAATATATCTGTATATGTAAGTAAATCGAAGGTCTTAAATAAATATAATAAACTTCGTGGTTGTTTTATCGAAAGAGCTCAAATAACCTACAATGTAATAATACACACATCTTACAAGACATTTGGAAATATGATTTTGTCTATTTTTGGTGAATTTTTCAAATATGCGAATCTATACAACTTCCTGGTCATGTGACCCGATGATGTGACACCAGCTGTAATATGTTCACACACACCCAACACACATATTTCACATATGTGTTTCATATTTCCAAAATCCGAGTCGTGTATGATGTGTGTCACGTGTGTGTGAACATGTTACAGCTGGTGCGACATCATCGGGTCACGTGACCAAGAAGTTATATAGATTTGCATATTTGAAGAAAATATTAAAAATACACTAAATGACTTTTCCTAAATCCATGTCCTGTATGATGTCTTAAAGGTATTACTGAATGTTTTACAGGTGCCATAACACCTTTTTATATCAGCTACAAAAACATGGAGTACTATCTAATACTATGCAATATTAATTATAAAATTAAATTTGCATAGTCAAATTGAATTGCATAGTAATAATATGCAATAAAATTAAATTGCATAGTTGCATAACAATGTAACAATTTATGGTGAATAACCCATACACAGCTTAAATTCATGCATTAGTTGTTTTCCACTAAATTCACATTTGTACAGTTTATTTGTATGATGCTTTGCATGTTTTTGAATTTTTGAATTCATATCTTTTTTAGTGTTTTTATGCACTTTTGAGACAGTTATTCGGTCTACGAATGTCTAACGGATGTCCAACATTAAACCATCTTTACCGCAGTGTAATTGTGGCCCTTGAAACATAAGTAGTTTCTAAAAATGATAAAATCATGTTTTAGCTTATGATATGTGGCAGCTGACCCTGTGGAAAACGCCCTGGTTTATCAGTCAGTGATTCGGAAATTGGCTCTGGAACATGTAGGATACAAATATGGCATATTATGCAAGATTTGGTGATATTGTAAAAACTTTTTACCTCATACAGTCAAATTGTGGAAATGCATACACTCAAGTCTAATTTGAAAATAAAATATGTTTATCCACATACATGGCACTACTAACAGAGTGCAATTTGGTATAGCATTACCAAAGAGGTATAACATTAAAATAACATCAGATTAAAAGTATCTACTTTAAATGTTTGTACCGCCCCTTTAAAATGGGGATTCTGTCCTGTCACGCCTATTTTTTATTTTATTAAAATCTTTAACTTAGGATTCAATCAGAGGTTCAGACATGACTGAAAAATTGTGAACATGTAAAACTGACACTTGCACATTGTTTAAATGAATCACCTCATTTGAGGAATTTTCAAGTCTTGTTTGTAGTCCTTGTGAGCCATTTGTTGTACTGTAGAGAGCAGGTCTCACCACTGGGGGGCACACGTGTGTTTTAAATGAGGATGGTGTACTTGGTTGTCTTGTAAACATGCTGCTCCACACAGGAATCCAGCGAGGCCAAAACAAAGCAGACGCTTCCCAGAATTAGTGGTGTGCAGAGCGAGGCTTCGTGAAACACTGAAGCAAAGGTGTCGAGGCTTTGAAACATGTTGTGCACATCCATCAAGTGATTTGGGGGAGTGGTTAGTGAATGCTGTCTCCTTGGGTTCGAATCCTGGGTGAAGCAGTCATCTTCGCAAAATTATAATAAATGTGTTTTTATTGTTCTGTTCTTGTAAAGTGTCGAAACATCGGTCTAACATCTGAATTAACTCTTTGTGAATAAATAAGTGGTATTTTGGTAATGCAAAATAGACAATAAAATACATCAAGCCACAATGTCTTACTTTTTTGTGGTACATATAAAGTTTTATTTAAAAATATTAATTGTTCTGCTGTTGATGGACTTAGCCTACTTATTTTTTTAGAAAGAATTTCTCCCGCCAGCCTTTGGAAGAAATCCTCACAAAAACCCACGAAGTGAGGATGCGTTAACTTTTATACTTTGTGGGAGTTGGGTTGAGACAGAAGTGCAATTGTGTGATTTGTTCCCGACCCTGTCAATCAAACGCAGAATCGGTTATGCCACGCCTCGAAACACTTGTGACACGCCCCGATGCTTCGAATAGTCTTAGTCACGTGACATAGGTGTTTCGAATCACGCTTCGGGATCTCGACACCATGTCGAAACGTTAGTTTCGCGTCAGCCATTCCTTCCCATAATAAAACCAGTAACCCCACTGAGCTGCTCTGTGTCGCTGGTGTCCCTGTCAGCTCCCTCAGACTCTCCACTGTGAGCTATCTCTATGACTGTAACCTGCTCAGTGACGATGCTTTGCAAGCTGGTAAACCTCATCTGTGCAACCTTCCAATCCCAGACCTTGCACAGATACAACCGTATGTCTGAACCGGTTTAAATGTATGTTCTATATGTTGTGTAGTACTGTGAGAAGAAGAGTGTTGACGTTTAAGCTCTGGCCTAGTGCTCAGGAACTGTCGGAAATCACAAATTAAGAACTTAAATAGCAACTTAAGTATAGTAACCTTGTGTGTGAGCGTAGCTGGGTAGTAACTATCTGGATTATTACGTAATCCGATTCCAAAAATTAAGCACTTGTAAACAGTGTTGGGGGTAACGCATTACAAGTAATGCGAGTTACGTAATAATATTACGTTTTTCAACGTAATTTACCAGAAAATATCTGAGTTAATTTTTTTCCATGTATTGATTGACAGTGCGCTGTGTGAACATGATCTTACTGTAGTTATAATCTAGATTAAATGTGAATGTGTATTAATTCATCCCACTCGCAATAAACAGATTTAGTATTCATCAAAATGTATTAAAACAGTGAAATGCAAACTCAGAATATGACGCAAACATGCAATAATTAAATATGTTAAACAACACAAATATATCTAAACTCATTTTATTAACCAATGTGTTTGCTGACCTTTGATGATCCAATTCAGCCATAGTAATAATCAAAAATGATTTAGATAATCTAACAATTGTGCTTCGTTGTTTTGTTATTGCTGAAGAGTGTTGAATCTTCTGTGTTCTTCTGTACAGACGTGATTTACTCGTCCTTCAGCCTGAGGTTTATTCATTACACTTTTTGGTGTGAAAGGCTTTTACATTTGCTATAAATAAAACTTCTTGTATTAAAAACAAACAATCAAGCCCTGCTCAAATTTAAAAAGTAACGCGAAAGTAATGTAACGCATTACTTTTCATAAAAAGTAACTAAGTAACGTAATTAGTTACTTTTTTAGAGAGTAACGCAATATTGTAATGCATTACTTTTAAAAGTAACTTTCCCCAACACTGGTTATAATTAGATTATATTACATTTCAATCAATCAGAATAGTTACTTTTTTATGGATAACACGATTGGATTTTATTCACACTGTACCAATAAAATATAAATAATTCCTCTTTTTCATCTTTTAAATGTTCATTTCTAAAACAGACTACTGCTTTTATACAAGCAGAAAGTCTCCAGTTTTGTAAACATTCACACAAAGACTGCACAATATTAAAATACATAAATTCACGTTATTCCTTATTTACAGGTAATGCAGGCGTTTCCGAACTTTTTTGTCATCTTTCACCATGTATATTTACTCAAAGAAGATTTCAAAACAAATGTTTTAATAATTATGTATCACATCTGCATGTTCACGCTCCTCTCTTAGTTAGTTAATGGTCACATGACATGTAGGTAAATATTATTTATTTATTTTTTTGGGTAAGTGTTCTATTTTTATTGATGCATAATTCTAAAATGACTTATTTTAATTTGGTTACTTAATTAATTATTAGCTTGTAATTAAACTCACGAAGCCTTGATAATGAAATGTAATGTTTAATGCAATTCATGTTATTAATTGCAACCAATGGAATATATTTTCTTACTCTTTGTATTTTTATACCAATATTGGATTATGATTATTCTATTCAAATCAATGTGATAAATGACTTAGATAAAAAGTAGTCTGTTTACTTTAAATTAAATGTGTAATGTGATGGATTATGTCATGAACCACAATTTTTGTCATGTAATGTGGAGCACAATTTCTAAGTAATTACCCAACACTGGCGTAGGTTTACTTTGGGTGGATAATGAGGGGGTACCAGGTCAATGCACTGCATGTCAGTAAGCACATTTTCTTAGTGAATGGCATTAATGAAGGTCTTCTCTGTCACAGGGGGCATCCTTCTTCTGGAAACCCGGGACGGCTGGGATGAGTCTCTGAGAGCTTGTTTCTGAGGACACAAACTGAGGAGAAGCCTGTGCTTTAGGTTTGACAACAGCCCATCTTTGGTTTAGTCGGTGCTCCTCTATTCTGGGTGTTTTGGGAACGTCAGACTGAGGCCTTGTCCACACTAATACATTTTCATTTAAAAACACGTATTTGTCTCTCCATTTTGGCTTTGCGTCCACACCAACACCAACACTCTCCAAAGTGGATACATTTGAAAACGCCGTTTCTGCATTGTAGGTTTTTGAAAATGATGACTCTTGTTTAGTCACGTGACACATATTGTACCAATAGATATCTATGTTTATACCATTTATCTATGTGTATTTTCTTGGGGGACCTCGGTATTTATACGAACCTGCGTACGGCCCAAGACCAAATCACAAACTATCCTCCCTATTGAGAAAACAATACAAAAGACATTCTAAGAGTTTCCACTACAAATACCATTACAAACCATCAACTTTTAACCATTAAACCCATAAAAAATTGGTTTTCTGTAGTGTGTTTTGGGACATGATCCATTAGGATTTAGTGGTTTAACAAGCCAACAATAGAAGGTGACCAATTACCAGTAGAGAACAACAGGGTCCATTACAGTTTCCATTAAAACCAATACAATTCCCATTATCACCAATAAAACCATTACACATTCTGTAATGATATAGTTTTTTTCAGCAGGGCTAAAATGTTGCCGGCAATCTGCCTCTGAACATAAACATTTTAGAAACACGCTGCATTTATTTGCACATATGTTTTCCCATTCTTCTGTTTTTGGTTTTGGAGGTTATCCCAACTCCCAAATTGTCCTTTGATTATATCCTTGTTTTCATTAACCAGTTGGGCAAGAAGTAACAGCTGTCCAGTTTATTGTTTGCATGTCTTACTATCAGCTATGATTATTCTACTCTGCTAATTAAAAGGCTGTTTATATGCATATCTGCTAATTGTTTACGACAATTAGCTGAACATATACTTGTTTAATTAGTGACACTTTTTTTAATCTTTATTTGAATGTGGTTAATTGACTTTTTTATTTTTAAATATTTTATTTGAATATGGCAACAATATTGCGCTCTACACTATTTCTATGAATAAATCTCTGACAGAGACTATCAGCCAATCACTGTATGCATAGTTAATAAGCATGCTGACATCACCCATAGCAACGAGGTCAACCCCGCCCTTTTTTTACTCTGAGCTTAAGACTTCTCTCTATTCCTTAGTGCAAGTTTGTCTTTGTGAATAGGTTTTAAGAGACAACTTTTACTGCTATTTAGGAGAACTCTTCATGAAATGTTTTGTAAATACGAGCCCTGGATGCACAAGGCTCAAGCGAGACGACACTGGAAAGAGCCTGGTGATCCGGTGCATGTTGATGGCTTTCCCATACAGAAGAAGTCCCCCAGAGGCGGAGCATTGAGAGCATGTATAGAGGTCAAAGAGTCATCCTCTGGCTTCCCAGTGACCTCATGCTTTGTGGGTCCTTCCTGTGTGTATCATCAATACCTTCCCAGAGTGCATCAGTAGTGCTGCCACAGATGCATCCTCCCCAGACCATGTCACTAGAAACAGGGCATGTGGGAGGAAGAACCCAAAGGAAATCCTGCCAGCTGGAAATAGTAATGGGAGCAGTAGAGTTGCACTGCCCCATGCTTTTCCAGACATCAGTCTCGGACACGTCCTAAAAACCCAACAAGATGCCTGATGTCCCTCAGGAAAACTTTAAACTGCTTAATGGACGAACTCATTTGGGAGAATGCCATTTACTGCTTGGCCATTACTAGGCTGGTTATGGTATTAACAATAACAGTGTTAAATCCTTTCTCGTGTCATTTGGAGGTTGACTTAACCCTGTAGATCTGGGGCTCAGTGTTTGGCTAGTTAACCCTTGCTGATAGTCTCGCATGTGCTGAAAAAACAACATAGACGCCATCACAAAATGTGTAATGTTTTACTGGTTATAAAGGGACTTGTATTGGTTTGAATGGAAATTGTAAAGGAGCCGGTGGCATTGTTGTAGTACTTGGACTGCAATTGTGAATGGACTTGGACTTGGATATTTTGGACACAGACATTTTAAGATTACAGTTGAATCCATGCCATGTGTAATTTAAAACACGAACAACATGAAATTAATATGAAAAGACATTAATGAACATCTCCCACTTAAACTCAATTGATTAAAAACTAGGACTCGACACTGGACTCGGATCCAACCCTGCCCTGTTGGTCTCTATGGATAATTGGTCACCTTGTTATTGGTGGCTTGCTAAAACCAATCAATCTTAATGGAATATGTTTAATGTTTAAAAGTTGATGGTTTGTAACATTTCCAATGGAAACCATTAGCATTTTCTGTGATGGTTTCTATAGTTTTTTCAGCAGTCTTAGGGTGAATCCCATTTCTCTGTCTTACCCCTAGCCTTTGTCCCTTGAAACCGAGTGGTAAGCGCTAGGGGTGAAAACATACCCCTATGAAATGAGACGACACTTGGTTACAGTTACGTCATCATACATCGTCGCTAGCTGGCTGCTACGTCACCAGAGGAGACAAGTGTTGATCACAAACTCTCCGTCTAAAAGTGTGTGTTTGTCAATTGCGTGGGTTTTAGTGATGTTTTTCTCTAGTCAGAGAAATGCGGGACTGTTGTGCAAATCAGCAATGTAACGTTAGCATGGAAAAATAGATGATTTTTAAAAACGTTTCAGTTAAGAACATGGTTGCAAATATATATGTACAGGACTGTGTAGAGCACAAAACAAGACTGTCGTAATTTTTAAATAAATTATTTAAGCCGAAAATACTTACATTTATGGGACTCGTGATGATCTGGCCGCAGTGTGCTCTTGGTTTTAAGTAAGCTCGCTAAAATTATTGGTTTTAAGGGGTATCTACCCCTTCCCCTTACCCCTACCCCTCGATCAAAACGAGAATTGGGACAGCCCTTACTCTCACATGAACGCGCAAAACTAAGGGGAAGGGGTAAGGACAGAGAATTGGGATTCACCCTTAGCCCCTGGCTGAACGTCTGATGCATATACTGCACACATGACTGTAAACACTTCAGGAGATTCCCAGGCGTCATCAGATTGGTTAAATTATACAGGGGCTGCATCTGAAAGCTCTAAATTGCTGCCTTCGGAGCATCAAAGCACAACTGAATCCAAATTCTGCTTCACTTCCTGTCTCCGAAGTTACAGTACCTTCTGAGTGAGCTTTGAAGGCAGCATAGATGTACCCTTCACTGCCTTTGATATCCCACAATCCTGTGCACTCCATTCTGTGATGGTTGAGATAAAACATAAAGATGGCGTCCGAAAGTTGCGTTTGGTTGTCAGTTTATGTGTAGATGTATATTTCTGACTAACGTTTTGCACTGTTGATGTTATTTCTAGGACGCAAGCCTGGATTTCCAGGAGACGTGTGTGTCACGTTCTTTCACTGCTGCGCCCGGTGAGCAGTTGGGGGTTTGGGGATGTGGGACTGTGTGTGTTGTTGTGATGGCATAAGTGCCCCCCCCCCCCACCCAAACTAGTTAAGCGCAAAGATGTGATTGGTCATGTCACAATCATGCTGATTGCCTAAACAACACTGAAACAAATACCAACCCATAACATAATATAAGCTGGTAACAATACAATCAGATGCAGGGTGGGGAGAAAAGTATGTGTGGCATAAACCTGTCTGCAAGACTACAGACAGAGTGATGCAAGATGGCTTTTAAAATATGTGTGATTAACAAAATAAAACTAAAAAGTCATGCAGCTGCAATTAAATGCTAGTGGTTAGCTTTCTCTCTGAGATTATCTGCTTGTCCAAACAATGACAAATGCAGGAGTGTTTTGGGAAATGTGTCATTATTTTTGCTGTTCTGTTTGGTGCTGCTGGTGACTTAACACATTTTAATCTTTTGTTTTCCCCTCACAGCCCTTTCACAGAGAAGCCGTGGCTGCAGCCGCTAGCGCTAGCACAGACACTAGCCAGACACATTGTGAGAGATGACCTGGAAAACTGCTCTGACAACCCTTACCTAACACATTACACAATGAAGACAGAAGCAACTCGTCCAGACTGTCAAAAACATGTCCAGATTCTGTCTCTATCAAGTCTTTGGCTGTCCAGAATGTATTTTTAACACAAAAAGTACACTAGACTTGTTCATTGCATATTAAAATGATGAAACTTTGTGATTTAGTAACCATTTTATAATTAAAGCATCAAGCTAAATAGAAGAATAACAGTCAGGATTGAAGAAATTGTAATCATGTTTGACAGCAGCCTTTACTGCAGGGTATGCATAATCTGACACGGCCATTGTTTATTACACCCACATTATATTAATACTTCATACCCACTATATTTTTATACATTTGCCTCTTTATGGGCCATTCCACGTGTTACTACATGATACAGAGAGAGAACATGAGTCTCAACACTAAGTGTGGATCCAGCATATGAAGTCTTAACTGTTGGAAACAATGGGACAGTTCACCCAAAAATGAAAATGCACTCATCTTTTTCCACCCTCATGTTGTTCCAAACCTTATTAATTTCTTTCTTCTGCTGAACACAAAAGAAGATATTTGGATGTGTGTGTGTGTGTGTGAGAGAGAGAGAGAGAGAGAGAGAGAGTGAGTGAGTGAGACAGAGAGAGACCCCTGGACCACAAAACCAGGGTCATATGGGTATTTTTTTTTAATAAATAATCTTTCCATTGATATATGGTTTGTTATGATTAGACAATATTTGAAAATCTGGAATCTGAGCGTGCAAAAAAATCTAAATATTGAGAAAATCATCTTTAAAGTTGTTCAAATGAAGTCCTTAGCAATGCATATTACTAATCAAAAATTATGTTTTGATATATTTACAGTAGGAAAAGTACAAAATATCTTCATGGAACATGATCTTAATATCCTAATGATTTTTGGCATAAAAGAAAAAATAATTTTGACCCATTCAATGTAGTTTTGGCTATTGCTACAAATTTACCCGTGCTGCTGATGTGGTCCAGGGTCGTGTGCGTGTGTGTGTGTGTGTGTGTAATTTAGTTATTATAGGGGAGCATCTACTGTTTGACTACCCACATTCTTAAATTATTATTTTTTTCTCCATCAGAAGAAATAAATTCATACATGTTTGGAAAAAACAAGGTTGAGTAAATTATGACAGGATTTAGTTTTTATTATTATTATTTATGCATATTTTTTTAGACTAATAGGGTTTTAATAGGCTACCTTATAATGCCATTCAGTGTGTGTAACAATTTGTCATCTACCCGTGTATTTAGATGCATTAATGATTTAAAATGCAGAATGTAAAGCTGATCGCGAGCGAGCGGTTGTTTCACTCGGACTGTATAGTGCTGCACACAGCTGATCATGTGACTGTAACACAGCACCAAACATAACCCGATGAATTATTGCGTGTGATGATATATTAAACATGCTGCTAGTTTTATCTGAGGAGCACAAGGAGCATTTAGGGTTCTTGTCAGAAGTGGACCCTGCGGGTAAGAGACACACAAACAGCAGGAGATCACTTTATAGTGTTTGTGATTATATTCGGAATAAATACGTTCCTCATATACAACTATAGTATTTAAATATCTTTTGTGAGTTACTTTTTTCTCCTAAACTTACAATATGCTTTTTCCATATTCCCAGTGTTATCCATCATTTGAGAAGATTCTGAGCTTTTACGTTTATACAGCCAGAATAATATTTATTTCTATCAATATTTTTACATAATTAGTTTAACAACAATTTTAGTTTTATAATAAAAAAACGCAAATGTATTTTCTTTATTTTCATGTTTAAATGAAAGGGATAATCTATCAACACACGTGTGTCCTTTCATTATGATTATGATTATGTAATCATAATCACTGTAATGAAGCATCTGAAATGATTTGCCCTGTGATTTGGTGTTGGTCAGTTGCTGGTGAATTCGGCAGAATCGCTGTGGACTTTCTGAAGAAAGGCTCGAATCCTAAAATATATGAGGGAGCTGCACGTGAGTACTGTGTTATTAATATAGGGTTATTTATGAGCGGATGTTGATTGATCTGTTGAAAGGTGAATACGTATGTTTTTGTTTGCATTACAAAATTTTGTATTAATTTAAATTAGAAAATAATCTTATTTACCAATATTGCGATTGCGATTTAATATGTGATTTTTTAAAGCTCTTAATATTCATTATTAATCAAAGACATACAATAAATAATTGTATAGTATGCAGTGTTGGGCACGTTACTTTAAAAAAAAGTTATTAGTTATATTACTAGTTACTCACAAATACTAACCGAGTTACATCGTTATAAAATAAACTAATTACCAGGGAAAGTAACTATTGTTACTTTAAAAAAAAAGGTTAAAATATGACAAATAACTTGGATGCCCCAATATTAAATATGTTAAATGAATGAAATGGTCACCAAACAGAATAAATTATTATTATAAAACATTACACTAATCTACACTATTTTAATGTTTCTGTGGGACAATGCGAGAGACACCTATCAAATTAAATTGATTATTTCAGTCAAACATTATAATATGATATTATGATAGTTTAGCATTATATGATGATAGACTCATGTATGAATGCATATGTGTCATGTTGTCTGAACTTAGGACTGGTGGTGGTGCTTAAGTTGTTGTTTGTCATTTAGTGTTTCTATAAAAATAGGAATAAAAACTAAATAATACTGATAAGATAACAAAACTACAACGAATTCTAATAATAACCATATAAATCGCACTAAGGATTATTGAGCTGCTGGGTTCATGAATATTAATCAGGTAGTCTGCATTCGCTCGAACTGATTCGCTGAAATCAAAACAGGGACAATGATAGGTGAGCACCGACCAATGAGATTGCCGTTTGCGCATTAGCTCCGCCCACTACAGGAGAATCCGGCAGTTCCCTTTCAAGCTGTCACGAGACATCACGGAGATTACTCCGTTATGGGAACTCCTTCCCTCCAACCTTTCCTGAAGACCTATTGGCTCACGCCAGTCAATGACTGGCCAATTGTCGCGAAGCATGCAAATATGACGAGCTCGAGAGGCAGTATAAATGCAGCGCCCGCGACAATACGTCAGAATCTTTTTCTTCACCTTGCTGAACCTAGGTTATGGCTTAAAATGGTACAACTCACGGTTAAGGTTCGCTCATTCGAGGGCAGGCCTCATGGCTGCTCCTCTGCAGCGTTCAGGTGAGTATGACATTTCTTAAGGTAGTCCGTCTGCCCTCTGATCAGCGGTGGACCTTCGGGACTCAGGTGATGAGCTCATGCAGACTGAATGTCCGCATTCCTCTCACCGTCGAACCTGCAGGACAGGACATCAGCCCGGCTTCTCACGCCCCCCTTCCATGGTGGTGCGGAGAGCCGAGGGCAGATGCGGGAGCAAAGGGATCTCACGTCGCCGCAGATGCTGCACGGAAGAACCCACTGTGTAAGCATGCAGCCCCCGCCTCAGAGCGGCGTTCTGCTGTTTGCAAAGCACAATCGCTCCTCTCTCATTCACATGATAATAGCCCCTCATTAGCGGCTACCGTGTGTTCGGAACAACCTCTCATTACACGATAATAGCCCCTCATTAGCGGCTACCGTGTGATCGGGACAACCTCTCATCCACGTGATAATAGCCCCTCATTAGCGGCTACCGTGTGTTCGGAACAACCTCTCATTACATGATAATAGCCCCTCATTAGCGGCTACCGTGTGATCGGGACAACTTCTCATTCACATGATAATAGCCCCTTATTAGCGGCTACAGTGGGTAGAGGACATTTATAATTCACATGGTAACAGCCCCTTGTCAGCGGCTACAGTGTGTAGTGAACTTTTTATAATTCACATGATAGCATCGGCGGCGCCTTGTGTGTAGAGGATATGTTTTTCTAATTCACAAAGTGCGCGAAGGCGATGGGATCTGATGCTCCTGCGCGGAAAGCGCGCGAAGGTGAGGAGTCACATGACACCCCTGCGCGAAAAAGCGCGCGAAGGTGAGGAGTCACATGACACCCCTGCGCCGAAAAGCGCGCGAAGGCGAGGAGTCACCTGATGCCCTGAAGGGCGCATCCTATCAGCCTCCCAGATTTCGCCGGACTATTACGCCAGTTGTTTACGCCCCTTCACGTGGTGTTCAACTAGGTCGTATAGCAGTCAGCCTGTAGTTATTACAGCCGCTATATTGTAGAGGATCGCGCGAAGGCGAGGAGTCACCTGATGCCCTGAAGGGCGCATCCTATCAGCCTCCCAGATTTCGCCGGACTATTACACCAGTTGTTTACGCCCCTTCACGTGGTGTTCAACTAGGTCGTATAGCAGTCAGCCTGTAGTTATTACAGCCGCTTAGAGGATCGCGCGAAGGCGAGGAGTCACCTGATACCCTGAAGGGCGCATCCTATCAGCCTCCCAGATTTCGCCGGACTATTACGCCAGTTGTTTACGCCCCTTCACGTGGTGTTCAACTAGGTCGTATAGCAGTCAGCCTGTGGTTATTACAGCCGCTATATTGTGGAAGACTGCGCGAAGGCGAGGAGTCACCTGATGCCCTGAAGGGCGCATGCCTCCCAGATTTCGCCGGACTATTACGCCAGTTGTTTACGCCCCTTCACGTGGTGTTCAACTAGGTCGTATAGCAGTCAGCCTGTGGTTATTACAGCCGCTATTGTGGAAGACTGCGCGAAGGCGAGGAGTCACCTGATGCCTTGAAAGGGCGCATCCTATCAGCCTCCCCGCCGGACTATTACGCCAGTTGTTTACGCCCCTTCACGTGGTGTTCAATTAGGTCGTATAGCATAGTCAGCCTGTAGTTATTACAGCCGCTATGTTGTAGAAGACCCCGGGATCGAGGTCTTCTCTGACAAGTTAAGAGACCTGGGAAGAGGCACCACGACCAGTGCAGGAGCCCTCAAGCTGTCTCAAAATTGTAAAATGTGTGGGACGAAGTGTGTTCATTAAAGCATACGTTTGCACGAGGAGCTTCCTCCTCGCTCAGTCACCACCGCCGCTCGCCCCTCCCCTTAGCGACCGGACCCACTGCCCACACGGGTTATAGCTGCCAGCCGCTGTAGCCGCTGTGTCAGTTCATGAGCGCGTGAGAATCTCACGCTGGCTGCTCTGCATAAGAGCGAGGGTACACCCTTCAATTCAGACACAGACCACCCCGTTTCAATGGCGTGGCGTAGTCTCTAACACTGACTCGAAATGCCCTTATCCTAACAAGAGCTATACAATTGCTCGGGGAAGGAGCAATAGAGCAATTTTCAGCGAACAGGCGGGACGGCTGTTTTTGTCCAGCCGCTGTTTGGGGTGCCTAGAGAGAGGGTAGACTCTGCCCGATTCTAGATCTCGGACCCATCAACAGAGCGCTTGGAAAGCGTCCGTTCAGGATGCTAACGCTAAGCAGATCCTGGCGCGAATTCGCCCCGGGGACTGGTTTGCGTCCGTGGATTTAAAGGACGCGTACTTTTACATTCGGATAGCACCGCATACTCAGACGGTTTTTCTGAATAGCTGTCAACTGTCAGGGAGAAGCACAGCGTTCCAATACTCTGTTCCCCCGTCCGGGCTGCTCCGGCCCCACGCACTTTCAAAGTGCATCAATGCAGCACTTCCCACTCAAATCGAGCGGAAGGCGCATCCTCAACTATCTGGACGATTGGCTGATTTTAGCTCGGTCCCTGGATACGCTTATCAGCACACATAGACTCTCTGTTTATTCACTTGGAGTCCCTAAGCTATGAGAACCCGCCTCTCGCGAGATCGCGTGGGGGATGAGACCCTGCCTCTCGTGAGATCGCGTGGGATGAGAGCCTGCCTCTCGTGAGATCGCGTGGGATGAGAGCCTGCCTCTCGTGAGATCGCGTGGAGATTATCCAGCCTCTCGCGAGATCGAGCCGCGGCCAATTGTCTTCCCTGCGCCTTTCAGGCAGGGCAGCTCTGTTCAGTTGAGGGTATTTCAGCGGCTGGGGAGTAGTGTGCGAGGGAATGCCAGCTTCGGGACTGTAGCTGGAACCTCAGAGCCAGTGGCACTTAAATCGCCTGGAGCTGGAAGCAGTCTTCTTAGCTCTAAAGGATTTTCAGCCACAGCTGGACCAGCAAAATGTACTGATTCGCACCGACAGCACGTCTGTGGTTTCATACATAAATCTTTAAGGGAGAGCGGAGGTGGATCTGTTCGCCAGAGCGAGAACACGCATTGCCTGTTGTTCTTCACTCCCCGCTGACATCACGCTGACCAGCAGCTAGCCCGTATGCATTTCCTCCGATCAAGGAATGTTACCGCTGGTGTTATGAGAGATCAGGGTGGAGCGAGCATCAGGGATACTCATCGCCCTGAATCCAGCCTGGGTTCCCAGACTTGACGGAAGTGCTGGAGGCACCGCCTTGCCGTTCCCCGGCAGGAAATATATGCTATTCCAGGTCGAACCTGAAACTATAGAGCCATCATGTGTGATCGCTTCAGGGGTATCAGAGAGGGGCGCCTTACAGTCTCGCACGCTCATGGGAGCGCGAAAACCCTGTACAAAACGTTTGTATGCTTCAAATGGGAGTGTTTGTGAAGGAGTCCGGCTCATATCGACCTGACTACTTGCACCGTATGTTCTGAGTTTCCCGCTGCACAGACTGGATAGTGGATCGTTACCATCGACACTGAAGTCTATGTCGTGGCATTGCCGTGCCCGTTCCCCGCAGAGCGGGCAATCGTTCGGTAAAAGACTACATCCCCCATGTCCACTTTCGTTTCCGCTCTGGGACCAGGAAGTGGGGTAAGAGCTCTCTCATTGCAGCCATTGGGTTTTTAACATCCGTAGGTTGAAGGAACTATTCCTCAAAACTACAGTCCTTCTAGCCTTTGCTTCGGCTAAGCGCATAGAGCATTACACGCTTTTTCTGTGGACAGCGACTGCATTCGATTCGGTCTCGGGACTGCAGTGTCACTCCGTGCCTAAATCACTGTCTACCCCCCTTCGAAAGGACGGAGACGGTTCGCCGTCAGCCTTTGCTACTAAATCATCGCCCTCACAGAGTGCGGACGCCCAGACTGCAGTTTGCCCCGTCAGTGTTTTTGAGATTTTACATTGACCGTTCAAGCAGTTTTCGGCAATCGATCCAGTTTCTGGATGCTATGGTGGGTGTACGAACGACCGAGCCGTATCGAAGCTGAGTCTGTCACAATGGATTGTGGACGCTATCAAGGAGGCATATACAACCCAAGGTTTGGAAATTCCCTCTGTGCATTGAGGGCTATCGTTCCACCTAGCGTGGTTGATCGCCGTGATCGCTGCTAGTTCAGCCAAGCGGCGTTCAGTTCAGATTCTGACGTATTGTCGCGGGCGCTGCATTTATACTGCCTCTCGAGCTCGTCATATTTGCATGCTTCGCGACAATTGGCCAGTCATTGACTGGCGTGAGCCAATAGGTCTTCAGGAAAGGTTGGAGGGAAGGAGTTCCCATAACGGAGTAATCTCCGTGATGTCTCGTTCCCGCTTTCAGGGAACCGAGGTTACCATAGTAACCGGAGCGTTCTTAAAAGCTGAAGACCTCCAAAAAAACTCCGGTATTTTGACAGGAAAGTACAACAAAGGATATCGTTTACATGTAGCGCATCAATTCCGCATGTTATTAAAGAGCCACAGACACGAAAACAACCCGGACTTGGTAACATAGCGTCCTAACTTGATGCTTCCTCTGAAGACTGCTTAGATGTGTTGGACTTGAAGCAGCGCTGCTAGACCGATCGGTGTGTCATTAAAGTACCCGCGAGAGCTATAAAGGTGCGTTCACACCAGATGCAAATAAATCGCGCGTAGTTGGACGCTTGAACATTTTGAGTTTACTCGCTTCATTCGCGTCCGGTGTGAATGCACCTTAAGAGAGCGGACGTCTCCTAATGCTTTCTCTCGCCGTACTTGGATCGTCATACATTACTCTCGCGTGTCACGTGACCGTATAATCGCAGCCTCTGCGTTTGAGAAATCGCGTTTTTTCATATCGCGATATTATTGCAAACGCTATTAATCGTTCAGCCCTAATTTAAATGCACAATTTCATATTCAAATGTATTTTAATTTTTAATTAAATATTATAATTATTACATTCGTTATTTACTGGGAAATGATTTGTAAGGTTTTTCATCAAATAAAAAAAAAACTGAAAATGACCGGTTTCAATTTAGAACTTTCATTTTTGGAAGCGATTGGTTTGTCAGCACTAGTTTAAAGATGTTCTGAGCACATGTCACCGGTTGTTGTTGTAGGGAAGCTGAATGTGTCGTCCGAGAGCGTCCAGCACGGCGTGGAGGGCTTGATGTATCTCCTCACCGAGAGCTCCAAGCTAACGGTGCGTGTCTGTCCATCACAAGCACTGATCATTGCACGCCAGAGCAGCAACACATTACTATCCAATGCGCTTTTATTTCTGGTATAATCTTGCAGATTTCGGAGGTGGATTTCCAGGACTCTGTGTTGGTGTTGGGATTCTCCGAGGAGCTCAATAGACTTCTGCTCCAGCTGTATTTAGAGAACAGGAAGGAGATCCGGCAGATTCTCAGCAAACTCGCCCCCAGCCTCCCGCATTACCACAACCTGGAGTGGAGGCTCGATGTTCAGGTGAGGCTGACGTGTTGTTCTTGATTACAATCCCCTCCAAACCACATCCACAAGACGATCATCAGCAGAGCTGTGATAGTCAAACTATTTCAAATAGTTTTTGTTAAAAATATGAACACACAAACTTAAAAACTGACATTTAATATTGGATACATAAAACTACAACTTTAATAGAAGTAAAGTTACAAATATATTAAAATAAAACAAAATTGAATTAAGAGAGAAGTACAAAACTAAATGTGACCCTAGACCACAAAACCAGTCTTAAGTGTACATTTTCTGAAATTGAGATTTATGAATCATCTGAAAGCTGAATAAATAATATTTGCATTTATGTATGGTTTATGATCGGACAATATTTGAAAATCTGGGCATGCAAAAAAATCTAAATATTGAGAAAAACATCTTTAAAGTTGTTCAAATTAAGTTCTTAGCAATGCATATTACTAATCAAAAATGTAGAAAATATCTTCATGAAACATGATCTTAATGTCCTAATGATTTTTGGCATAAAAGAAAAATGTATAATTTTGACTCATACAATGTATAATTTCTAAAGTCTAAAATGACTAAAACTACAACCAAAATAAGAATAGATTCAACCTAAATAAAACCAACGACAACAAAATACACATTACAAAAACTTGTACTAAAATTAAAATGACAGCTAAACATCTCAAAATAAAGCTAATCCAAAATATTAATAAACGCTCTGTACATAAATAAAAAACAATATTACAGAAATGATAGATATATATATATATATACACACACATTATTATAAATTAATTTTTTACCATAAAAAAAAAAAATGCTAAGTGAATAATTAAGATGACTATAAATGTATAAACACTTTTACTGGAAAATAATTCAAATTAATTGTTAATTCCATTAATTTGAATTAAAAAAAATTGTAATTTTGACAACTTCATATAGAGTCAAACCTAAATGTATTCAGACACTTTCAACATTTCTCACATTATCACTGTTTATTCGCTGTAGTTTAGAAAAAGGTCATAAAATATGACAATAACTCTGTTTTAAACTGATGATATCATCAAATTTAAATTGATGATGTCAGATAACTGATAGAAATGTATGTAATGAATTCGGTTGTAGAGCTGTTGGTGTAAAAATGTCACATTCGCAATGAAAGAAAATAAGAGTAATTTTGTTCCCAAATTTGTATAATTTTACTGGTAGTGCACAGTATGAAGAATTTTGGGGTATATTGTCACAGTGTCACTTTATTTTGCTATCCTCACTTACATAAATTAACTATGAAAAAAATATCAAAAATGATATGTGGTGTCAGAATTTTTTTTGGTTTTACTGTATAGAAAACAGGTCATTTAAACAAGTTTAAAGAGACTACAGGCAGAAACTGCAACCAAATACTGTCCTCGTTTGTAGTTTCTTTGGATAAACACGTCTGCTAAATGGCTAGAAAACCCAATGTTTTAGTTTGCAAGGAATAAAACGTCATGCACATGATCGAAAGCTGTGAGTGACCAACCGCTGTGTGTTCGTTCTGCTTGTAGTTGGCCAGCCGGGCGCTCCGGCATCAGGTGAAGCCCACCATGACGCTGAAGCTCCACCTGGAGGACGGTTCAAAGAGCAACACCCACGTCCTGCAGACGGATCCCGCCACGCTGCAGCATCTCATTCACGAGCTGGAGCGAGCGCTCGCCGAGCTCAAGAGCAGCCACTGCCGCCGCATCCTCCGCAACATCAAATAGAGCCGCGACGATGCTGCACTGATGTTCCTCAGAGACCAATCAATGCAATGTCATTTCTGCCATAAGGATTAACTCATGCCTTTGCTTTGTATTAAGGACACCCAAAAATGAAAACAAAGCAACTCGCCTTCATGTCCTTCCAAACCTGTATGAATTTAATTTGAAGAATGCTGGTAACCAAATAGTTTTGGGTCACTTTGGCTTCGATAGAGTGGGAGTCGGTGAGACACAAAACGGTTTGGTTCTTCAGAGGAGCTTGATGTCATATGTTCATCAGTGTAAGATATTTTGATGAATGTTGTTAACCAAACAGTTTCTATTGCCTTCCACGATAGTTTTTGGTCATATTATGGAAGTGAATGTTACCTGAAACCATTCAACCCAATCTCATGGCAATTCGCACGTTTCACGAGGTGACTAATTCGTACAAATTTGTAAGACCTCACTTGTACGAATTCAAACGGTTTTTGCTAAATTGTACGTATTTTACAAATTCATCAATTTGTATGAATTCGTACAACCTCAGTCGAATGTTTGCGATTTTTGCTAAATTGTATGTATTTTACGAGTTCCTCTAATTCGTATACATTTTTACAACCTTACTCCTTCAAATTTGTATGATTTTTTGCAAAATGTTAAATCTCACTTGTACGAATTAGCTTTTTGCTAAATCGTATGTATTTTACAAATTCCCCAATTTGTATGAATTCGTACGGATTTGGACAACCTCACTCATTCGAATTTGTGCGATTTGGGCTAAATCATACATACTTTACGAGTTCCCCAATTCGGATACATATTTACAACCTTACTCCTTCAAATTTGTATGATTTTTTTTGCAAAATGTTATGCATTTGACCAGTTCCCCAATTCATATGAATTTGTATGAATGACCCACACCTAGCCTCGTCCCTAAACTTACCTGTCACTGGGGTCTAGGCAAATAATACAAAATTGTATGAGTGAAGTCGTACAAATTAGCCACCCCGTAAAATAGCATGAATTGGTTGTAAGCTAGTTCTGAACTATTTGGTTTCCAACATTCATCAAAATATCTTCTTCTATGTTCCACAGAAGAAAAAGGGGTGAGTAAATAATGACAGATTTTTTAAGGTTTGGTGAAGTGTCTTTACATTTATGGCACTGTTTGTGTGTAATTCTGAATCAGGTGTGTAAATTCATGCAAAACGTCCAGAGCTGTGGGTCCCCAGGAACAAGTTTAAAAACCACTGATGTAGAGTAATGATTAGGCCTAGACTAGAAAAATAAATAAATAGTGCCATAGCAGATTCATTTGCCAGTTAATGAGGCCAAGATCGCCAATACACTGCCCGTTTCCTTATTGCACTATTAACATGTGACCTGTATTCATAGATGTTCTTGTGCTTTTATTTGTTTTTCATCAGTTCATATAATAAAAACATAATCCTTCGACTTTAACATGTATAATTTTTTAATGCACGACTGGACACGGGGTTGACTTTGAGCAAATAAAAATCCTGAAGCACATGCTCTTGTTAGTGATTTAACATGATAATGAGTCATTTAGGCTTTGCTGAATTTCCGAGAAACCGTTTCCTTGTGTCAGGACAATAATTAATGTGCTAATTGTTCACTTTTAATCGCAGTGGTAACAACAGCAGAGTATTACAGCTGTGAAGTGCTGCAGGGATTGTACCAGTGCTCTATCCATTATCACTTTTTTTGTTGTTTCAATTATTGTTTTAGTTTCTAAATGTTCATTAAATATAATCAATAATAATAGCCAGTTCAATATCTTTGATATTCTATCATTATAAAAACATCAAATCATTTTCTTTAATAAACTGTTAGCTTTACACTGTAATATTTTCTAGTATTATTTATATAATATAGCATTTTATTTCGATCTTTTTGGTTTTGACAGTTTAATTTTTAGTAGTTTTCATGTTTTTTTTCATTAATTAGAAAATATATGTATTATTATTATTAGGTTTATTTTAATTTCAGAATTAGTTTTAGACATTTTAGTACTTGACATTATTTCAGTTCATTGCCAAGGCAGTATTTTATATATTTTCTCTAATATTTAATTTATTTTAGCTTTATTTTAAGTACCAAACTGTTTTACAATTTTTTTTATTTGTATTTGTGTTTTTATCCCATTTAACTTCCACACTGTGCTATATTTGGGCGTGAAACTGGACGTTCAGAGGGACACGTATGACACCCTAGTTTAACTTTTAACAGATTGCTTTAAATTAAAACAACAGAAACAGCCCTTATAGCCTGAATGAATGTATGAGAGCCGTCTGTCCATTTTAAACACACGATATTAACAAACAAATGAATAACTTAATGTGATGCATATTTGTCACTTGTACAGAAATTTAAATCATGCAACCATAAAAAAAATCATGCCATTTTTTTATTATCAGATGTTTTATGCATTTATTTAAAATGCATTATTTAAATAAACACTTTTCACTGTGAAATCAATCATCAATTTAGATGCATAACTATGGCTAGCTGTGGAATAAGCAATATTCAATTGTATTCAACTGTATGGTAATTAATTAGTGTCTGACTGACAAATGTTATGCTTATATAAGTCAAAGCTGGTTTAACTGTAGTAGTGGTTTGATTACGGTAATCAGTGTTTGCTTTAGTTGGACCCTTGACCCTATCTTTTTCTCTTTACCGTGACATGAAGTCAGTCTGGTTAATAATGAGTGAAGCTGATGCTGTTTGTGGAGATGTTTGATCTTTCTATGCAGAGATCTTCAGAGATGTAATGTCTTTGATTTGGCCAAATGCTCAATCATCATTTAATTATCTCATAATCTTCAATGCTGTTTCCGTGAAGACTCTTTATTTTGTGATTTTTGGACCGTGTCTGTGAGTTGCTTTGCAATTAGTAACGGAAATTACATTGAAATAAATGTTAGTTTTAATTTACTCTATCCTGAGAGTGTTTATTTGGTCCAGAAACAGTATAAATGAAGTCTAAATGAACCTTAAATAATGTTAAAATATGTTTACTGACCACATTTGAACTAGTTTTTAACCTTGTACAGAGGTTACATGAACGTCTAGTGAATATTTGACTATGGGCACTTTTATATTCTTTGGTCATATTTTTTCAAATACATTTAATTTTGGACAAATCCCTCTTGCTTTGTCAAACTAACAATAAAACTACCTCAAAAACTTTTACTACCTTTCTATTATGATTTTTTCATACTTTTTCTCCTCTTTATAGGTGTCAAAATCAGTGTTTTTTCCTTGTCGCACACCCAGACTTTTAAATTTCAACAATAAAAATACAGTTTAAAAATACGACTTTTCTGGTAACTATTAATGTACCTGAATTAAACACTAGTAAAATAATTAAAAAACATTATGGTATTTAATGTGAGACCACTATCAATATTACTTTTTATACAAAATATAGCACAGAGTTGGTGTCATTTCCACCACAACAGTGTACTGTCCCTTTAAAAAGTTTGTGTGGGAAATTGTTTAGATGGTTTCTATGGAAACGTTCAGTGACATCAGAGCACATGTTCCACATGGATGGAATTTAAATTTCCATCAACAACATATGAATAAAAATCAAGGTACATATTGCTTGATCAGTTAATATATTTATTCTACGTCATTTCCAAACACGCTGTATTTTGCATACATGAAATGCTAAGTATTACAGTTTTTTTACAATCATTTTTGCACTAATAACAGAACCTTCATGTAATTTTTCAAAACTCTAGACACATAATTCACAACTGAAGATCAAAATGCCTTGTTTGACTTACAAGGTCATTTTTCAAAACACAACACTTTTTCCAGATGCTTGGATACAATTCACACGAGCCAAAGATCTTTTAGTTCATTGAACTAAAATCTAATTTCAAAATAACACAACTTAATATCAAAGTATTACTATTTCATAATGCAGCTCATGCATTACATCTGAACTGAGTGTTCATTATAATGATCTAACTATCAACTGATACAACTGCTTAAAATGCTATGTAACGATTGCATTACTCTTCATTAGCATAATTTTATGGAAAAGTTTGAAATTGAAGCAACTGAGGACTGAGTATGATCAGGTATGATCAGTTTCAAAATGCCTGTTGTTGGGAGAGAAAACAATCCCCATAATTCTATATGATTGTTATCAGTATTTGTTTTTCCTACAGTAAATGTGTGTTTAGAGGGTGATAGAGCTGAAGCTGATGAAAACCATTCATATTTTTGGATGAGGCAGGCCAAGAGATGGAGGAGAGTTTGAGAGGTCAGCGGTTGAGAGGGACCTAGAATGATGTTCTCTGGGGGGCCTGACCACCCCCCACTGAATGTGATTTTGAGACCACCCCCCACTGAATGTGATTTTGAGACCACCCTCCACTGAATGTGATTTTGAGACCACCCTCCAGTGAATGTGATTTTGAAACACCCTCCACTGAATGTGATTTTGAGACACCCTCCACTGAATGTGATTTTGAAACACCCTGCAGTGAATGTGATTTTGAAACACCCTCCACTGAATGTGATTTTGAAACACCCTCCACTGAATGTGATTTTGAAACACCCTGCAGTGAATGTGATTTTGAAACACCCTGCAGTGAATGTGATTTTGAAACACCCTCCACTGAATGTGATTTTGAAACACCCTCCACTGAATGTGATTTTGAAACACCCTCCACTGAATGTGATTTTGAGACCACCCCCCACTGAATGTGATTTTGAGACCACCCCCCACTGATTGTGATTTTGAGACACCCTCCACTGAATGTGATTTTGAGACCACCCCCCACTGAATGTGATTTTGAGACCACCCTCCACTGAATGTAATTTTGAGGGGACCCCATAACAAAATCAGTGCAATGGGCCCAGAATTCCTAGCGACAGCACTGAGAGCAATCACGGTTTCAGGCCCATCCACAGTTTGTCACCTTGTATTTACCCCCATACCCCTCTTTCCTTACTGTAACCCGACTGAAGAGTGTTTCTCCACAAGGAGGTGCAAGGTTTTCAATAGGCTCCTCACAAACAAGTCCCTCCTCTCCATTGATGATGCATGACATCACAGGAGACGATCAATGTCAGGCCTGTATTTGCCATACCAGAAGATTTTTTCCAAGATCTTTAGCTAATAAAAACATCCATTATGATGTGGATGAGAACCTGTGGCCAAATCCACAAGACAGGGTTGATAAAAACATACAAGTGCAGTGAGAGACACGCCAGCTGACATTTTATTGTAGGCCTACTGTAGTTGTATCGTTTTTTTTCTTATCTAAAGTTTTTTTTTTTAAACCTGTTGCGAGTTGATTATTTAATCTATAACATCAATATTTTTCACATTTTGTTTAATGATTCCAGTGTCTGTACTTTTCTCTCTAGTCTATTACAATGATGTATGAATGTGGAGAGCCATAATGACAGCTGTATCATGTGTTTTGAACAACTATATTTAATGATTGTAATAACAACTAAACAGTGAAACTATGGGTATCTTGTGTGTGGGTGATCTAAAGTAATATTTCTATGATATTTCATAATAAATTAGTATTTTGAACCAATGCTTTGGCAAATGCAAGGCTTCTTTAAAGATATGAACGGAAATGGCAAAGTTTTGAACATTGGGCAGCCTGTGTTACAAATAATGACTGTTTTGAGTTTTGAGTTTCTAGAGTTTTGAAAAATGACACGACTGTCCTGTTATTAGTGCAAAAGTGATTGTAAAAAACTGTCATTCAAAGCTAATCAGCTAATCATGTTTTCATTAAAAACTACAGAAATGTCATTTCCACCATACTGCCCTCTAGTTAATTAGACACCCTGTCATTTCAGCGACACCCTGTCATTTCCACGACACCCTGTCATTTCTACGACACTGTCATTTCCGCGACACACTGTCATTTCCACCACACCCTGTCATTTCCACGACACCTTGTCATTTCCACGACACCCTGTCATTTCCACCACACCCTGTCATTTCCACGAAACCCTGTCATTTCCATCACACCCTGTAATTTCTACGACACTGTCATTTCCGCGACACACTGTCATTTCCACAACATCCTGTCATTTCCACCACACATTGTCATTTCCACCACACCCTGTCAATTCCACCACACATTGTCATTTCCACAACACCCTGTCATTTCCACCACACCCTGTCATTTCCACGACACCTTGTCATTTCCACGACACCCTGTCATTTCCACCACACCCTGTCATTTCCACGACACCTTGTCATTTCCACAACACCCTGTCATTTCCACCACACCCTGTCATTTCCGCGACACACTCTGTCAATTCCACCACACATTGTCATTTCCACAACACCCTGTCATTTCCGCGACACCCAGTCATTTCCGCGACACCCGGTCATTTCCACCACACCCTGTCATTTCAACCACACCCTGTCATTTCTACCACACATTGTCATTTCCACGACACTGTCATTTCCACGACACTCTGTCATTTCCACGACACTCTGTCATTTCCGCGACACTGTCATTTCAGCGACACTCTGTCATTTCAGCGACACTGTCATTTCAGCGACACTCTGTCATTTCAGAGACACTCTGTCATTTCTACGACAACCTGTCATTTCCATGACACTCTGTCATTTTTTAGAGACAATCTGCCATTTCTACGACACCCTGTCATTTCCACGACAAACCACATTTTTTAAAAATGTTAAGTTCTCACCACACATTTTTTTAAAATATTTTAAAAGTTCTCACCACACATTAAAAATGGATCCACAATTTATAAGATCATGTTCTACTTAATATAAAAAAATCTAGTTATTTATTCTAATAAGCTCTTACCCAAACCAATATTAAATTTCAGAGTGCGACAGGTCTACAGTTCAGTATTTGGTCCTTAGGACAGTTAATTTATCTCATTGACAAGTGTGTAATTATTGTACATTGTGGAAAAACTGGTAAAACAAGTTACAAAAATGATCTTAGACAATTCTTGAGTGGCATAAGTTTTTCTATATTTAAATAACAGCTGCATATTGAGATGTGGTGGAAATTATATTTGTTCATTGCAGGTCAGAATTTTTTTTTTAAATATTAACAATTTCTCTTGTAATCAAAGTTTGTCCTCTTACAGACCTCAAAACTAGACAAATTATTTAAACTGACGAGACTGTGTTGTGTAACTTTTGAACAAGATTTTTTGTTCAACTTCACAAGACTAAAAGTGCCCCTAGTTGAAGAAACGCCCCGATATCGGAAACTTTTAAAAACTTTAATTCTGGCTCTTCAGTGCACGTCTTTTCAACGTCTGCAAAGACATCCTTTGGACGTAACTTTGCCCAGTGGGGTGTAATCCTAATAGATGGATATTTTATGAGCAATACATAAATCTTAAACTGAGATGTAAAGGTCCTTGCACACTCAGTCCGAAATTTTCACACGCAAAAAAATAAATACAACCTCACGTTACGGCAATCATCTTTACACACTGCCTCTGAAACTTTTGTCCCTCATAAAAAAATTCGAAATGGGTTTGATTTTCTGCGCTTTTTGCATCCGTTGCATGCAATTTAGGAGGTGTTGTGACATATGGCTGTGTGCAAGGTTTGGATGACGAATACAAAAAAAACGCCATATGAAAATTTCAGTGTGCAAGGACATTTTGTGTGTTGACTGTGCATTTTGTTGAAGATGTGAGTTGTGTGAGGACAGGTGTGTTTCCCATGAAGGCCATCTGAACTCTAACATTAGCTCTGGTCCTGCTGATGTCAACTGTTCCTCATCACAGATGGACAGTGTGTGTGTGTGTGTGTGTGTGAGAGAGAGCAAGAGATTGTGTGTGTGTGTGTGTGTGTGTGTGTGCACGCGCGCAGGGGTATTGTGCACTCATTATCTTTGAGGGGGCACAAGAGAGAGGGGGGGGGGGGGGGTTGTTATTCAAAACATTCCCAAATGCATTAACTACATCATGAAATATCTATGCATAAAACCCTGTCTGTTTACTTAACAGGAATGGGTGTCATGCCCTAACATGGGCCTAGTTTTAATACGATTGACTTCATATACATATAATGTGAATATTAAAAACATCTTAATATTAATAAAAACATCTTAATATAACAAGTTAGGCTACTTATAATTTTACAGAAAGAGAGCAAAGAACATTTTCACTGACAGTCCAGAGTTCAAGCACTTTTACAAACTCCCATTAAAGTCACTGAAGCTGTTTACACTGTGAAATTAATATCATACTAACAGATTCATACACACATCTGCACTTTGTTGTTTCTAACCAGATAATTCGCCAGAAAGAGGTATTCAGTCAGCGAGCAAGTGAAGAAAACACTGACGGTTTAGCGATGACTCATCTGAACACCTCTGATTGGTCATTGCATTCATAAGCTCAACAGAATCGCCTGTGATTGGTTATAATGCGCAGTGCTGTAAAACACGTCTGTCTCTGGCTCAGCGCCAGCTGCACGTCCTGATTTTGCTGAGTTAGATGTGTTCCTGGGTCAAAATATATTGTTGACCCTGGAACCAGGGGCGCGGGAAGGTGTTTTATGTAGGGGGTGCTGGGGGGGGGGGGGGGGGGGTAGTCAATTTCTGCGTATAAACATTACGCCAAATAGAAACAGAAAATCGTGCTATAGCCTATGCACTTTCATGAGATCGTGTTAGACAACAATTAGCTATTTTACAAATGGGAATAGGCTACAATGAATTCATAATATCTTACATTCAAGCTACATTCAAGCTTAAAAACCCTTAAAATGTATAGTGAAAAGTTATTTTAAAAGCATCTGGAATGCAATAAAGTAATTTTAAAGCTGTTTTTAAAGCATTTGCTGCATGGATTAAAAAGATAGGACAATAAATAATTCACATAGGCCTATCAGTCAGACAAAATTGCATTGCAGCAAATCCTTTACATTTCAAGGACAAAGATTTACATACTTTTTTTTATTATTGAATACAATTATAAAATAAAACGCAAATTATAATCGGGCCTGTTTTAGGCTTTCCCTTATTTTTATATTTTAGATGGTGAGGTGACGGGAAAAATGACTCGCCATCTCCTCATTGGACGCGCAGAGAGAAATATATGCATCTTAACGGATTGCATAGGCTAATGAAGAGTTTTTGCTTTGCTTTGAATTATTTCGTTTTAAAGTAGTATTTTAAAGATTTCTATAGATATATTTATCATATCTCTGAGCCAGTTTCGAATTGCCGTGTATCGGTTCATCATTGAAGCGCTCTTGTTCAAAACCGGCAGAAAGTGCATTCTCTGTTTTCCTATTTTATAAAAGCACAATGTTGATATTGTGAATGCACACAAATAAAAGTAGACCCTTTACAGTTCCAAATGATATATTACTCTTACCTTTATGAGAAAAAAAATCACGCGGCGTATTTTAAGTTGTTTTTACTGTAAGAAAAAAATCCAAGTGACCACGCTGGAGCATCCATGTCCTGTAAAGCTCGCTTCAGCTTCCACTCTTCACACAAACTGTTGGATATTGCACATTTATATAGGTTAAACATTTAAACTAACACTGTGATATGCTTGAACTGTTTATAGGCCTATCTATCGATTTTATCTTAGTCAAGTCGTGATGATTTGATAAGGCTAAATTAATCAAACATAGGCGAGCAACTCTGATGCTGGCCGCTTGGTCATTGCTTAAAAGAAAAAAAAAACATTTAACGAACAAAAAATGCTTCCAAGGTTTTTCTAAATTAACTTTATGAAGAAAAAAAACCCGAAACATAGTCTAATCACTTTTCCATTTCATACAAAACTGAACTATTTTAATAGGTAGCTGTTTTATTTTAATAAGCTGTTTTGGGAGAAGAGAAAGACTCATATCGCTGAGAACAAAAAAAAATAGTTTTTTTTTTCTTCCAGTACATCCATGATATTTCCATGTTCCGCTTTTAAGCCACAACCTACAGATCCCACAACACAAACATAACATTCACAAACATAAAAGCAAGCATTGGCAGTGCTGCGTGCATGATTTGGCAGGATGTGCACAACGCACGCATCAAATAGCCCTGCATCAGTTTAATAACTTTGATAACTTTAATTCTTACAACTGTTAAATTAATGGGCAAATGGTAAATATGTCGAAGATCACATAGAAATAGATAGCAAAATAGCCAATGTAAACTAAATGTTATAAACATCGGAGCAACCATAGAAATGTTTAAATTAATCTTTATTATAACAAATTTAGCCTATTTTTTTTTTTTATTCACAACAGTTTACAGTTGCCCACAGAAAAAAAACAGGGGGTGCTGCAGCACCCTCAGCACCCCCTGTTCCCGCGCCCCTACCTGGAACAACATTTTAATCCAAAAATTGAATCTTGACCATTTCCCTACACCTAAACCATGAGTAATCCCTAAAATCAGAGGAAATTATAGATGAATGACACTGATGTACAATCAACAAACTCTGATTATAAGCCTAAACTTCACAAAAATTATAAACTCGTTCTTCAAATCTTATTGGTTAATAACAATGTTGTTCCAGGGTCAACAAAGATGTTGACCCAAGAACATGTTGCACTTGGTAAAATCAGGTACTGCAGCGCCAGCTAGTGAACGCAGTTCTGAATTAAATCGCTTAACGATTTAATCATGCTGGAGTGATTTTATCAAATATATAAAATATTATTCGGCTATTTTTGTATTTTGGAAGCTGCATTCAAAATCCACTTGGCTCAAAAATCTAAGGAGGCACGTTCCCCACACTTTCAATGGGCATGATGCCTCAGTGTGTGTGTGTGTGTGTGTGAACTGGTATATATGGTTTATGAGGACACAAATATGTATAGAAACATGGATATTACAACATGAAGCTGGTTTATGAGGTACTGCCATGTCCTCGTAAACCAAAAGGCTAAAAAAAAAAAACATACTAAATGGTGTTTTTTTTTTAAATCTAAAAATGCACAAAGTCTCTTGTGAGGGCTAAGATTATGTGTAGGGCAATAGCACATACAGTTTGTACAGTATAAAAATCATTATGCCTATGGAGAGTCCCTGTAAACCACATATGCCAGACTGTGTGTGTGTGTGTGTGTGTGTGTGTGTGTGTGTGTGTGTGTGTGTGAACGCTCTCCATCTCTCACACAACTGGATATACAGGCCAGACGTTTAGTCTGAGCCACATCAAGTCACAATGGCTTGCAATTATATGAATCACCGACTTATTGTACTGTCAGATGAATATAATAATCTCCACACATGAGCATGTGCATTAGACATATATGCTGATTCTGAGGTGTGACTGGGATTTGCACAGTTTACCTGATAAATGGCTTCACAATACATCTGACCCACATCTCTAGCCTGCAGTAGGTGACGGACAACATCCCTCCACACATGTGGCTCCACACTATCAGATACTAGGAAGTTGATTTTCTAATACAAAGCCTTAGCTCCAAAAGGAATCGTTCTCCTTTGCTGTTAGAGAAAATAATTTCAATCATTATTCTATGGTGCCCGAGAGAACTCAAGGTGCTGCAACTTAAGAAAGCATGCAAATAGAAAAAGCACCAGCAAATTAAGAAAACATTTAAATCAGTTTGACAGCTGCTAATACTCGCAACACAACCAAATACAGAAATGCTCTGCAAATACTCACAACACAACCAAATACAGAAATGCTCTGCAAACACTCACAACACAACCAAATACAGAAATGCTCTGCAAACACTCACAACACAACCAAATACAGAAATGCTCTGCAAACACTCACAACACAACCAAATACAGAAATGCTCTGCAAACACTCACAACACAACACCCACAACACAACCAAATACAGAAATGCTCTGCAAACACTCACAACACAACACCCACAACACAACCAAATACAGAAATGCTCTGCAAACACCCACAACACAACCAAATACAGAAATGCTCTGCAAACACTCACAACACCACCAAAAACAGAAATGCTCTGCAAACACTCACAACACAACCAAATACAGAAATGCTCTGCAAACACTCACAACACAACCAAATACAGAAATGCTCTGCAAACACTCACAACACAACACCCACAACACAACCAAATACAGAAATGCTCTGCAAACACTCACAACACAACACCCACAACACAACCAAATACAGAAATGCTCTGCAAACACTCACAACACAACACCCACAACACAACCAAATACAGAAATGCTCTGCAAACACTCACAACACAACCAAATACAGAAATGCTCTGCAAACACCCACAACACAACCAAATACAGAAATGCTCTGCAAACACTCACAACACCACCAAAAACAGAAATGCTCTGCAAACACTCACAACACAACCAAATACAGAAATGCTCTGCAAACACTCACAACACAACCAAATACAGAAATGTGCTGCAAACACCCACAACACAACCAAAAACAGAAATGCTCTGCAAACACCCACAACACAACCAAATACAGAAATGCTCTGCAAACACTCACAACACCACCAAAAACAGAAATGCTCTGCAAACACTCACAACACAACCAAATACAGAAATGCTCTGCAAACACTCACAACACAACCAAATACAGAAATGCTCTGCAAACACTCACAACACAACCAAATACAGAAATGCTCTGCAAACACTCACAACACAACACCCACAACACAACCAAATACAGAAATGCTCTGCAAACACTCACAACACAACCAAAAACAGAAATGCTCTGCAAACACCCACAACACAACCAAATACAGAAATGCTCTGCAAACACTCACAACACAACCAAAAACAGAAATGCTCTGCAAACGCTCACAACACAACCAAATACAGAAATGCTCTGCAAACACTCACAACACAACCAAATACAGAAATGCTCTGCAAACACTCACAACACAACCAAATACAGAAATGTGCTGCAAACACTCACAACACAACCAAATGCAGAAATGTGCTGCAAACACTCACAACACAACCAAATACAGAAATGTGCTGCAAACACTCACAACACAACCAAATACAGAAATGTGCTGCAAACACTCACAACACAACCAAAAACAGAAATGCTCTGCAAACACTCACAACAACCAAATACAGAAATGCTCTGCAAACAATCACAACACAACCAAATACAGAAATGTGCTGCAAACACTCACAACACAACCAAATACAGAAATGTGCTGCAAACACTCACAACACAACCAAATACAGAAATGTGCTGCAAACACTCACAACACAACCAAATACAGAAATGTGCTGCAAACACTCACAACACAACCAAATACAGAAATGTGCTGCAAACACTCACAACACAACCAAATACAGAAATGTGCTGCAAACACTCACAACACAACCAAAAACAGAAATGCTCTGCAAACACTCACAACAACCAAATACAGAAATGCTCTGCAAACAATCACAACACAACACAACCAAATACAGAAATGCTCTGCAAACACTCACAACACAACCAAATACAGAAATGCTCTGCAAACACTCACAACACAACCAAATACAGAAATGCTCTGCAAACACTCACAACACAACCAAATACAGAAACGCTCTGCAAACACACACAACACAACCAAATACAGAAATGCTCTGCAAACACACACAACAAAATCAAATACAGAAACGCTCTGCAAAAACACACAACACAATCACATACAGAAACGCTCTGCAAAAACACACAACACAACCAAAAACAGAAATGCTCTGCAAACACTCACAACACAACCAAATACAGAAATGCGCTGCAAAGACTCACAACACAACCAAATACAGAAATGTGCTGCAAACACTCACAACCAAATACAGAAATGCTCTGCAAACACTCACAACACAACCAAATACAGAAATGCTCTGCAAACAATCACAACACAACCAAATACAGAAATGCTCTGCAAACACTCACAACACAACCAAATACAGAAATGCTCTGCAAACACACACAACACAACCAAATACAGAAACGCTCTGCAAACACACACAACACAACCAAATACAGAAATGCTCTGCAAACACACACAACACAACCAAATACAGAAATGCTCTGCAAACACACACAACACAACCAAAAACAGAAATGCTCTGCAAACACTCACAACACAACCAAATACAGAAATGTGCTGCAAACACTCACAACACAACCAAATACAGAAATGTGCTGCAAACACTCACAACACAACCAAAAACAGAATTGCTCTGCAAACACTCACAACACAACCAAAAACAGAAATGCTCTGCAAACACTCACAACCAAATACAGAAATGTGCTGCAAACACTCACAACACAACCAAATACAGAAATGTGCTGCAAACACTCACAACACAACCAAATACAGAAATGTGCTGCAAACACTCACAACACAACCAAATACAGAAATGTGCTGCAAACACTCACAACCAAATACAGAAATGTGCTGCAAACAGTCACAACCAAAAGCAGAAATGCTCTGCAAACACTCACAACACAACCAAAAACAGAAATGCTCTGCAAACACACACAACCAAATACAGAAATGTGCTGCAAACACTCACAACACAACCAAAAACAGAAATGCTCTGCAAACACTTACAACACAACCAAAAACAGAATTGCTCTGCAAACACTCACAACACAACCAAATACAGAAATGTGCTGCAAACACTCACAACACAACCAAATACAGAAATGTGCCTGCAAACACTCACAACCAAATACAGAAATGTGCTGCAAACACTCACAACCAAATACAGAAATGTGCTGCAAACACTCACAACCAAATACAGAAATGTGCTGCAAACACTCACAACACAACCAAATACAGAAATGCTCTGCAAACACTCACAACACAACCAAATACAGAAATGTGCTGCAAACACTCACAACACAACCAAATACAGAAATGCTCTGCAAACACTCACAACACAACCAAATACAGAAATGCTCTGCAAACACTCACAACACAACCAAATACAGAAATGTGCTGCAAACACTCACAACACAACCAAATACAGAAATGTGCTGCAAACACTCACAACACAACCAAATACAGAAATGCTCTGCAAACATTCACAACACAACCAAATACAGAAATGCTCTGCAAACACTCACAACACAACCAAAAACAGAAATGCTCTGCAAACACACACAACCAAATACAGAAATGTGCTGCAAACACTCACAACCAAATACAGAAATGTGCTGCAAACAGTCACAACCAAATACAGAAATGTGCTGCAAACACTCACAACACAACCAAAAACAGAAATGCTCTGCAAACACTCACAACACAACCAAATACAGAAATGCGCTGCAAAGACTCACAACACAACCAAATACAGAAATGTGCTGCAAACACTCACAACCAAATACAGAAATGCTCTGCAAACACACACAACACAACCAAACAGAAATGCTCTGCAAACACTCACAACACAACCAAATACAGAAATGTGCTGCAAACACTCACAACACAACCAAATACAGAAATGTGCTGCAAACACTCACAACACAACCAAAAACAGAATTGCTCTGCAAACACTCACAACACAACCAAAAAAAATGCTCTGCAAACACTCACAACCAAATACAGAAATGTGCTGCAAACACTCACAACACAACCAAATACAGAAATGTGCTGCAAACACTCACAACACAACCAAATACAGAAATGTGCTGCAAACACTCACAACACAACCAAATACAGAAATGTGCTGCAAACACTCACAACCAAATACAGAAATGTGCTGCAAACAGTCACAACCAAAAGCAGAAATGCTCTGCAAACACTCACACACAACCAAAAACAGAATGCTCTGCAAACACACACAACCAAATACAGAAATGTGCTGCAAACACTCACAACACAACCAAAAACAGAAATGCTCTGCAAACACTTACAACACAACCAAAAACAGAATTGCTCTGCAAACACTCACAACACAACCAAATACAGAAATGTGCTGCAAACACTCACAACACAACCAAATACAGAAATGTGCCTGCAAACACTCACAACCAAATACAGAAATGTGCTGCAAACACTCACAACCAAATACAGAAATGTGCTGCAAACACTCACAACCAAATACAGAAATGTGCTGCAAACACTCACAACACAACCAAATACAGAAATGCTCTGCAAACACTCACAACACAACCAAATACAGAAATGTGCTGCAAACACTCACAACACAACCAAATACAGAAATGCTCTGCAAACACTCACAACACAACCAAATACAGAAATGCTCTGCAAACACTCACAACACAACCAAATACAGAAATGTGCTGCAAACACTCACAACACAACCAAATACAGAAATGTGCTGCAAACACTCACAACACAACCAAATACAGAAATGCTCTGCAAACATTCACAACACAACCAAATACAGAAATGCTCTGCAAACACTCACAACACAACCAAAAACAGAAATGCTCTGCAAACACACACAACCAAATACAGAAATGTGCTGCAAACACTCACAACCAAATACAGAAATGTGCTGCAAACAGTCACAACCAAATACAGAAATGTGCTGCAAACACTCACAACACAACCAAATACAGAAATGCTCTGCAAACACTCACAACACAACCAAATACAGAAATGCTCTGCAAACACTCACAACACAACCAAATACAGAAATGCTCTGCAAACACTCACAACACAACCAAAAACAGAAATGCTCTGCAAACACACACAACCAAATACAGAAATGTGCTGCAAACACTCACAACACAACCAAATACAGAAATGCTCTGCAAACACTCACAACACAACCAAATACAGAAATGTGCTGCAAACACTCACAACACAACCAAATACAGAAATGCTCTGCAAACACTCACAACACAACCAAATACAGAAATGTGCTGCAAACACTCACAACACAACCAAAAACAGAAATGCTCTGCAAACACTCACAACACAACCAAATACAGAAATGCTCTGCAAACACTCACAACACAACCAAATACAGAAATGTGCTGCAAACACTCACAACACAACCAAAAACAGAATTGCTCTGCAAACACTCACAACACAACCAAATACAGAAATGTGCTGCAAACACTCACAACACAACCAAATACAGAAATGCTCTGCAAACATTCACAACACAACCAAATACAGAAATGTGCTGCAAACAGTCACAACCAAATACAGAAATGTGCTGCAAACACTCACAACCAAATACAGAAATGTGCTGCAAACACTCACAACCAAATACAGAAATGTGCTGCAAACACTCACAACACAACCAAATACAGAAATGCTCTGCAAACACTCACAACACAACCAAATACAGAAATGCTCTGCAAACACTCACAACACAACCAAATACAGAAATGCTCTGCAAACACTCACAACACAACCAAAAACAGAAATGCTCTGCAAACACACACAACCAAATACAGAAATGTGCTGCAAACACTCACAACACAACCAAAAACAGAAATGCTCTGCAAACACTTACAACACAACCAAAAACAGAATTGCTCTGCAAACACTCACAACACAACCAAATACAGAAATGTGCTGCAAACACTCACAACACAACCAAATACAGAAATGTGCTGCAAACACCCACAACACAACCAAATACAGAAATGTGCTGCAAACACTCACAACCAAATACAGAAATGTGCTGCAAACACTCACAACACAACCAAATACAGAAATGTGCTGCAAACACTCACAACACAACCAAATACAGAAATGTGCCTGCAAACACTCACAACCAAATACAGAAATGTGCTGCAAACACTCACAACCAAATACAGAAATGTGCTGCAAACACTCACAACACAACCAAATACAGAAATGTGCTGCAAACACTCACAACCAAATACAGAAATGTGCTGCAAACACTCACAACCAAATACAGAAATGCTCTGCAAACACTCACAAAACAACCAAATACAGAAATGCACTGCAAACACTCACAACACAACCAAATACAGAAATGTGCTGCAAACACTCACAACCAAATACAGAAATCCTCTGCAAACACTCACAAAACAACCAAATACAGAATTGCTCTGCAAACACTCACAACACAACCAAATACAGAAATGCTCTGCAAACACTCACAACACAACCAAATACAGAAATGCTCTGCAAACACTCACAACACAACCAAAAACAGAAATACTCTAAAATAAAAGTTAAAACTATTCGGTGTTTATAATATTTTAGCAGTAACAAAGTTTATTATATATATATATAGTCTATTTTGGTTTATATATATATATATAATTACGATTAGTTGTTTTTCCAAGGCATTGTTATGCCAGTGTTTCCTATGCAAAGATTTGACAGTATAGATGTCAAACTTGATCTTGTTATGATTTTAAATCAGTTTTTAGCCTCAGAATGATGTCAAAATAAATAGAGGTGCTAAAGTGTTGCTAAAGTGCACATTTTTTTTGTCAGCTGGACCTCTTTCGCCTAATATATTTCTTTAAATACCGACTGAGATTTTAAGGTAATGCGATAATAAATAACACATTTGCATATTCACGGTTCAGAAGTCATCTAAGAGTACTCAAAGCTGTCCGATTACTTGACCTAGAACATGTAATGTAATGGATTTGGGGCAGTTGGTTTTTCATGAGTGAAATAAATAAATACAAATGTGTTTATTCAGGCTGTTTCTGGTTTATGCTGCATTTTGTTTAGACAAAGCAGAAGAAACATTTTTTATGCAGCACTGTTTTGTTTTATTATATAATATATACGTCTCAACAAGCATGTATTTTTGTCAGTGTTGATGTTAGTATTTACTTTACTAGAAATAACATATTGATCTGTTTGGCGTGTTAATTATTTGGAGAACAATTACATTAAATTTGGAAAAATGTGTCAAATCCATTGAGATGAAGTGTATTTGCATACTATTATATTGATATTTTCAGTTTTAATTTATGTTTCATTTATGTTTTGTTTGATTTTAAGTTGTCATTTTATCAGTTTTGTTTTATTTGTATGTGATTTTGCCTTTATATTTTTACATTTAGATTTTTATAAATTTTTTCATTTCGGTTTTAGATTTAGTATAGTTTGACTTTTCTTTATTAGTTGCTAAGGCAACGTTTCTAATTTTTAAGCATTTTAAGATTCCATTAATTATTTATATTTTATTTTATTTCAGCTTTATTGTAAATGATCTCATTACCTAGGAAATACATAAATGCTACACATTTAATTAAATAACTCAAATCATAATAACTTATACATTAAATATACATTATTTATTTATTGCAATATCTAATTGGCCTACTTTACATTAATAAGTTCTGTGTTTAATTAATAATAATCAGTTTAAAATATTTTAGCAGTAACAAAGTTGATGATTAAATGTAAAATATGTAATATTTGTTATCATTTCATGTATTATTTCGTTAAAACTAAATTACACATATTACTATTATTAATATTTAACATGTAATAGTAATAAATATATTGCTATTTTTTATATTTACATTTACATTTATGCATTTAGTAGACGCTTTTACCAGATTAGATCGATTTAAATAAAATGTTTAGATGATTGTGTCAGATTCTTCTTAAACTTTTTATTCAAAGACAATCTGGTTTTGAGCACCACTTCGGTTTAAAATAACACAACATCTGTTGAGATAATCTATAATCTATAGTTGCATTTATGAGCAAAACTGTATGGCACTGATGAACTGAATTATGCATGAGGGCTGGAGTCGCTGAATATTCATGAGTGACACAAGAGCCGCTCAGAGACTCAGAGAGAGAGTTTACAAACTTTCCATCGGGACACAAACTCCGTCAGCGGACGCGGCGAAGTTACGCAGCGGAGGAGGACGCTCAATGCGGGGCAACGCTTTTGTAACTTTATGACAACTTTTTAAAAACTTTGAACGACTTTTTTTAAGAAGGCCAAAACTACTTTTACCAAAAAAAAGGCCCAGCCTTTCTACAATTTCCAGGATTTTTTTTTTATCAAGTATTTTCATACGATTTTCGGGGTTTGTGTATTTTTATATCGAACAAAATGAGCAGTAACCCTCTCCAGCCTTTACCGGGCCAGCAGGTGATCCATGTCGCCAAAGACCTCGACACGGATCTGGAGGCTCTGTTTAACTCGGTGATGTGCCCCAAGCCCAGCTCCTGGAGGAACAAGCATCTGCCCGAGTCGTTTTTCAGGGAGCCAGACTCGGGTTCGCACTCCCGGCAGTCCAGCACCGACTCCGGCAGCCTCCCGCCGCGCTGCCAGGCGGCGCATGTCCGCTCGCACTCCTCCCCGGCGTCGCTGCAGCTGTCCGTGGCCGCGCTGGGCGCTCCGAGCCCCGGGAGACACCACTCTCACACCCGCCACCAGTCCTTCGATGTGGTCGAGGAGCTGCCGCTGCCGCCGGGCTGGGAGATGGCGTACACCCCCAGCGGACAGAAGTACTTCCTCAAGTAAGTGCGGCACTAATTATGCGTGGATCGCGACATTCCAGCACGGCTTTACATTAGCTGAGCCATAAATCAGTTACTGTAATGCATACGGGCTAATTGTGAACACAAAACCAGTCTTAGGGTCAATTTTGTGAAATTGAGATTATATAGATAACCTGAAACCTAAATAAATAATCTTTCCATTGATGTATGGTTTGTTATGATAGGACAATATTTGGCTGAGATGCAACTATTTGAAAATCTAGAATCTGAGGGTGCAAAAAACAGAAAATCACCTTAAAGTTGTCCAAATTAAGTTCTTAGCAATGCATAATAAAAAATACGTTTTGATATATCTACTGTAGGAAATCTTAATATCCTAATGACTTTTGGCATAAAATAAAAATATATAATTTTGACTAATACAATGTATTGTTGGCTATACAAATATACCCCAGCGACTTAAGACTGGTTTTGTGCTCCGGGGTCACAATTTACTTCCTCGCTACTTGATTCATTTATGTGTTTTATTTATAAAGTCATCTAAACATGCACATAAAACAACCCTCGCTTTCTTTCACTCATGCATAAACTAAACATGAACATGTTTTTATTATTTCCCTTTTAAGTATTTACTTAGACTCATCTAGAAACATAATTGTTTTTAAAAGCAAGAAATCCCAAACAGGTTGTAATCGCTAAACTGGTTTCTGATCCGAATCAGTGCGCGTTCACACTGATGAAATTTCTGCCGTCATGTCTAAGCTTTGGTGTTGACCTATGAACGCTAATGTGGAAGGCGTGGGCCGGAAACACACTAAACAGTATCTGGGTGTGTATCTGAAAGGCCAAAAACACCTGGTCTTGCTTGCTGTCATGTGTTTTATTTATAGTCATCTAAACATGCACATAAAACAACCCTCGCTTTCTTTCACTCATGCATAAACTAAACATGAACATGAAATGTTTTTATTATTTCACTTTTAATTATTTACTTAGACTCATCTGGAAACATCATTGTTTTTAAAAGCAAGAAATCCCAAACAGGTTGTAATCGCTAAACCGGTTTCTGATCCGAATCAGTGCGCGTTCACACTGATGAAATTTCTGCCGTCATGTCTAAGCTTTCGTGTTGACCTATGAACGCTAATGTGGAAGGCGTGGGCCGGAAACACACTAAACAGTATCTGGGTGTGTATCTGAAAGGCCAAAAACACCTGGTCTTGCTTGCTGTCATGTGCAACACACGTCTCTCACAGCAGGCCTATGATCAAGGCATTTTCTCTCCTCGATAAGGAGGCGTTTAGCATATCTCAGAGATAGCCTATCTCTCCAGTGCGTCTCAATGTAAATGTGTGTTTTGACTTGCGTCTCTGCAGGAATGAGATGTATTCTTCTGCGGCCCTGGGGACTCTGCTCTTATCTGATTCGGGAAGGTTTATTAGTCACCAGGGTTGTGATCACCTCGGTGGGACGTCGGCTGTGAGTTCTCACCCCCTCAGCTCACTGATTGCATTGAGACGATAAACACTTTAATGTATCAAAATCTTACTTGCTTATTTTTTGGGTTGTAGTTGTGGATAAACGTGGATGGTTCACAAATCTCAGTTTTACACTGAAAACCACGCGGCGAAGTAACATAGTACAAAGTAAACAACTTTAATTCACTGCGTATAGACATGATAAAATGCTAAAATATTAATGTGACATGGCTGGATATGAAAACAACTGATAATTTTGTGAAATTTTTATTTAACATGTGAAAATATTTTATTAGTATTAGCTGTATTACCAAGTAACAGATTCATTTGCATTAAAATAGTTTGAATGGACACACTAATGTCACAACAAATGATATTTAAAAGTTGATTAACCAATTTAGTTTATTTGTTATAATGTGCCAAATTATATGATTAATATTTAATTTTTTCAAGCCAGAAATCCGTTTTTTTAACTACCAGCTAAAAATATTGCCAAAAATAAATACATATACACTACTGTTACAAAGTTTTTGAAAGAAGCTTCTTCGTTTATTTGATACAGCTATATTGTGAAATATTATTACAATTTAAAGTAACTGTTTTCTATGTGAATATATTGTAAGCTGTAATTGATCTCTGTGATCAAAGCTGTCTTCAGTGTCACATGATCCTTCAGAAATCATAAAAATATGCTGATTTGCTGCTCAATAAATATTTCTGAATATAATAAATGTTGAAAAACAGTTGCGCTGCCCAATATTTTTGTGGAAACCATGAGACGTGCCATTCAAAATTTGGTGCAAGATTTTAAAAAGTAATTTTATTCAGAAAGGATGCATTAAATTAATCAATAGTGACAGTAAATACATTAATAATGAGATTTCTAACTCACATAAATGCTGAATATTTTATTCATCATTGACTCCATCACTGTTTCAGCTGTGTCACATGATATTTCAAAATATATTCAAACAGGAATAATACTGTTTCACAACATTATACGTTTTTAATCTGCAGCAGAAACACACAAAATATTAAATTAATTAATGATAGTGTGAATATGGGAATTCTCTGTATGGGAATTTACATGTTCTTCTCTTATCAGATTATCAACCAAACCCCATTAATATGTGGTGATACTTATAAATGCAGTTTCATAACTTAACAGATTGACGTCGATGCTTTGATGGTGTGCTATATCTGAGGCTCGTTTCAAGGCATTACTGGGACAATGTGACTTCAGCTCCTCTCTCTTCCCGAAACTCAAAGCCGTAAGAAAGCGTGCCAGGGCTTGCCACACATTCAGCGGACAGCTCCGCCACCAACAAAGCAGCAGACGCGAGCTTCACACCGCCCTGCAATTAAACAGTCAGCAGAAGCCTGTCAGTAATCACATCCAGTCAGTGCTTCATCTCTTCCTGCTAACCTCACGTATGTCTATAGGAGCAGTTCTTGTTTGCTTTGGGAGGAAGTGCACACAATAGTTTGTTGAGGCTCAGAAATTGTATAACGAGAGAGACTCTTCTTGTTCGTTTGCCACCACATGGATCTCTTTATATCGTCACACAACCCCCCTCTTTCTGCTTCAACATCTTTCTGGATATCTTTGTTACAACTTGCAGTTCGAGGCACTACAGCTCGGCTGTTTCTGCAGAAACGATCGTGTTTATAGTTCTTTCTTCATGCAAAGGCAGTCTGTAATTATGCCTGCTTTTGATGCCACGTGAAGCACGAGAAGGCTTGGCTGATGCCTGTTTTTCTCCATTATGTTGAAGATAAGCAGTGAATAGGTTTTTATTGCTGCCAGCTCGCATCTAACACAGTGTTGACTTTTGTTTGTGTGAAACCTTTGTTTTTGAAGTATGCTTTCTTTCTTTGCCTCTAAACACGAGATACACGAATGTCATAAAACCTGCCTGCATCTCACATATTAACCCAAAATAAAAATAAATGCATAAATTAAATTCTAATTAATAGGGGTATAAATCGGATGGTTCGTTACGATATCGATTCTCATATACCCAGCGATACGATATTTGCCGATACCTCAAAAAATTCTACGATTCGATTCGATACAGGAGTATATCGATCTATATCGATATTATCATATTATATACCTATTTTAAACAACTATATACATTTTTATTAACTCACAAATGCAACCAAAATATATAACGAACATAAATCTAAAAATGCTACTATGGGCTCAGTGCTAAACATCTTTTCTACAGATAACCAAATTACAAGCAATAGCAGAAAATAAATACAATAGTTCAATAAACAGTGCTTTTCAGGTTTCTCAGCTCAGTCTAAAATACATTTTCAGGTACGCTAAAGAAATGTAATAATCAAATGTAAAATAACTGCATAGTCTTCACTTTATAAATTAAATATTCTGTAAATTAATACTTTTTGATGTTACAAAGGTTATTTAGTCAGGAGCAGTGAGCACTTGTATTTTTCTTTGACAGCATTATATTTATTATTAGTTTTCTTTCACTTTAAGAATGAAAGCACAGATTTAATATACTGAAACACATGCCTTTTTTCTCCACTTTTTACATTAAGACATTAAGACTGAATTTATTGATCTATGCTCAAAAAAGCGGAGAGCTCAATTCAGTATTCACGCAGAGTTGACACAGCTGTCTGTGTGCGTGTGCTTCAGATGTGTGCGTGTGTGCACTTCAGATGTGTGCGTGCGTGCGCTTCAGATGTGTGTGCGTGCGTGTGCTTCAGATGTGTGCGCCGAAAACTTCTCACAACAGCGTGCGACTGTTACTCCAACAATCCCGAGCGTCTTTTATGCTCGCCTATTACATTTTCATATAATGTCCGTCTATGCATTACCACCAACACGTGCATTCTCGTTCAATCTCATGTATCAGGACCCGATATAAGGACTGCCCAAATGCAAGAGGCGAACATAAAAGACGCTCGGGATTGTTGGAGTAACAGTCGCGCGCTGTGTGAGAAGTTTTCTGCGCACACATCTGAAGCGCACGCACGCACACATCTGAAGCGCACACACATCTGCATTGCTTTGGTTAGGTTCGGTTCACTTTGCTTAGTTTTTCTTTGCTTTGCTTTGCTTTGCTTTGCGTTGCGTTGCTTTGCTTTGCTTTGCTTTGCTTTGCTTTGTTTGTTTACTTTGGTTCGGTTCTGTTCGGTTCGGTTCACTTTGCTTTGTTTTGTTTTGCTTTGCTTTGCTTTGCTTTGCTTTGCTTTGCTTTGTTTTGTTTTGCTTTGCTTTGCTTTGCTTTTTTTTGCTTTGCTTTGGTTCGGTTCGGTTCACTTTGCTTTGCCCTGCTTTGCTTTGTTTTGTTTTGCTTTGGTTTGTTTCGCTTCGTTTCGGTTAACTTTGCTTTGCTTTGTTTTGCTTTGTTTTGTTTTGGTTTGTTTTGCTTCGGTTCGTTTCGCTTCGTTTCGGTTCACTTTGTTTTGCTTTGCTTTGCTTTGCGTGCGCTTCAGATGTGTGTGTGTGTGTGTGTGTGCGCTTCAGATGTGTGTGCGTGCCTGTGCTTCAGATGTCCTTCGGGCAGTCCTTATATCGAGTCCTGATACATGAGATTGAACGAGAATGCACACGTTGGTGGTAATGCATAGACGGACATTATATGAAAATGTGGACAGTGCCAAAATAAAGGTGCCTTTTTATACTACAAAAAACAATATTTTACGCGTGGCATCGATACATTGTATCGATATATCGATCCATATCGATGAATCGTTACACCCCTAATAATTAAGCTTATTTTATATTTATTATTATATTTGGTAAAATTAAAATGTAAAAAATGCATTGTACAAAAAATTCAATTCCCATTATGGTAGTGCTTTGCTTTGTTTTGCTTTGTTTAGTTTTTAATTGTTTTGCTTTGCTTTGGTTCGTTCCGTTTCATTTAATTTTGCTTCGCTTTGCTTTGTTTTGCTTTGCTTTGCTTTGCTTTGGTTCGTTTCGTTTAGTTTCATTTTGCTTCGCTTTGCTTTGCTTTGTTTTGCTTTGCTTTGTTTTGCTTTGGTTAGGTTCGGTTCACTTTGCTTTGCTTTGCTTTGCTTTGTTTTGCTTTGCTTTGCTTTGCTTTGCTTTGCTTTGCCTTGTTTTGTTTTGCTTTGGTTTGGTTCTGTTCGGTTTGGTTCACTTTGCTTTGTTTTGCTTTGCTTTGCTTTGGTTCGGTTCGGTTCACTTTGCTTTGCCCTGCTTTGCTTTGTTTTGTTTTGCTTCGGTTTGTTTCGCTTCGTTTCGGTTCACTTTGATTTGCTTTGTTTTGTTTTGCTTTGCTTTGCTTTGCTTTGCTTTGCTTTGCTTTGCTTTGCTTTGCTTTGCTTTGCTTTGCTTTACTTTACTTTACTTTGCTTTGTTTTGCTGTGCTTTGCTTTTGCTTTGTATAATTTGTTTATTTTATTTTTGGAGAGAAATATAGCCAGGACATTTTCTTGACAGGTCTCGTGAGATGCACCCATATAAATGAAAATGTAACACATACTCTTTATGAGCATTCAGAGGTTATTATCAGTTGTTTGACTGGCGTTTGATATGGCTGGCAGTGACAATGCTATATGTGACCCTAGACCACAAAACCAATCTTAAGTGTCAATTTTTTGAAATTGAGATTTATACATCCTCGGAAAGCCGAATAAATAATCTTTCCATTGATGTATGGTTTGTTATGATCGGACAATATTTGAAAATCTGGAATCTGAGCGTGCAAAAAAAATCTAAATATTGAGAAAATCATCTTTAAAGTTGTTGAAATGAAGTTCTTAGCAATGCATATTACTAATCAAAAATGAAGTTTCGATATATTTACAGTAATACATTTACTAAATATCTTCATGGAACATGATCTTAATGTCATAATGATTTTTGGCATAAAAGAAAAACTGATAATTTTGACCCATACATTGTATTTTTGGCTATTGCTACAAATATACCCCAACAACTTAAGACTGGTTTTGTGCTCCAGGGTCACATATTGGTAAATAAACCCTGAGCAGCTGTGTGTCTGATATATAACAGTCGTGTTGGAAGCCTGTGACGTAGAGAGGCACATTTTGCTTGATCCAACTCATTCTGTAAACTAAACGCGTCTGCTGTAGCAACTGGAGGTTTATTAAACAAAATCCTGCTCAACTGTTATTGAAATCCAGATGTGCTGTGTCCAGGAGAGGTAACATCCCTCAGCGAATCAATCCCAGCTTTTTATTCAGTAGCATTACGTTTTAAAACACTTGTTAGGAGTGTTGGGGGTAACGCATTACAAGTAACGCGAGTTACGTAATAATATCACTTTTTTTCAAGTAACTATTAAAGTAACGCATTACTTTTTAATTTACTAGAAAATATCTGAGTTACTTTTTTTTCATGTATTGATTGACAGTGCGCTGTGTGAACATGATCTTACTGTAGTTATAATCTAGATTAAATGTGAATGTGTATTAATTCATCCCACTCGCAAAAAACAGATTCAGTATTCATCAAAATGAATTAAAACTGTGAAATGCAAACTCAGAATATGACGCAAACCTGGAATAATGTTGATTGTTAAACAACACAAATATATCTAATCTCATTTTATTAACCAATGTGTTTGCTGCTGACCTTTGATGATCCAGTTCAGACATACTAATAAGCAAAAATTACTTTAGATAATCTAACAATTGTGCTTCGTTGTTTTTTTATTGCTGAAGAGTGTTGAATCTTCTGTGTTCTTCTGTACAGACGTGATTTACACGTACTTCAGCCTGAGGTTTCATTACACTTTTTGGTGTGAAAGGCTTTTACATTTGCTATAAATAAAACTTCTTGTATTAAAAACAAACAATCAAGCCCTGCTCATATTTAAAAAGTAGCGCGAAAGTAATGCAAAAGTAACGTAACACATTACTTTCCATAAAAAGTAACTAAGTAACGTAATTAGTTACTTTTTTAGAGAGTAACGCAATATTGTAATGCATTACTTTTATAAGTAACTTTCCCCAACACTGCTTGTTAGAAGAGTTACTGTTGGGTCCGGGCTGCGGGAAAAGTTTACTAAAGAAATCATTAAATGTATCCTTCTTTTCGTGGGCCAACGCTGAAGGAATGTCAGGACAACGCTTCTAGCTTGGCAGGGGTGAGCGGCGAAACAATGGCTATTGATAGTTTTCACGTGACGTCACACACTTATATGACCCCCCCCCCCCCACACACACACTGACCGCCAGCTATTTTTACGCAGATTGCATCAAGTAATAATGTAGTAAAACGCAGATATTAAAAGGCGAGATTCAGTGGACACCTTATTGATAATGTCTATTTTGTACATGCAAGAGGAAGAAGCCAGAATATAAACACAATGTACAAAGTTTCACATTAAATGGCTTCCCATAGAAAACCATTAGAAGGAAAACACTGCATGTTTCCGGCCTCATCTGCTCGCCTGTGTAAACTATGCATCATTAATATGGTGAATACTGAATTTGAGCTTTTAATATTACTTTTTCAAATATATTAATGCACTTGAAGTGTTTTGTCGCACTATTTATGATTTAAATATTCCCGCGGGTGCTTAATATGGATTGCAGATGGCCAAAACTTGCATTTTGTTCAATACCTTTGTTTTATTCATTTGAGAGGTGATATTTTCGATTGTGAAACAGATGAAAAATTGACAGGCTTGTGCTGCAGTGCTATGGATGTTTTTCCCTCCAGGTCACGTGACTGAAAGCTATAAACTGGGCCGCAGTGGCATAAAGCGGCCTGTAATGTAATCTGTGGCTGTGCTATCTGAGCTGCAGACATAACACATATGTTTGTGGAGATTCTCTCGGCCTGGAGCTCGAGCGGAGATGCTGGACTCTTGAATTGGAAAGTCATGAAGATCCAGTCGTGCGATGCTGGTTGGCTGGGCCACATCTGGCTGGCCCTTTCTTCTCTGCCGATGGCTGCCATCACAAACAAAAGTCTCTTTGTAGCCGCGATTTTTTTTCCAGTCACTTCAGGGCCTTGCGTGACTCGCTGATATAAACTGTATAAAAGCAATTAAAGTTGAAGGAAATGCCGTGTGAGGGAGCGCTGAACACCAGCGCCTTTGTAGAAATGGGCAGAAATAGAATAAATAGAGGTAAAAGAGACTTGAGCAATGTAAACAGATGGGTCTCATAACTGCAATAAAATACAATCTGGACATCAGAATAAAGCATAAGACTAGGTCTTATATCTTAAATGGCTAGATACTAGCAACATAAACATTATTAATGGTGCTCTATTACTATTGCTCATACTTAAAGTTTGATATTTTGCTATAAGCTTGGATGATACGTTACTTTTCTGAGTGATAAAACTTACTAGTGTTTAAAGTACTGTATGATTTGAACTGTAGTGTTATTTTAAATTACATTTAATGTTATTTAAAATGTGCTAAATTGCAACTTCATTACAAATATATTTGAATGTATTACATACAATAGAAATGACGGATAGACTTTATTTTAAGGCGTCCTTGTTACAGTGTAATTATCTATTTAAGTACTGAGTAACATTGATTAACCACATGCACTTACTATATGGTTAGGATTAGGGTTTGGTTTAGTGTTATTTGCATGCAATTATGCATAATTAAGTGTTATTATAATAGCAAGTACATGTAACATGTGTAACAAGGACACCTTAAAATAAAGTGTTACCGAAATGGCATTAAAATGTATTTACTTTAACCTTGACTAAAGAATGATGAAATTACATGAAAAGTCCAGTTGCATTTAACTATAACACAGTTAGCACAGTTAGGACTAGTTAGTAATCACCCAAGCCATATTATTTCACTCAATCAACCGATATACATTAATTTATACCCCCAAAAAATCAATGTCTATGGGTTAAATCAGGTAGAAATAGCTTATTAAGGTAATAATTTCAGGTTGCCATATTTTAGTCTAGTGCTATACATGTGTTTTATTTGTACTTGGTAAGTCACACTCATGGCGCTCCATTGAAACAGTCAGTGGTATTGTGGTGTTTGCAGACAAAGGCCAGTGTTATGAAGTGCTCTGTAAGCTCATTGACGTCTACAATAACACGAGAGCTGCGTTTCACACACGGCAGCAGCTGGTGGAGGGCTTCTGGACACACATATCCTATACAGAAAAGGCATGTTCTTCTGCCTTTGTTTGAAGCCTCATCTTTACTGACTGTTTCAAAAGATCTTCATCTGTGCATTTCTGCACACTCGAAAGGCCTGACAAAATAGTCTGATAAAGTTCAGTTAAATGCTAGACTGACATTGACATTCACATACCATCAGTGCCACCGATTGTTTTGGGGGGAGGGACAAGCAGGTGTTAAGATCTCATCACACCAATGCAAATGTTTGGTACAAAAATTGTTTCGATTTTTTTTGTTTTTTTGTTGCATGCATGAAATGTGTCTGTTCAGACCAACAAATAGACAAATTAAATTAAAATGCAAATTCGCTCTCTGAAAGTAGGTGGTGCTTAAAAACAGAAATACCCCGTTTCACAAAGCGTTGTGCAAATTTCCGACAAGAGACAAAAAAACAAGTTTTGGATTTTTATTGCCACCTCACTGAAGTGACTATTACCAAAAGGACAAATCTTATTGGTTGTCCAGTTTTCCTCCCATTGAGATAAAAACGTAGATTAAAATACCTCTCTGTAAAAAAATCTGTCGCATTGATGGCATGCAAATGTTTGTGTCGATGTAAACCGACACAGTAACAGCCATTAATTCAAAGTGTAATGTTTGTGCTCCAAATGTTTGTTTAAGAGACAGTATGTCTGCGTTTCTCTAAGCGCCGCCTACTGTCAGGGAGTGAATTAGCATTTTATAAAGCCAATTGGCATTTATTTCACATTGGGAAGTCGCATGTGAAATTTGGACAGAATTTGCATGCCGAACAAGCTTGATTTTACACGCCTTTCTATTCCAAAATGTGTAAGAATGCAATTCATAATGCAACACGAGCGCTTGGTTTATTTTACACGTCACAGGAGAAGCTATTGTAGTCGTTAGTGTAAATTTGTCAATTTATAAAGTGGCAAACTGTCATTGTGTGGTAACAGTTTGAGGAGAATCTAGCTCAACTAAACCGTTGACATGTTTGTAGCTAGTTGCGTGAGCTAGGGGTCGACCGATATGTGTTTTTCAGGGCCGATACCGATTATTACAGATCAAGTAGACCGATAACCGATATTTTGAACCGATATACGTGTCTGGTGTAAAAATAAAAATGAATGCCAAAATTAATAATAACAAGAGCTCTGACAAAAAAAACGTTCTTTAAATGCTTTTAAACATGTCTTTAATTCTGAAAACTGTTAATAACAACAACATTAAATAAACAGTAATATTAATAATATTAATAATAACATAAGTGCATGGATCACCCAGAAGCATTCTGTAAACATTTTGTAAAACTTAAAGTAAACGTATTTAATGTATTGTGTGATTATTCTCAACAAAAGTTGTAATAATTGTTGTAGTTGTATTACGTATATTCTACTGCACCACAGTAATATATTCGGACTAAACCGAACTTATATTTTGACAGGTTGCCATGAGGACCTTTTAAGTTTCTGTAGCCTATGTATACATGATATGACGATCGTTTTACTCAAATGAAACAGTCAAATGCTCATGAAGTGACTCTCCGAGCAGTTCTGGGGATGTTGTTCATGTATTTATGTCCTCATTTAGTGAGACGGCAGATGTTAATATCACCGGAAGCATCACACGCGCTTCAGTATGTGTGCAGTAAATGAAACCGCACGTCTGTGTCATTCATCAACAGAGATGCAGAACATGCAGGATTCATATTTAAATAGTGTTTTTGCGGCTTAATATTTATAGATACTAGTCCATAGCGTGAGTCGATTTAAGTGTACTGACCTACTTTTGATTAATTCATCCAAACTTCGACACATTCCGTGACATTCCGCGTTATACGGTAAATTCCATTATATGACTGCATTCCGCGATTCCTGCCCGCATTTTCCGCATCGCGGACATCATAGTGGATTGTGATTTATTGCAACTTCAGCAACGTCTGCTGCTGCCTTACCCTTGAGAGAAATATTATGTTTGTTTGCATAATAATAAAAAAAAATAATAATAATCGGCAAATCTGTTTTGAAAATGGCCGATATCGATAATCGTAAAAATGCTTAATATCGGCGCCGATAATCGGTCGACCCCTAGCGTGAGCAATATCATGTTTAATGGAACAGCAACTCTGTCGCCCCCTTGAGTAACGTGAACTATTTACACACGTGAACTATTTACGACAAGTGTTCATGTTTGTGTTTTTACCTAGAGTTTCTGGGCTTTAAGGTGTAATCATGGTTACCAATGTTTGGAAATTTTCGTTCAGACATTCCAACAGAATTCTACACAATTGGTAATTTTGCATAATGTCCCATGCAGATTTCTCAACATTTGCTCGGTTTTGAAGCGAAATATGTGTGAGTTATGATTCATAAAACTATTGACAGCAGACAATTATAAAATTATCTTAACTTTGAGTGCCACATTTTAAGAACGCGGTGTCATTCGCGTAAAGACGTAATACATCAAAAATGTCCGTCTGGAAGGTTTAAACAATGGAAAAGTTGTGCAATGGAATTGAAAACGAATTGTTTGTTAACTTAGTGTTTTATTTACTTTTTTTTGTGGAGCTGAGTCCTAACTTACGCCATGATGCCATCACTTTAAACATCGGAAAACAAAGAAACCCTTCAAGATCTCCATGGACGGTCTTATCAAGCAGATAAGAGCGTATTTCTACACTTTGATTTCATTAATGTACGTCTGGCAGTAGAGCAAAGAAAGAGTTTAACTTAGCTTGGCTCTTCTGCACCGATCAGCCGATCGTCCAGATGCGTTTTAGTTGGTGAATAATGCCAGATAGAGGATGCAAGTGTTTTGACAGCGACTGCTTTGTGTACCGCGCTGCTCCTCTGAGCTCGATGCCAAAGTGTTTTACGACGTTTAAATAAAGAAGCAGGTTTGTATCTCTTCAGGGGCTCTAGTACACACACAGTGTTTCTGACCGTCAACAGACATCCCCTTCTGGGAAGACATCTGTAACCCTTTAGCAGGGGAGGATGGGAGACCTCGGTCAGTTTACTGATAGTGACCTAAAGTACGGACTGAAAAACTGTTTGCCGGTGCTTCATTAGTGTTGTTCGCTATTGCTCGTACATAAAATGATAGTTCACCTAAACTATCTCTCCCCCTCATGTTGTTCCAAACCCATATGACTTGCTTTTTCTGAAACATAAAAACAGATGTGTTAACTGAAAAATGCAAATCTGTCGGTATCTTTCGTCTGCTCATTTGAAGTTAATGAGCTAAAGTGTTCAAAAGTTCTTCACTTTTGATCCATGAAAGACAGAAATGTATATAAAGTCTTACTCTAAGGCTTAAAAATTACTTTCTAAGCGATCAGATGTAAAAAAACTGAAAGTATATATGCAAGTATTTATGTATATATACATAAAACACACTGACAGTCACTCAAAATCAGTGATGTTTAAAACTACTTTTAAAGTTTTTATTATCATTTTGAATTTATTTTTAAATTTTTCCATTTAAAGTTTTAGTAATATTGTTGTGTTTTTGTAATTTATTATTCTTATATTTTCTTTAAATATGTCTATGTAATTTGTATTCATTTTCTATTTCCGTTTTAGTTGTTTTAGTATATCAAGTTAAACTAAAAGAAAATAAGAAAAGTTGCATTGGCAGCTATCTGGAAAAAAAAATAAGCTTACGTTTTTGGTTTTGTTTAGTTTTTTAATATCCTGTATTTTATTTTATTTCAGTTATATGTTTCTTTTATTTCAAGTCACAAACTTTTTTCTACCCTCGTTTTAGTTTTAGTCAGCTATAATAACCCTGCTCAGAAACACTGACATGTTATCAGTGTCTCAGTGTGTTGTGCATGGACATATTTTTTCTTCTACGTTAAAACCTAGTTTAGTTTACTATTAACTTTCTTCAAATAGAATGTAATAATTCCGGTTTTGAGTATTTGAGTAGTTTGTGTAGCTCTTCGCTGTGATTGTGTTGGTGTGGGTCTGAGTTTTCTCTCTGAGAGGTATTCTCCAGGTGCTTTGCTGGTCTCTGCACCCCTCTCCAATAAGCAGTGGAAAGCGGTGGCTCGGTCTACACAATATGGAGCTGCTCATTTCCTTTTGTTTATGAGAATAATGGCAGGAGGGACGCTCTGGGCGAAGAAAAAACAATAAACATGCATTGCGCACTTCAAAGAGCAGTTCAAAAGAAACACAAAAAAATTAAGAATTACGTACGTTCCTCCAAAAAAAGTTAGTTTACAGTTTTGACACCTGCTCTCTGACAGTGTTTTTCCATAGACAATCCCCTCAGCTGTAGATCCAGCTTCACTTCTGCCTGGAATCATGGTTTTTACAGCCCAGTACATACTTAAAAAATAAATGAGATATATAAATAAGCTGTAATATATATACATATTTCCTCAAATATTTCACTCAGAAATGACATTCCAGACATAAAAGCAGATGTTCAGCAGAATGTTCATGCTGCTATTTTCAATATTCTCATGAAAAAAGCACTTTAGCAAAATTCTAAAAAGAGTGTTAACTACAAATATTATGTTCTTTAAAATTAACGTTGATCATTAATTGCATGTTAATTGTAATTAAATGAGACTGTGTTGTTGTTTACTTTTATATTAGATGCAATTAGTTCACCCACTTCTGTAAAACCTAAGTACATTTTTAAATGTAATTTCATAATTTTGTTGTCTTCCTGATGATGAAAGGATTTCTGATGATCTAAAATATATTTTTATAAACTTCTATGGACTTCAACTGAAACTTGCATGGAGTTGCAATTAAGTAAGTAAAAAATATATTCATTTTAATTGTAATATTACGTAACACACTAAAGTTAAAATAAAAAATGTGCTTTAGTTTGCCAGTCAACTCATCAAAATAACAACAAACAAAATATGAGTAAAACATTTTAAATGTACTGAATAAAATGTTTAAATTGAAATTATTACAAAGTGCACTTTTAAAAAGTCTCCTTAAGTGTGTTAAGAAAGAGTCATGGAAGTGCACTTAAGTGACCATTTATTTCATTAATTTTATATTATGTTTTGTTTTATGCTTTTAAAATTGGTTCACATTCAGTACAATGAAGTCAAACGTTTTAATATTATTGACAATGTTACAACCATGGTTGCTTGTGTTTTGTTGTCTTTTTATAGCCATAAAAATCACAGTTATATTGTACAGAAAGTATCTGCATGAGCTGATTGCGTTGGAAAAAAATTCTGTGTAAAAGAGTTACCAGCCACTGAGTTGTGGAGGCGTGTCTATGAGTGGGAGGGGCTTATTGTGACCACGCCCTCTTCTAGACTTGTTGACAGACTGTGTTACAGACTCCTCCCTCTCACTGAGTTTTTGTCTGTCTCTGTCTGTTATGTGGATGCATTGTTTTCGGCGCTGCTCTAACAGGGGCATCTCATTGAGCAGCGAGGGGGAATGTGTGTGGTCGCATTTGTTTTGGACTGGGCAGCACCAGCATGGGCCTGCCCCTGATTCACAGCAGCGTCGCCCCGTCCCGTGTGATGCATTGCTGGATTCATAGGGGGCTTCGCAGAAGGGCAACTTAAGCATGATGCTTATTGTCTGTCTCTCCTAAAGGGTCTGGCATGTGTCTGATCTTTGAAACGCAATAGACGCCCATGCATTCCGCTCACCAAGTCTCCGGCATGAAGGTGGGTGACAAGAGGAGGAGAGAAAAGAGTCAAATTTGCTCCAAGTGGCTCCTCCAAAGAATACACATTCCAGGAGAGCAATGCCTTTATGCTGCTGCCGAGGAATCTGCATCGTCTAAAGAGCAGAGAGAGAGTTCCCAGGAGTTATTTTCTTTGAGTTTAATCGAATTTGACAGACCATTTAACATACCCGTCAAAGTTTCTAATCGGGTCTTGAGTCAGGTGCCGTCAGGGTCTAAAGTTAAAGCTGTGTAGCACACCTGCCAATGGAGAGTGAATTGAGAGAATTCACTGACCTTAAATATGATGGGAAACCAGCCATGACTGAATTAAAACTATATTTATTTTATCCTTGTGACAATGGAATACTTTGTTATTGTGTCTTGAGAAACCTCTTGTGAAAAAGAAGTGTACATTCTTGCAAATAATATAATATTAATAAAATAAAAGGCCACTTAAGTTACTTAAAGAGAGACATGTTCATGATTGTTTCTTTACACACTTTTAGCACACTTAATTGTTCCTGTGGTTCAGTGGTAGAGCATTGCGTTAGCAGCTCAAAAGGTTGTGGGTTCAATTCTCAGGGAACACACATACTGACAAAAAATGTATAGCCTGAATGCACTGTAAGTTGCTTTGGATAAAAGCGTCTGCTAAATGCATAAATGTATATGTAAGCACACTTTGTAATAATGTCAAATTCATTTTTGGGTGTAACGCATGGGTAAGCCCAACCCAGGTGACAAAAAGTGACGCTAACGTAACGTAACGCATTCCATAAAAAGTAACTAAGAATGTAATTAGTTACTTTTTTGTGGAGTAACACAATATCGTAATGCATTAAGTAACTTTCCCCAACACTGTATTAAAAGTTTTACTTTAAAGTACATTTTAAATCATTATGTTCTCATGCTTTAAAGAAGTGCACTTATTGTGTTATCATGTAAAAATGCTTGATTATAGTTCTAACTAGTGCTATTCAATATTACACATGTATTTAAGCATATTACATACAACTAAAATTACATTAAATTATGTTTTAGTTTAACACAAATGCTTGTCAGTACAATCAGAAGTACTTAAACCAAAGTACCAATTCCAAAGACAATAGAATTATAATGAAACATATATATATATATACTTAATTGCCACAAAAGCACTCTTTAAGTTCTATTTTACTATTTTAATTTAATTGTAAACCATAACATTTTCATTTAATTGCAAATACCATGCAATTAAATGTCAGGATACGTAACATTCAGTTCACAATTAAGTATACACTTTTAAAGTATACTATTTCCATTACAACTACTCTGTTTAAAAGTATCCTGAAGTATAGGTCTACTACTTTGTCACTTGAGGCATGCCACGATTTTGCTTGTAATATTTTAGTTTTGGTAATTTAATATTCTACATATGTGATGATATGCACAAAAACAACTCTTGTTATTGAATGCTCGCAAGTCACAACAGATGTTTTCATTAGTAGCCGTTTTGTATGTCTTTGATTTGAATCACTCACGCCACTTACACCAATAAGACTTGGATGATTATTTTTAAGTTTCACATTTCATTTAAAATTTTACAACAGAAACCCAAAAATGATGATAAAACAACAATTTTGGGCGGTGATCGACACTCCACAAATGCTTCTGGTTGAGTTTAGCGTGCCTCGTATTGAACCTGTATGGGTTTAATCTTAGCTCTGGGTGTCATGTGCTGCTGTGCCACACTTCACATGAACATAAGCATCGATTAGTCAGATCTTCTGTCGATGTAATCTGTTTCTTAGTCATTGTAAGCGTGGTTAAGCAGGTGTTGAGAGTAAAACCGGTAACGCTGCATAACTGTGCACTGGAGGTTTTATGAGAGCCGTGGGCCGGACGATGTCTGAACAGATTACCCCTACAGGCACAGAGACACCTGAGCCAAACCCAACCAAAATTCTCCCCATTATCCTACGCCTCAGTAACCCGCTGGAGCGGCGCTTGGTGTCGGTCTGTCTCAGGTCGCTGTTTAGTGTCTTATTGCAGTTTTGGCTCATGTGTGGTCATGAGTCTTTAACTAGAGATAGAATTGGAGATTTATGGCAAGGCGTATTGGGGTTTTATAAATGAGGCATCATTTGGGATTTTGGGAATCAGCATTTCCTACAGGATTGTGTTTATGGCCTCTTCGTTTTCTTTTTATGTTTTTTATATGAACAAATAGATCGATTTCACTGACAAAATTTGGATTTTTAATCATTGCCTCCAAAAGTTAGCAACCCAAAGCATGTCAGAGGGATCTGTTTAACAAATTTATTAAAAAGCACAAATAAATTACACATATCAAGCAGCTCTTTTACAGATTGGAAAGCTTGTAAGTTTTGGTTTTGCATGCAGTCAGCTAATAATGCTAAACAAATTGTGTTGACTATTTATTTTAAATATATTATTTTCCCCCTCACATATATATATGTGTATATATATATATATATATATATATTTAGAGGTTGTATTCAGATTGATGTATATACTATCATTCAACTTTATGATCTTTATGATTTTCGTTTAAGAAATTAATACTTTTATTCATCAAGGATGCATTGAGTTTAAAAGACATGTATAATGTTACAAAACTTTTCTATTTTACACTACACTCTATACATGCTGAACTTTCTGTTAATCAAAGAATCCTGAAAATAAAAATAAATTATAGTTTTGACAAAATATGAAGCAGCACAACTGTTTTCAGCATTGATAATAATCAGAAATGTGTCTTGAGCAGCATATTAATATGCTTTAATCATGTGATCATGTGACACCGAAGGTTGCAGTAAGGATGCTGAATCACAGAAATGCATCACAGAAATACATTTCATTGTAAAATATATTAACATAGATGTTGTTTTAAAGTGTAATAATATTTCACAATATTACTGTTTTACTGTATTTTTTAAAGAAAAAAATGCAGCCTTGGTGAGCAAAGGAGGCTTCTTTTAAAAACATAAAAATATCTTACTGACCAAAAACATGGTATGTAAAGATTTTGTAAGATTTTTTTCTCAAATAAAATAAAAATGTGTTTAAAGAGTTAAAATGTTTTGCTAACAGTAGCTATGTTTTCATCTTCCTGTTTTTATGCGCATCTTGAAGTATTTAATCGGATGTAAACGACATATTTCGAAAAAAAAGTTTGTACGCTCACTTGAGGTGGTTTTGACTTGTGCGAAAAAGCGTTAATGCATATAATGGGAGATGGAAACAAAGTTTGCGAATAAATTCCTCCATGCACACCAAAAAAGACTTTGCGCGATGGGACGGGGTAACTTGATCTCGTTGCACAGCATCTGAAATGTTGTTTTGGTCGTTCAAAGTCTATCGTCAAAGTGTTTCTGTATAATCGTCTTACACAACTGCGTTCCCAAACGGCAGCATCCACCTCCGAAAGCAATGACCGCATTTATTGTGTTTTGTCATTTATTATATATGAAAAGTAGTATATTCAGCTAGTTTTCTTAGTGATATTTAGTGCCAGTTTATTAGGAAGTGAGGATTTTGTACTCTTTGTCTCGTTGGATGGAAACGGTGCTTATTCGCAAATATTTTGTGCGATATTCCAATTTTGCGCATAAGTTAGATTCGCAACTTAGGATGGCAACCCGGCTAGTGTTTCAAATTAAATAATTGATCATTAGAGTAACAAGAGAAACTTTATCAAATGCCTAATATAATTTTTTAGTGCTGTCAAATGATTAATCGCGATTAATCGCATATAAAATAAACGTTTTTCTGTGTATATTTATAATGTATATATAAATAAACAGACATGCTGTATATATTTCAGAAAAATATGTTATGTTTATATAGTAAATGTATTTATTTATAATATAAATTAGGAATATAAATATATATATACATTTTGTTTTCAAGATATATACTGTATGTGTGTGCATTTATATATACATAATAAATATACACAGTACATACAGATATATTATGTAAACAAAAACTTAAATTGTATACGCGATTAATCGTGATTAATCGTTTGACAGCAATTTTGTTTTTATCAAAATTATAGTTATTAATCACCTGTAGTAAACTTTTTTAAAAGAAGAACAGAAAATAACAGAAATGGGAAAAAGTTGATTGTGTTTTTCAGCAAAGCGGAGCCGAGTGCATTAATTGAGCGAGCGAGAGAGCAGCGAATGGAAAGGAAAGTGGTCTGTGTGTGAGAGCCAGAGTTCATTCCCATATCTCTGTAGGATTATTCACAATGAGCGCTTTGTGCCGCAGACATGAGGCTAATATGTGTCCACTCTTTATATTTGTACTTACTTGGAGACAAGAAAAAGACGCTTGTATGCCATCACGAGCTGGCGGGGGTTTGTGTCAAGCGTCCTCAGTGAATGTGGCACAGTTGACTGATGTGTCTCGCGGCGGCCCAGCTTTACAGTCGGCTGGCATATGGACACACTTATCAGATACTGTTGAGCCCCGTTCTGGGCCTCCAGGTGCGTTTCCATAACCGATTTGCGCAAAATGTTGGCGATATTTTATAAATGTTGATAAAAAAGTATTGGGGAATAACAGCGCTTCCATTAAACCAATATTATGCGACCAAAACGTAACCTTTTGCCTTTCGCGATAAGTCATGGCAACGGATTTTGGCTATATTTTTTCAAAGGAGGCGTAAGTGTGTATTTTTACAGATGCAGCACGGAAATCCACTTCAGAAACATGCGTGGCGTGGCTGGCATAAACACAAGCATTGACTTGACTGGTTGCAGTCAGCTTCAGTGACAGTTATCTGAGCATTAATGGCATGGAAAGCCCCTTATATTCGAGAGCGACCACATATGACATGCTTCTTGAAGGTTATAGTTCATTGAAGAATGATTATATTACTTTTTACATACACCATGTGACCTGTAAATGCGATAAAAAAAATTTCTATTGCAGTTTTGTGAAATATTCCTTTTTCGAAATGTCTGGAAAACCACTTCATGCGAGAGTAAAAACTTTTTTGCGATATATGGGAGTTTTTGGGAAATGTACGTGTTTCCATTAGGCGTATTGTCAATTCGCAATTTTAATTTGCGCAATTTGAAGGGTAATGGAAACGTGCCTATTCAAAGCATTTGGTGTTTTTGAGGAGGGAAATGTGTATTTTTCAGTGGTTTTTTGTAACGAAGTAATAATACCCCGTTACAGTACTTAAGTATTTTTTGGGAGTATCTGTACTTTATTTGAGTTTTTATATTTCAGCCAACTGTTACTTTTACTCCTCTACATTTCCTAATTAAAATGTATACTTTTACTCCAATACATTTCCTAATTAAAATGAATTATTTTACTCCGATACATTTCCTAATTAAAATGTATTCTTTTACTCCGATACATTTCCCCGAAGCATATTCTTTAATTACTAACAAATAGTCCGAAGAGCACAGACTGTAGGAAAGCAGGTTTGATGAATCAGTGGTCCGGTGCTTGCAAGTTAGACTCCTAAAAACACCTTTGCTCATGTGCAAACAAGTGCGTACAACCGCGGATGATTCATTTTCCAATCAAGTCGAGTCTGGGGTGTGCGATATACTACATTTATATGGTAAGTGTTGTTGTAATAGGATGACCATACGCGCCATTTGTCCCGGACGCATCCTGGCCAGGATTTCTATATTGCCTAAAATATCTATACAGGATTTGGCTTTGTTTGCGTGTGCAGACCGATCAGTGTATGATATCTGTTCCTTATGTTTCGAAACGCTCTCGAGGTACTTTAAATTAAAGCAATTTTGAAATCCTGGCCAGGACGCGCCCGGGAAAAATGGCGCGTATGGTTGTAAAGATGTGCGATCTGACATTATCAAGTTGGCTATGTCACCAAATCACACACATTAATTTATTAGTCTATTAAAACTCAACATTCCAGGCATTCTAAATTGTAGATGGCTAAAATGCTTCTGTATGCTTTTAATATTTATATAATTTAATATAGTAGACTTTTTTAGACATAATAATGCTTGTTTTTGCTCAATTTGGCCAACAAAGATAGTTCCACCCAAAGATCACAGCACTGTTTTGCGTGTCTGAGCAATGGACGGTTGAATGAATCAGCTTTTTTGAACGAATCTGTTGATAAAAATGATTCAGTGATTCACTCATTAACACAGTCAAATGCTTTGTTCCTGCATGAATCGGCCGTTTGAATGAATCAGTTGAATCTTAATGACTCACTCATTAACTTGCTGCCACCTACTGGCGGATTTAATTTCCCATTTCAATTTTTTTTTTATGTCTAAATATTTCAAATATTAGTATTCAATGTTTTATGTTAAAAACAAAACATTAGGCCTATTTATGCATCTGTAACTGCGGTTTAAATGCATCCATGTCGCCTCTAAGATACATAAACTGTAAATACGTCTAAATGCTATTTCAGATGTAGATTCCAGAAAGTTTTCTTATGTTGGACTGAAAGACACTTAAGTATCAGATGAAGTGCTTCTTATTCTTACCCAAAAATACAAAATGGAAGAAAGGGTTAAAACTGAACACTTGCTACTCAAGCTGTGTATGACTTTTTTTATATATATATATATATATATATATATTTATTTGCTTCTTTTCCATTTTTTTTATTTATTTGTAATTTTACTTTCAATACTTAAGTATGCTTAAAATTTAAAAAAATAATTTTCGTATTTAAGTACAATAAATATCACATACTTTAAGGCTTTTACTCAAGTCATATTCTAAATGGTGATTTCAACTTCTACCAAAGTCATTTTCTGGTACGTTATCTGTACTTTTACTTAAGTATGGCTTTCAGATACTTTATTCACCACTGGTATTTTTATCCAGCAAAATAGTGTGAAACTGTGTTTGAAAGAGCTGTCAAAGAGCCCAGCGTGGATGTTGACTTCAGCACTCTTGTTCTCTCTGCCTCGTCCAACTTATAAACATTACATGAGACATTGTGCTCTTTATCTTGGCGGGATGGGAAAGCGGCGCTGGGTCAGACTCCGTCAGACTGTTTTCCAGCTGTACTCCGTCCTGGCAGCCTCATGGAAAAGGGCTGTGATCGTGCCTTTGGCCCGCTCGTCGCCCGCTGCTGCTGATATATTGAGCAGCTAACTGCAGAACGCCTTTAACTGACTCAATTTTAATGTTTCCAGCTGCTGGGAATATTTTGATAGGTGGCGCTTTGCACAAAATTGCTAGCATTCCAACACACTCAGTGTTATTGATATACTATTATGTTTTTTTAGTGCTGTCAAACAATTAATCGCGATTAATCATAAATGTTTATAAAATACGGGATTTTTTTTTACATGCTGTTTGTATGTGTACTGTGTTTATTTATTATGTATATATATATATACATACACGCATACAATATATATTTTGAAAATATTTACATGTATATACATTTATATTTGTGTATTATTATATTATATATTAATATATAAACATAGCATATTTTCTTAAATATATGCATGTGTGTGTATTTATGTATATACATAATAAATATACACAGCATGCATACATATATTATGTAAACAAAAACGTTTATTTTGGATGCGATTAATTGTTTGACAGCATTAGTATTTTTAATATGTTGAATTTGTTTTTATGTTTTTGTTCAAATTTGTTGTGTTTTTGACATTTTTATTAGTTTTTTGTAGAGTTTATGAATTTTTATTTATTAGTTTTTTGTGTGCTATTTTAGCATTTTAAATGAAACTAAACTAACATGAGAAATGTTGTCTTTACAACTACTCTATATTTAAATGTAATGTTTTATTTTATTTCAAGTAATGTTTATTTAAATTTTATGGTTTTAGCTTTAGTTTTAGTTGATAATAACCCTGAATCTGCTGAGTGCATCCAGTGATAACAACATTTCTCAATTAATTCCAACATGATAATTATGTTCGTTTATTTGGTTAATTCTATTCAGTAAATACAACTGAATTACTACAAATAAAATCACCATTCTAATTTCTTACTTGAGCTCAATTCCAAATTCCAACTCCTTCATCTACAAGACAATCTTATAATGCATTGCAAGCTAAAATGGTAACGATGGTTTAATTGGGGTTAATTTAATTGGGTTTTAATTTGATTTGGCTACTTATGGCCACCTCTTAATGAATTTAGTCAATTTAATTTACTTTTGACTCACATGCTCTATTGTTAGTGGCGTTGCACCTACAACCAGCTACACCACTTACTGATTTCAGGATAAGTTTGTTATCAAGATGGAAAAAGGCATTACAAAAACAAAAATGTTAACATTTATTTAATTAGTGCCGTCAAACGATTAATCGCGATTAATCTAAATTAAAGTTTTTGTTTGCATAATATATGAGTATGTGCTGTGTTTATTTATTATGTGTAGATAAATACAAACACATGCATGTATATATTTAAGAAAAATATGTTGTTTATACATTTATATATAATACAAATATAATAATTTAAATATCTAAATGTATATACATGTAAATATTTTCAAAATACAGTATATACAGAATGTTTGTGTATTTATATATACATAATAAATAAATACAGTACACACACACACACACACACATATATATATATATATATATATTATGTATACACATTTTTTAATTTTTGATGCGATTAATCGTTTGACGGTATTAATTGTAATATATATATATATAATCAATCAATACATATATAATTAAATAATTGTCTTCCTAACTTGAAATTTCCAACTGAAATGTAAAGTTTTGTTATTATAAAATATTTTATTCATTATTTCTAAATATTGTAATAATTACTTATTAAAATTATTTTTATATTTTTTTAAATATTTATATTTTTTGTATTTCATTTTTAAAGTATATATTTTATAAATACTTTCTTAAGCCTAAAACTGGTCAAATTACAGTTCAATGTTTTTGTTTTTTATATATATAATATTTGTTTTATTGGAATTGAGTATATTTCCATTGATCTGAAAGTGCATCACATAATCTGCCACTGGAGCTGTACAGTGACCCAGAGCACAGTTATACAGTGACTAAATTAAACAAGTTATATTTCACCATATCATCATTAGCAATGTGTAACTGAATGTTTGCTACATGATTGAGATGAGCGCTCAAACACAACAGAACATGACTGGAGTTATCTATTAACTTGTGGTCTGAGGGGGTTTGTATGCTAATGTGTGATGTGGGAACGGCTGACGGGTGACGAGTTGTTGTCAGGGTGACGCTGGGACTGAATTTAATACAGCATTCCTGCAACCCACACACCCTCGAGGGAACTCATCAATACAGCGATCTGTAAAGAGTTTGTGAGGACTGCTGGAGTTTTACCAACATGCACAGGGCTTAAAGGGTGAATCTCACTAAGAACATTTTCTGGGTCACATTTCTCTCAAAACAAAACAAAAAGTGGTAACACTTTATTTGAAAGTGTCCTTGTTACACTTGTTACATAATAACAATGAATAGGGTTATGCAAGTAACCCTAAAACAAACCCTAATCCTAACCCTAACCATATAGTAAGTGCATGTAGTTAATTAATATTACTCCGTACTTAAATGTGTAATTAGACTGAAACAAGGACGCTTTAAAATAAAGTGTAACCAAACAAAGCTTATTTTTGAGGTACATTGAGATAAAAAATGATCTTAATGTTCCTATATATGCCTTTAATGTTAAAAATACTACTAGGATATATGCAAACAAATACTACATTAATATAAATAATAAATGTTTCATAATGTGAATAATAATTTAGTGAGAATATTTATATATATATAAGTCAGGGCCAGTTACATTTTAATTATAATTTTTTAAGAAAAATTTATTAATTTTCATTTTTTTTATTTTGTATTAAATACATATATATTTATTCAGCAAGGACTCATTACAATGATCAAAAGTGGAAGTAAAGACATTTATAATGTTGCCAAATATTTTTATTTCAAATAAATTAAAGTTAAGCTGTGTTAATCAAATAATCCAGCAAATAAATAAACAAATAAATCATGGTTTCCACAACAACCATTTTCAACGTTGATAGTAATCATAAATGTGTCTTAAATCAGCATTTTATTATGATATCTGAAGATCATGTGACACTGAAGACTGGCGTAATGATGTAGCTTTGATCGCAACAATCGGTTACATTTGAGTATATTCTAGAAAAGAGTTGTTTAGAATTGTGAATGAATAGTGAGCGAATGAAAACAAACCCGTTCATTCTCGCAGACGTTCAGAGGCGAGCTGCATGATATTCATGAGTTCTGCGGGTTCACGAGAGGCTCAATAGCTCTCCGTTTTAAGAGATCGGATCAGTACAATTTGCTTCTTGTTAGTCTGCAGTCGGGCAGAGTCCTTCTGGAGTTATTTAACATACTGGTCCGCCGTCCAGATCTGCCGCATTATAAAGTCCTAATGAGATCCTCCTTAATCATCAGTGTCTCAACAACAGCACCATAAGAGCTCGGCTCTGGAGATCTGGACAAACTTGTAATCCAAATACTGAATGGACCAGTTACATATTTAACTTTTAAACAGCCTCTTAATAGTGTAGCAGAACAATGATACAGACCTCTTAATTGTGCTAAAGGTCAAGCAACTCCCAAACCTCCCATAAGGCTTTGCTTTGTCTCTGACGGGAAAAGCAGTAGTCATGAGTCACTGGTTTACTGTCATGATCTCTGTATTCAGACCCTCAGTTCTCCTCCAGCCCACAGTACGACCGCTTGTCTGTCCCTCAATACACGAGACCTGAGGCTTTTCACAGATGTGTATGTATTCATGCACATAAGCCGTAGTGTAAATAATAACACAAATGCATCGCAGTTCAAACGATTAACAATTTTGCATGTTTCTGAAGTCTCATGCTCACAAAAACTGCATTTAATTGTTTGCAAGACAGTAAAAACAGTAATATTGTGAAACAATATTTTTTACCATTTAAAATAACTATTATCTGTTAAAATTAAATTTATTACTGTGATCAAAGCTCCAGTCTTCAGTGTCGCATGATCCTTCAGAAATCATTATAATATGCTGATTTGCTGCTCAATAAACATTTCTGATTATTATCAATGTTGAAAACAGTACTGCTTCATATTTTTGTGGAAACTACTTTAGGAAAGTCGTCAGTGTCCGTATATATTCATTATATTTAACTTTACCTGCACTGTAAAAAATGACAGTGATTTTAACGGTGAAAATGCTACAGTAAAAACCTGTTTAATGGTTAACGGTAAACTGACGTTCCCTAATTCCCTGCGTTGCATTTAACATTTTATTTGAATGTGATGTTTTTTCGTTGAAATATCTGTTTCTTCTTAGTTTTTTCTTATCAGTTATGTTTATTAGGGTTGTATGTTACATCTAATGTTGTTAAATTAATGTTTATTGCATATTTGAGTTTAAAACCTAAAACCTTAAAACCTAAAAAAAATCTAAACATTTTTTACGGTAGAATTACGACACCCACAGCTGCCGTTTTTTTACCGTAAATTCTCCGTTGTTTTTTTTACAGTGTGTTAGTAATGTTCTAGCCAGGAGCGACATATTCAGTGAGCTTAAAAACGTCATCATTCATTTATGTGGCCTTGTGTTCATTTATGCGGGAATTAAATCTAACAGTTAGTAATGTCCTAATTATTCATTGTATGTTTAAAGAAATATGTTATGAAAAAAAGTGTAAATTACTATATTTCAACAAATAGAAATTGTATAATTTAGAAGTCAATTTAAAAACTGAATGATGTGCAATTTACATGTTTGCATACATTTTTTTAAATTTGAGAGTTGATTTACAGTATATATAAAAATAAATAGTAATTAAATTTAAGTTTGGGTTTTGTTGTTAATTATAACCATATAGTAATGTAAAAGGGCTCCTTGTAGTGTAGAGCATAAGCTGAGGTTGATTTTGATCCCTAGAAAAATTTAATTAATCTAATGAAATGTTTTCAAATAAATAGTGTGTGTGAGTGTGTTTGTGTGTGTGTATATATATATATATATATGTAAACACTATGTAGACACTATTGTTTTCTACATATATATATATACTTGATCATTTGGCTCTCTAAACATTCGTGTGACTGAACAGAGCCAGTAAACCCGTGCCAGGTCTAAAGTTAGCGCACCCAATAGCAGCTGCAGGGCCGTTGACTCCCACACTCACGGGCCAGTTGTCCGAACCAGTAACACGACGAGCCGCCCAAAGTCCTTCACAACAGCTGAGGAAGATCTGATGCGGGACTGCTTCAGTTTTCCACTTGCTGAATAAGTATTTCTGGAGTCTGTTTCCACACAAACACGGCAGCTATTTAGCATGGACTGTCCCTTGCCTTTGGATCCAGTGGGTCATGTTGGCACTTGAAACTTTGTCATGTTCGAATCCTATTTTCAAGAAACAAAGTGTTTCAAATGTTTGACTGTGAGTTTTAGCTTTAGGGTAGTAACTAACTAAATCTAGTGATGTTACTAACATAAAGTTGTCATTTCTTAAGCACCATTTAATGCATATTGCGCTTATTGAGCGCTTATTGAATTGCGAAAACACTGACTGTTTTAAAACAGGTTTTCTGTCAGATAAAAACATGATCCCACCCTTAACTCACACCTATTTGAGGGTGGCTGATGCTCAAACCACACAGACACATTGTTTACTACTGTAATAATACTGTAAAGCTGCTTTGACACAATTTGTATTGTTAAAAGCATTATATAAATATAGGTGACTTGACAACTTTTGGGAAATCAACTAGCAGATATACTCATCTATATTCATATATACTCATATGTAAAGCTGCTAGGAAAAAATTGGTTAATACCGTCTGTGTTTTTGTGGCAAATACTGCACTGAATGTACAAAATAAATATTAATATATGTTATTGTATAAATAAATATGATTATTATGTGATAGTATTAAGCAAATACAAATAGTTTTACTTCAATATAGAGTGATGTTGCCCCCAAAATTCCACACAAATAACTTCAGTGCACTTTTTTAGTAATTACCCATTAATTATCACTATATTACATGACTTTTCTAAAACTTAATTGTGCTTTGTTAATTGCTAGGCCAATTGTAATTTAAAGTGGAAGTTTTAAGATAATATACCATCAAAAATAGTATTTCATGTTGATAGAGCATGTAATAACTGTGTAATAAACATGTAATAGCAACTACTCGTTAGATTGCAAAAGTGATCTTATTGTCTGATGCATTTTAGTTTAGACATTGTCCCTCTTAAATCTTTTCCCGCCAGCGTTTTTGAAAAAAGTTGACAGCCGCTGTCAGCATTTTTGAGGATTTTCACTAAAATTTCATGGCCCCAGAATATTTTGTTGTATGAATATCTAAACATGCAGCACTTAAAAATAAATATCAGAGCCTCTCTCGCGCGTAGACTGTCTCTTGCCTTTTGATCCAATATCTCATGTTAGTGCTTGTAACGTTGTGATATTCGAATCCTATTTTAGTGAAACAAATACATATTTGATTGAGAGTTTTTAGTGATGCTACTAACAAAGGTAGTTATTTCTAAGCGTCACATAATCGAGTTGCAAAAACAATTACTTTTAAAATAGGTTTCTTAAGCATCCCGCCATCTGCATCCCACCAAAATTGTAATGAATAATATTTCATGTCCAAATAGCATGTAATAAATGTGTAATAGCTAAATAATGCTCATATTGCAAAAAAAGATAATATTGTCTCATAGGTATGCATTTTAAAAGATATTGCCCTTCTTAAATAGATTTACTTTCATTTTTACTGTATATATTAATCATTACATTTCTACTTTTACAAGCTTTATAGCTCAAATTGAAACAACTCTGAACTACTTTGAGGTAAATGATGAGTGTCTTCTGTAGAAGTGCTTTACAACAATGCAGTTTCATATTTATTTAGAATCTTAATTTATTAATTGATGAATTTTACAACATTAACTGTTTATTAAACTGACGTTTCTTTAAAAAAATCTGCATTCAAACTATATATACTGTAATTCGCTACATCAGTGGTTTTCAAAGTGTGGTACGCAGAGGAAGTGCTAAATTAAATATAAATTAATGTTAAAACAAAATACATTTTAATGTAATCTTTATTTGCGTAAAGTTTTTTGTTTTTTTGACATTTAAGTGCAGTAGTTTTTTTTACGTTTAGGAACAATGCGTTTTAATTTAATCATTATTTAAGTTTTTTATTTAGCTGTTTGTAAGCACTGCAGTGTTCAAACTGTGTATTTACAATGTTGAAGTGGCTGAAAACATACACATGGGACATAAATAGGAAATAAAACCACCTTATTTTTGAACTGTGCAGAGCTGTAGCTGAATAGCTAGATCTAATACGCTACTGTATTTTAATGTTGGTCATTATGGTGGTACTTGAGAGCCAAATATTTTCCGAGGTGGTGCTTGGTATCACTGCACTTCATAATTAAGTGTGCCAAGTAGCTTGACTGTAGTTGAAATGCTTGTAGCTTCTCAAACTATTTGAGAGTTGCAGGTTTTGGTCACACTGTCCTCTCTGCTGACCAGGCCTGCAAACACAAGCCACGACTTGCCCCGTTTCCACAGAAGTTGTCAGGGCTCAGCAGCAGTAATCTGGATGACTATAATTAGCAGCGCATTCTTGTGCGTCCCTCCCTCACATTTTCACATTCAATTGAATACTTCTGATTCCGCAATATCCAGCTGGTGTCCTTCAACAATCCCTGCCGTCTAAATCTGACCTCTGGCGATCCGTCTTTCGGACAGGCCCTCCGTCACCGATTTCTTTTGTCTTCTGAGGAGGAGTCGCCTTTTTGCTGGATGTGCAGGAATTCCCCGGTAACCCGAGCTCAGAGTAATTGGGAAAGTGGATCCTTTTCTTTTGTTCCTGCTTTCAATTAGCACAGCTGGGTGTATAGAGTCCCAGAGCCATGCTGGGCTGCTGTCACCCTGCGGACGGGGCGGTTTTCAGTGGGGAGGATGTCCCTGAGTCAGCCCAGACCTGACCACAGTTACCGTCCGCCCTGTTTTAGCATGAGCGCTTGAATGACCTTTGAGATGCTTTTCAGAATTTTATGGAAAGGAAAAACTCTCTCTTGATCCTGTGGAGCTTTTTGATTCTGGTTTACATTTACATTTATGCATTTGGCAGATGCTTTTATCCAAAGCGACTTACAGTGCATTCAGGCTATACACTTTTTGTCAGTATGTGTGTTCCTGGGAATCGAACCTACAACCTTTCGCGCTGCTAACGCAATGCTCTACCACTGAACCACAGGAACACTTTTGCATAAAAAAAGTTCAAACAATGCATCAAAATCACTTTTTTTTATTGATGAATTACATTATAACTGTAGAGAAAGGTCTTATTCAAGTCAAACTCAAATTCTGCTAAATAAAAATAACCAAGTCGGTTGCTTACTTCAATCATTAATCTGAAATAATTAATGTAATGTGAAAAAAACATTATTGGAGGCTGAAGTGAACAAACTGTCTGCTCTGTTGGAAACTTAATGGCTAAATAAAAAGTACATTAAAATCATCATGATATTCATAATATACTTTTATATCATTCAATATTTTAATATATTACTGTATTATATCAACATACATTAATTACTGATCACATTATTAATATATATTTCAATAATATACAAATGTAATGTTAAATATTGCATCATTTAATCAATAATGTATACTGTGGGCTCAGTAAGATTTTTTTTTTAAATGATTCAATATTTATTCAGCAAGGCTGCATTAAATGTATCAAAATTAACAGTATAAAGACAGTTATAATGTTATTGCTCTATTTCATGTAAATGCCGTTCTTTATTTCCTAAAATAAAAAGGCATCATTGTTTCCACAAAAATATTAAGCAGCACCACTGTTTTCAACATTGATAATAACAAGCAATGTTTCTTGAGTAGCAAATCAGTATATTATAATGATTTTTGAAGATCACGTGACACTGAAGACTGGAGTAATGATGCTGAAAACACAGCTTTGATCACAGAAATCAATTACATTTGAACATATATTCAAATAGAAAACAGTTATTTACAAATTATATAGATGTCTAACATTGATTGTTTTCCCAACTAAGAGTGTGTTGCTTGTGTGCTATCTTGTGTGTGTGTGTGTGTGTGTGTGTGTGTGTGTGTGTGCAAGCTCCGTCTGGAGTATGTTGCAATCTCTATGGCTACAGACATACACACATTCTTGGAGATTTCTTGCTGGACTCTGAACACGCTTGTGGGTGAAAGGTGCCTTCAGATGCGCCTGCTGTGCCACTGCCTGCTCTATAATTAGAACAACATACGAGCTGGATCTGGGTAGAGTTTGATACTTTTTCAAACAGGAAATTGGGACATATCAAACAGCATTTTTTTCATTAATATGCTTTAGTTACGTTGCATTTGGTAATTTGCTGCTTTCTAGTCAGTTAAAGGTGGTGTTGGGGGAGGGACATTCTATTTTTATTATCTGATTGGACAAAATCTGTTGTTTATCATGAGTCATCAATATTTTAGTTTCATTTTCGTGGAAAAGAAAGACTGTACATTTCAAATGTACTGTATATACGTGCCAAAACTGATTTTCTTTAAGTTTTTGGTAGAGAAGACTAGAATACAGATACATTCTAAAGCAAACACACATTGTTTTGAAGCCACGATGAAAGAAATTGTATTTAAAATGTAAGTCATTTATAGAATATGCTCTACAGACAACACACAGGCTACCAGGTGATGATTTTAAATGGAAAATAAGAGGTTCTCTCACTTCTGTGCTGTAAGCATGTTTGTTGAGATGAATTTTCCCCATGACAAGCGCTGGGACTGTATTGGAGTGTGTGTGTGTGTGTGTGTGTGTGTGTGTGTGTGTGTGTGTGTATTTTCCACAGCTAAGTACGCTAACAGGAAGAGCGGGAAGCTCAGCTCAGAGGTGTTTGTGTCCATCTGGCTACTGTGAGTGTTGTTTCAGCCTGTGTGTCACCTCTAATCCACCACCAAGCCATTGTTTCTTTGAGATGTGTGTGTGTGTGTGTGTGTGTGTGTGTGTGTGTGTGTGTGTGTGTTTCCTCTGCAAACAGCATGTGGCTTGTACCCAAACATGGCAATGCGAGACCCAAGCGTCAGCCCCCCGTGCCTCCTAATCTCTGCTTTAGTTTTCCAAACCAATGCAGAAACTAATTTCTGAAAAACCTATAAACCCCACCTTTGAGCCCTAGACTGGATACGGAAAAGTAAAAATCGGGGGCTCGTCCGGGTTGTTAATATTGGGAAAATAATGGGGTTTGATTTGGTTATGTTAGTGTAATTATGTAAATTATCTTAATAGACTTTTTTAATATTGGGGCAAGACTTTTGTATTCATCTTTAGAAATGTAAGAGTCTGATTTAATAAGTAGACCTGGGGTTCTCAACTTTAGCCATTAAATTCCACTTTTGTGCAGAGTTTAGCTTCAACCTTGATCAAACTTACCTGCCTGTACCTTTCTAGTAATTATGAAGACTTTGATTACCTTGTTCAGGTGTTTTTGATTAGAGTTGGATCTAAAGTCTGCAGGAAAGTACCTGAGTTGAGAATCCCCGATGAAGACCTACAATCATGTCTCAAAAACTTTCCTTTCCAAACAACTTACAACTATGAGTTCATTAACATAGGACCGCCCACTTTTACACATCACATGTAAACTGAGATTTGCATAAAAAGCTTTTTAATCAGTTTTCACTTATTAAGGACTCACCGAAAGGGTCAAAGAGGGGATGGAAAATGGTCAAAAAAAAGTACAGCTGTTTTTGTTGAACAGAACCTTGACTAACATTACAAGAGAGAAAAATATAATGTTGTAAAAGTGATAAATATGACTCTTTAAGCAGACAAAAAATTTATGCCTGTGTCACTATGCCACTAGTCCTGGTAATTCTACAAAACGTGTCAAATGAGAGAAAGCAAAATTGTGCCACTGGCTAATTGTTGTTTGCTTTAACATTAGGCTGCTAAACAGCTGCTCCAATGCACGTATTGGCTTTAACGTGTGGGAAGATGGGCCTCATTTTAAGGGGCCCAACCCACAGGTGCAGGACAGCTGCCCCACCCAGACCCCAAAGACCCCCGAGGGCCCGTTCCTTCTCTCTCCTGTCAGACCTGCGTAAATCTAAACCACTCAGACTGCTAGCATCCTGACTTGGTTAATTAACCCCACTGTTGATGTATTTCACAAAGCTGGAGTCTCTTAAACCACAACTTTAGAAACCGATAGTCAGGTTTATAGTGTGACCAAAATAACAAAAAAACAGCATGTTATTTTAGCAATATTATATTTTAAGATCGTATGAAGAAATACAGAATTCTTGGAAATTTAACCAGTAAAAAATTTGAAACTGTTTATTGAAGAGACAGAATAATAGTTTCTCAAAACAAACACCGGGAGGCCTGCTGTCAGGGCAACATGTGGAGACATGGCTTCCTGTTCTGCCACTGTGCAGGTCTGAGATCAGCAGGAAGTAGATAATCTTCCCCCTGGAGCATGAATAATTTGAGTGAGTCACTCTCTGATTGAGGCTTTTGTGTATTTTGTGACTCGTTTGGTCACTAACAGCCATATGATTTTCTGTTCGGACCAGTTTGTGTACAAACAAGCAGGTGAAGTTAAGTGTAATATATTTTAGTTTAAAACTCAAATATAACCTGTAAAGAATGTAGTCAGCCAAGTTGATACATTTATCAATCTTCTTTAAACCCAGATTTTGATATCGATTGATTGGTTAGAATTATTTTTGATTGTTGACAGTACACAATTTACACTCTTGGGTGACAAAAGGTGCATGCTTAACACAAAGGTGCTTTAAAGGTTCTTCACAGCGATGCCATAGAAGAACCATTTTTAGTTCCACAAAGAACAATTCAGTCAAAGAACCATCTCTTTCTTACCTTTTTATAATCTGAAGAACCTTCTTTCGCCACACAGAAGCTTTTGTGTAACAGAAAGGTTCTTCGGATGTTAAAGGTTCTTAATGGAACCATTTAGACAAAAAGGTTATTCTATGGAATCGTGAAGCAGCTTTATTTTTAAGAGTGTATGTACTTTTTTAAGCTTGACAAAAATGGTTCAAGTCTGTTATGCAAAATTAACCAATAGAAATCTACTTGGTCTGAAAGTGACTCTTGTGTAAGTGGAGCTTCATACATCACTGTACAATTGACAATTGTACGTTAACTTTTTTTGGCCACAAAATTTCACCTCATTTCACTAATAAAACTGCACCTTAAGAATGATAAAATAAATCCAAAACTTAAAAGCACTTCTCAAATTTCCTGTATTTGAAGGTTGGGTTCTTTTAAATGAGCAAACGTGTCACAATATGATGTATCGATCTTCTATTGGTCATGCGTATTCATATCATATTAATTTGCAGGTCTTTGTTTGCCCAACTTTTATATGAAGGTGAATGGGAAACTTAGCACGAGATTTTGTATAAATAGAAGTCAATGGAATGAAAAAATGACCACCGCTTTAGCTTTTCAGGTGATTGACTATAAATAAAATAAGTCTTCTAGCAACCAAATTTTGGAGCTTAACTAGTGGTTGCACAAGGCTTGCATTTCATCATTACCTTATCCTTCAATCCTGCAGATCTACTTTCCTGCAGAGTTCAGTTTCAGCTCTAGCGAAACTCACCCGAACCTGCTCATCAAGGTTGAAAATGTTCGACAAAGTTTGAGACTAATCTCAAGTAGAAGTAATTTCTCCAGGAGCAGGTTTGAGCACCCCTGAACTAAGCCCGCCTGATAATGAAAGCATCGCTAAACTGGTTTACTGACCGAGGGACACTGAGATTGTCATGTAGTAACCGCCAGTCTGACACTCGTGGCCTTGCATAAAAAAATGCAGAGAAGCCAGAATTTCATGTAGCTGCAGTTTTGAAGGGTTCACTCAGGGTGGAGGAGTGGAGAGGACGAGAGTGAACTGTCGAGGACGCCACGGCCTGAAAACACCAGTACATCTGTTACTTGATTCACGGTCCACAGTGATTGTTCATTCTAGACTTTTAGATCTCTGTGGTTAGAGAACTGCAGGTCAAAAGGTTGCATTGAGTCCAGCAATGGCTTGTTGAATGATTTAAGGCAGAGTCTTGCATCGTAAAATGAATATATATATATATATTTAATTCCCCTGATAAGTTTGCTCACAAAACCTTTATGTTCACCTAAGCAACGTTGCATTTACTTGGGCTCAAAATATTAACAGGGAAATTGATGGTGAATGTGGGCAATTTCAGATACTGTCACAGTCTAATTGCACTTATTAACTGTTTTAAGTTTTGGTGGGTTCCTATGAATTATTATTTTTGTATATACATTTTTGTATGGTCTTTTTAAACCCACTAAGGATTAAGTTTAGGGGTTGTCCATCATGCTTAGTTTTTCTTTCTAAAAAAGAAAATTTTATCAGACAAATTTATATGAAAAGGCGACTCATAAAATTTTTAAAATCTAGGCAGCATTTTTTGCAAAATAAAAGCAAAAGCATTGATATAATTGATTCTTCTCATCTCATTTTTTTTCCATCACCATGTCATTTCCGTAGTGCTTCCCCAACACTTATGCCATTGTAGTTAGACATGGCCAAGAAATGTAAATGTGTCCTCTGAGATACAGTGGGATTTTAAATGGGTTTTGGAGTAAAGGGTTGGGATCAGGCTGAAGTGTCCCATGTGCAAAATCGCCCTTGTGTTCCTAGAATACCAGAAAAACAAGTTCAGATTTGCTTGTCCTAAAGAAATACAGGTTTTCTTCGAAACAGTGTGAATACTCTTCTGCAGTGTGTTTAATGTGTTTTCGTTCTTGTGCAGTCACATTGAGAAGATCACCACTTGGCACGACCCCAGGAAGACCATGACACCCTCGGTGACCCAGATGGGCCTACACAATCAAGCCTCCAACAATGGCAACATACAGCAGCGCTCCATGGCCCTCTCTCAACCCAACCTCGGTGAGTGTGAAAGCCGTCCCTCCCAGCAGTCCACATTCCCCTCATGAAAACACACATGCACTCTTGAGCTGTTTTCAATCAGCTGGGAAGGAGCTTTGCTACAAGTGCTTGCCCTGTGTAACGCCAATGCTCAACAGCCCGTGACATTCACACAGACATCTAATATCACACCTCCGATGTAGAATTGGGTAGAATTTAATAGATGTACACTAGTTTACTCCTAGCATGCTAAAATACAGTTATTTTCTTTTGTTTTTAGATGTGTGTGCTAAGGGTTAGAGTTTCAAACAAACTCCTATATCTCCTATATCGTGCAACATACATGATCCACTAAAAACACCATTTACTCTTATTTAGTGCACTATTTAAAAGCAACGACCATTTGTAGTGGTGTCCCAAACCATAGTGGGCATAATTGAGTCCACCACAGTAATAATTGTTCTACCGATATACTGTACACTACACTCAGTGGATACCAATGCAGGGTCACTTCGAACAAATAACCCCATCTCAACAGAAGACTGCGCCTTCCGGTGCAATCAAATTAAATATCCAAATTCACAAATTATGAATTCATGTGGACAATACTTTATTAGTTGAGAATTGTAAATGAGCGTATAGGGGACGATTTGGAAAGGTATCATACGTAGTCATTTCGTGCCAGTCTTGTGGTAATTAATACCTGTTTTACATGTTGCCGAATCTGTATGAATTCATAGAATCTCATTTGTATGTTTTTGTACGATCTGTTTATGTCTCACTTGAGGCGTAGGTTAAGGGGTGGACCTTTATGCTTAGTTTTTATTTGTATTTTTTTTATTGTACATTTTTATATGATTCAAATCATACAAATTCATACCCCTGCACTGTGAGGGTCGCCTCGAATATATTCCCACATCTCAACAAAGATGGTGTCCACGGCACTTCTGGCGCACTGTTTCTCAATCTCATCTGTGCATTTTCGTTCATTTTTTTGTGCCCCAATGAAGGTTAGGTTTAGACGTGAATCTTCATGCTAAGTTTTTTTGTTCTAAAGTTTGTTTTTGTATGAATCAAATCGTACAAATTCATACAATTTGTTAAAAAAATATATTTTTTTGTACAATCTGTTTATGCCAAACAGTGTTAGGTTTGGGGATGGACTGACATGCGTAAGTGTTTCTCCCCCCAAAAAATCAAATAATACGAATTCATACAAAACTGCGAAAAATAGTTTTTCTCATAAGATCTGGTTGAGAATGTACTGTATTTGAATATACTGTGTTTTTAACTAATCGTTCACATTTACTTAAAAAAATTGTCTGTTTTGTATTATTTTAGGCTAGGTACCATAAAAAAACGAATTGTTTTAGACTAAGTAACAAAGTGTTTCATTTAGTAATTTCTTAATGTATGAGATGAAGATTATCTGCCATTTCTGTATAACAGCACATAGAGCAGTCTGTCTGTTGATCAGAGGCCCTGAATGATGTTCAACTGGTATTTCCGAGAGGGCCAAATGCTGGTTTAATGAAAAAGCCTCCCAGCCAGCAGATCTGAAGGCTTTTAAAGCTGTATTAGATTTGTTGACTGTCGTTCTGTAGCATGTTTTGCGTGTTGCTTGCTCTGTCCCGTGACACAGGCCGCCGCTCTTTCTCTGTCAGTACCTTAAATGATTTCCAAATGTGCTTTCTTTGTTTGGCTTTTTTCTTCCCAAATCCTGATTTGTGATGAAATGAAAAAAAAAGGTGTGCCTCTGCTTTGTTGGCAGCCGAGAAACAGATTCCTGCGAAGGGGGGGATGGAGGGATGAGAACAAGACGAAAGAGTTTGGAGGGAGGAATATTCCTTCCAGCACTGCATACAGTAGACGGAAACTATCTCAGCATATAGAGTTACATACTATGAAGTTTGAGATGTTGTCTCCATTCACAGCAAGTAAAGATATTTAACAAAAAACTCCTGTTTCCTTGTTGTAAATGATAGCAACTTTTCATTTTCAATGTGCAGGTATCGCACATCATGACAAGGGAGGAAGAAGCGGTGATAATTTCACTGCGCTTGTGTGGATGTGAATAAAGCTGCTCAGCCTGAAATAATGATGTGTGTTTAAGCCAACCTGCTACACTCGTTCAAACGGCTGCTTTTCTTTAAACTCAACCACTCATTTCTCGGATGCACGGTCTTCCGGTGACTCAACTGCTCAGCTATTTTTATTTTTTTACATCCATTACTAGTACATGTTCAACAGACGCATAATAGAAAGCCGTGACTCAGATCCTGCGCCTACAATCCCACAATTCGTTGTGCTTCCTCTGTCCCTGGATGGAGGATTTTTTAAAGTTTCTATGAACTTGAGAGGAAATAGATTTCCTTTATTCTTAGTTTAGACCAGCTTGAGCCTTCACCTGTTGTGTGTTCGCAGTAATTCACGGTGGGGCCCCTCAAAACTTAGGGATTATGGGTAATTGACACTCTAATGCAGGAGTGCATTATTAGAACAATACAGTTTTGTTGAATGCTTTCCATAGCCCCCCCCCCTCTCGCTTACAACAACAATTGGCATATTGCATCACACTCCAGAGCTTAAAAGGCAGCTGCGACTGTTTTTTTTAGCTCGCAAGAAACTGAGCCCAGTATGAATGTGTTATCTGGTCAATGATATCTGAGATGCTCATTTTTTTACTGTATTAAAACATGCAAAGTGCATTTTATTCACACAATTACATAATCTATATCTTATATGATGAGGGTGTTTTCAATTTCTGAAAAAAAATACAATTTTCAATTTCTGAAAAAAATTCACATTTTCTATTTTTAACATTTTAATGAGATTAATTATTTAATCTAATTTTAACTGAATTGGAGGCTGTTCATAGGGTCTAGCATGCAGAAACATCCAAAAACAAAATACATTAATTATATCACAGAGATGTCTCTTATGCTATCAGATCATTTTTCAAGGCAAGGATATTTAAGATGGTAAAATGTGTCATGTGGTGCAACTCCGCAGTAACTTAATTACTATTTAAAGAAGTTATTGATTTATTTTGAATGTTATTTAATTAAAATAAGAAAATGTGTTGCCTTGAAAAATATTAAGACATTTTATTAGAATTATGATTAAGATTTGAACATTATGTACTCAGTGTGTAAAGAGCATGTGTTTTGTTTTACATGATGGTTGCACCACATGACATTATAAAGAGCTCATACATTTAAACTTTTCTTGTAAATTGTATAAATATTTTCACAACTGCATGAACCCACAATGAATACAAACTGGATTTTATTAATTTAGATTTAATTGAATTTATTTATATTATACTATTTACATCTACATTTTGTCATCTAGCACATTTTATTATGTACTATTGAATACTGCTTTGTGACTTTGTGTTACATCACTTGAAAAGAAAAGTCATTTTGGTAATTACGTTTTGATAAAAGATGAATCTCACACAAAACATCAAGCTGTCAGAACAAATGCACATCAATTAAATTGTTAGGGGTATGACAGCATGTTACTGGGGCAGTGACTTTAAAACAGGCAACTTTGTGTCTTATTTACCCTTAAAAGGTGCATTCTAGTACTATACACCCTTAAGATATTACCATGTATCTTTTAGTGGTAAATAAAGTTTAAAGTTGTTCCTTTAAGGTAGGGTTGGGGAACGTTGATCCTGGAGGGCCACTCTCCTGAAGAGTTTAGCTCAAACCCTGGAAAAAAATGACTTAACTGCATCCTGAAGACCTTTAGAAGCTGCATCAGGTGTGTTTGATTAGGGTTGGAGCTAAACTCTGCAGGGACACCGGCCCTCCAGGATCAATGTTCCCCACCCCTGCTTTAAGGGTACCTCTTAAAGTGTCAATTTTGCACATTTAAGCAGACCAAAACGTAGCCCAGTAAATAAAGCACACTTCTCTGGTCATCACTCTGGACTGTGGGTCTGGCTGCTGGCTGATCTCTAGCTGTTGTACTGTTGCTGAACAGGACAGTTGCCCGAGGGTTGGGAGCAGGCCGTCACCCCTCAGGGAGAAACATACTTCATTGACCACAAAACCCACAGCACCTCATGGCTGGACCCGCGGGTGGGTGAGTACTCCTTTCTAGCGTTCCTGGAGTCCAATCAGCCCAGTAGCTTGACATAATGATGTAAATTGTCCACCTCCCACTCCAATCCCACAATCCCATTCCTGATCATCTGACCTGTTTCCCACACTGCCACTAATCTGAACATGCAATGAATTTGCACGAGGGTGTTGCTCTAGTGCTGTAACTAGCATGTGTCTACACTTAAGGTGAAATTATCCAGAGATGATTTGCAATGCATGCTAATACCTCTTGTTTGTAATTGTCTGGTGCTCATTTTGCTTATAAAAACTTAACAGTTCTTGACAGTAGGGGTGGGTAGACACGGTTAACTGGTAGAAATTTGTCAACCGGTAGAGATTTTCGACTATCTCTATCGCTGCAACACGTTCAAGATGAACGTGGTCACAAAAACGTATCATCTGCATGTGTTTTTAAGCATTGTGGTTTAAAAATAAGTGAGAAACACAATCAGCGGTGAAAAATAACTCGTTTCGCAAAATGCGTGCTGTCTGAGAGACTGTTTCTGAGTAATTGAACTTATTTTTGAGTTATTTGTGCCGCTTTATAGGCCTTGAACAGTTAAATGCACACATGCATGCGTCAAAATGCCCGTCTTTGCAAGTGTCCTCAAAAACACCGTAATTTAGGTCTTAAATGAAAGTGAACAGCTGAGAAAGAAAATGTATTTGTAACCGTATATTAGATCCGTGCAGCTCTTAAAGTGACAGCAGTCTAATATTCCTGCTGTCTGTCATTCATGTTAATCAAACAACAAAAGAGAAAATATCTCACTGCTCTTGACTAAATCACTTTTGTAACATTTTTTTAGCATGTACCATTTCTTATTTATTTGTTCTACTGTAGTTTTTTTTTAACATATTGCTTGTAATTAGTTTCTAATTCTTTCGTTTACTCGTCTTCAGTGGGTTTGAGTTAATTTTTTTTCCAGAGTGTATAGTTTTTTTTGTGCGATATTGACATTGGGGACAAAATGTATGAAATTATAATTTCATCAAAAATGTTTATAACATAAATAACTTTATTTTTTAAAGCAAAAATTACTATAACTATATATATATATCGTTACCGTGAAATAAAATCGTGATGTAAGATTGTGATCATATCGCCCACCTCTGCTTGACAGACATTAACATGACCATTTTCAAGGACAAGGCAAATTCTGTCATCATTTACTTACCTTCATGTGGTTCCTGTGTGACTTTTAATTCTTCTGTGAAACACAGTCAAGATATTTTGAAGCACTGTTTTCATCCATGCAGTGGAAGTCAATGGGGTCCAAAACACTGGGCCGCATTGATTTTCATTGTATGGGCAAAATGACAAAAAAATAAAAAAACATACAAGTTTGGAATGGCATTAAGGTTTGTAAATGTGGACCGAATTTTCATTTTCCAAAAGATGTTAAAGATATATGTGTTGTTGCTGTTGACTAATAACAGATAAGTCTGATCCAAGTATGTGAATTTTATTTGTTTGATTTTGTGAAATCTTTAAAATGGTTGACTAAAGCATGTGAAATGTTTCTCTACGGAAACACGCACACACACACACACACACACATATATTTATATATATATATACAAATTAGTAGATGTTTAATGCAATACATGAATGTTAAGACTACTCCTAATTTGCATGTTATCTATCCTATGTACTGTAGTATAATAGAACAGGGCTGGTGCATCCCATAATAGTGCACTGAAAAACTATAAGAGTTGTCTGGATGGTGTACTACTTTTGGTGGATTTTTCAGTGTACACTGACCAGTCTGCAATGTGTGGTAACTTTACTTTGACATTTTGGGGGATAATTGGCATTGAGTTTCAATGTATTTAGTTTATAATAGTGGACACTATTTACTGTCATGATATTAGATTTTCACTGCATGATGATCAAAATAACTTACATTAACAAAATTATCACAATAGATCCAGTGTTTTCTTATTTTTTTTGGTGTTTTATGATGAGTGCAATAGGTGCAATAACAATACCTACTATGCTGGCAGATGAACAGACCTCATATCTCGCTCCACTTACATTTACTTGTGCTTTTTATGGTTATTATATATCACAGATATCATGAATACCAGTATACAACACACCTAGTGGACAGAAAGTTCAGTTACATGTTAAATAGTGCATATCCTTTGCTGTCTTCATGAGATGGTATTTAGATCTTCACCATAAAAAGCACAAGTAAATGTAAGTGGAGCGAGATATGAGGTCTGTTAGCCAACGCTTTGATTATGAGCTCTTGTTGGGACAGGATGTCCTTTAATGTCTCACAGATTTTTGGGACTGGACATTTTCCTTTCCTTTTTTCCTGACCCTGCCGGACAGCTGATGGCGTTTCTGGGAAATCAGTGAAACAAGAAGCTCTTTGTTGGTGTGGGTTTAGCAACTCAATCGACTCTGTCCGATATCTCTCTCTCTCTCTCCGAGATCGCTCGCGAGCGCGACGCGACAGAGGAGCAGCGCGCGCGACGAGCGCGAGCGAGAGGTTCGAGAGCGGCGCGAGGCGCGCGCGAGCGAGCGGCGAGAGATAGCTCGGCGAGCTTAGGCGCGAGCGCGATCGAGAGCGCTGAGCGCGAGCGTCTCGAGCGGCGCTAGATCGCGCTCGCGCGAGCGTCTGCTCTCGCGCGCGCGAGAGAGCTTCTCTCTCTCGCTCTCTCCTCTCTATCTCTTCTCTATCTCTCTACTTCTATCTCTCTCTACTCGTCCTCTATATCTCGCCTCTCTATCGCTCCTCTCTCTCTCTCTCCTCTAGCTCTCTCTCGCTCTCTATCTCTCTCGCTCTATCTCTCTCTCTCTCTTTTCCTTCACGAATCTTGTGTTTTCTATCACGGCGGGTGTTGTGACGTTCAGATATCAGAGGGGTCAAAGGCTGGGAAGCCTGAGTGTGTCCGGCTGAAGCTGTTCACATCTGGACCAGCAGCACACGCTGGAACAGATCGTAACCGAGAGTCAGTGTTGCTTCCCACCTGTTGGACTGTGTTGAACTTAGACAGTGAACGTCATGAACTTTGACCTCTAGATGAACGGCATTTAAAAGTGAATCTCATGGAACCTCAAAAAACATTAATATGTGCACCGAGACAACAAATAATGGATAAGTTTCTGATTTTTGCAACTCAAGTGACGCCAAACAGAATTGCAACAGTAATTGAGTTTTACACAGAATTGACTTTATTAAAATTCTGCCGTTGTCTACTCACCGTACTAGTTCATCTATGAAACACAGATGAAGATATTTTGATGAACCCTGAGAGTTTAGTGTCATTCCACTGTAAGTCCATTCTACCAAAACATTCAAGCTTTAAAAAGTTAACAAAGACATTTAAAACAATCCATGTAAACGTAGACTTATGAATATAATGAACAGATGTAACAAGTACATTGTGTTTTATGGGAAGTGTTCCCGGTTCCGGTTGACCTAAGTAATGCAGCCTAACAATCCTTTAACGGATTTGAATATTAGAAGCGTATTAGTGTGTTAAGTGTACGCCAGGTTTAAGAGATGGGTCTTTAATCTAGATTTAAACTGACAGAGTGTGTCTGCCTCCCGAACAGTGTTAGGTAGATTGTTCCAGAGTTTGGGCGCTAAATAGAAAATGGATCTGCCACCGGCAGTTGATTTTGATATTCTAGGTATTATCAAATGGCCAGAGTTTTGGGATCGTAGCGGATGTGGAGGACTATAATGCAATAAGAGACAGTGGCTGTCAAATGAGAGATTGCTATCAAATAGCACACCTAAGTTCCTGACTGATGATGAAGAATCGAGAGAGCAGCCATGAATTGTTAGACAGTGTTCTAGTTTATTACTTGTGGGAGGTTTAGGTCCGATAATTAACACCTCTGTTTTTTTCAGAATTTAATAGTAAGAAATTATTCGTCATCCACTTTTTTACATCAACTATGCATTCCATATAATATTATAAACATTGATCAACACATATCTATAGAGCACATCACATATGTGACCCTGGACCACAAAAGCAGTCATAAGCAGCACGGGTATATTTGCAGCAATAGCCAAAAAAACATTGTATGGGTCAAAATTATCGATTTTTCTTTTATGCCAAAAATCAGTTGAATATTAAGTAAAGATCATGTTCCATGAAGATATTTAGAAAATTTCCTACCATTAATATATCAAAACTTTTTTGATTAGTAATATGCATTGCTAATAACTTCATTTTAACAATTTTAAAGGCGATTTTCTCAATATCATGATTTTTTTGCACGCTCAGATTCCAGATGTTCAAATATTGTCCTATCATAACAAACCATACATCAATGGGAAGCTTATTTATTCAGCTTTCAGTTGATATATAAATCTCAATTTCGAAAAATTGACACTTAAGACTGATTTTGTGGTCCAGGTTCACATATGGTAAATAGAAACAACTTTAAACGCTTGACACGCGATTTCTTCTGCATCAAGAAAGCACATTTTGGTAGAATTTACTTTCAGTGAACAGAAATCTGTAAGATTTCTAAATATCTTAATTTGTGTTTCGAGGATGAACGAAAGTCTTATATGTTTAGAATGAGGTGACGGTGAACAATTGATGACAATTTGCATGCTTGGGTGAACTAATCCTTGAATTGTCATGGAAAATAGTATCACAATGCAAAATATCTTATTGGTAGTAAAAATGGTTGATGATGTGATCTGAACTAGCGAATGTCTCCTCTTCATCTTACCATATAAGGTCATCTTTGCTTCACCTCAACTGCTCGGTTGCCAAATCCTCCACCCCATCTATAAAACTGATCCTTTGAAGATCTTTTTGATGTGAATAAATGTTTGCACATCTTATAAAGAAAGCAAACCGTGATAATCCTCGGCTCCTGCCAGGTTATGATTGTGGAGTTTAGTAGAGTTTAGTTGCTGGCTTCTTTACATATTTTGTTTTGAGTGATGATAATACATGGGTTGGTGGTATCTCTTGACATTTTGACCCAGTTTATCATTTTCCACACTTCCATAGTTAATGTGTTGTCTTCCTGTTCACTAGACAACCGATAGCCTGGAAATGTCTGAAGAATCGCCGTATTTAGTCTAACAAGGATATTGGATAAGTGCCAGTAACTCTCTCGAACAGAAATCCATTTATAGTAGAACTGAGATACACAGAGGTGATGGGCTTCTACTTTTTCCACCCAGTAAGTTTGATTGAGTCGTTTGCAAATTTGAGAGTCATGTGCAGATGTTTTAAACATACTTGAGGGTTGGGGATTTGAAGAAACTACAAGTATGCTACTTCAAATCAAGTGACTTGCTTGATTGAGAAAGAGGTGTGCTCTTGCTTATTACATTACTTATTCACCCAGACGTATAATTTAGGTCTGACAGACAATAAAACAAGCAAACTGTGCTTTTTTTTTACCGTTGCATGAGAGACCAGAGCCATATCTAGAGACCTGAAAGCTACAGAGACTTGGGTACATTTACATTTAGCTGAAGCTTTTATCCAAAGTGACTTACAATTGCATTCAGGTTATACATTTTTAATCAGTATTTATGTTCCCTGGGAATCGAACCCACAACCTTTTTCGCTGTTAACGCAATGCTCTACCACTGAGCCACACAGGAACATGTGCTCTTTTGTAATTTTTTACATTTGGTAGAAACCTTTATCCGAAGTGACTTGCATTGCATTCATGGTGCATATATCATGCATTCACTGAGAATTGAACCCATGCCATTGCTAGTCTAAGTACATAGTAGTTAAAGATACATACAAGTGGAACTGTTTTTCTTTAGATTTTATTTTCTTATTTTTTTATATCCATTAAGCAAGCAATGCCTTATAAACCAATACGCAACCACATACTGTAGCAACACAGCAAAAACACTTATGTACAGCCCAATCTAGCCTAGCTGATTTTGAAAGCAAGTACACATCCCGAATGAACACCCTCATTCTCTTGATCACACCTTATTACATAATAAGAGTCTTTTTTGTTTGTTTGTTTGTTTGTTCTAAACCATAATGTAAACCTCAAGAACACTGGGTCCCGGTTTATGTATCTGTAACTACATTTAAAAAAATTACTGTGTGTGTAAATGTTGGTTTATAACACTCTTGTGAGACTCACATTTACATTTTCTGCAATAGAGTTTTGACTCACACTTTGTTTTACAAGTACATGCATTTACAGTAACGTAAGGTAACAATTGATTACGGAGTAAGCCCAAAGTATACTTTGGTTTTATATGTATGCCAGATTTCTATTTATACTTCTAAAACAAGTATATAAAAAATAAAGTAAAATAAAGTTTGCTACCAAATTTTGAATATGAGAAGGATGTGGACAGTCGACAGTGTAATTACATATGTAATAACATATGTAATAACATAAGTATAAGCACAATGTAATAATTGATATATTGTATACAATTATTTTTCATAATAAGTGCACTTTTAAAAATAAAAGTTCCAAAAGTGTTTTCACAGCTATGTCATAGAAGAACCATTTTTTAAAGTTCTTAAAATAACCTTTTTCTACAATTTAATAATCCCAAGAACGTTTCTATGGATCTTAATGGTTCTTCATTGAACCATCAATGTCTTTATTTTTAAGAGTGTATATTGTAGTTAACAATTTCTTTCATAAATTGGGACCAAATTTAATTTTCACTTGTTTGCACCAAATAGAGCAGAATACACACTATTTACTTCTAAGGTCATTGGATCCCTTGCAGCCACCTGATCATTGGCCATCACGTGACAATAATTAATCCAAGAGCAGGACGAGCTGCTGCTGTGATCCGGGGAGCAGACAGACTGTGCTTTTTTGTGCCGTATCTCACGACTCTTTCAGCCCACATCTGGCTTTTGCAGGAATGTTTTGTCCATGTGAAAGTGGTTTACACAACAGATACACACACGAGTCGCCAGCACTCTTCACAGCAGCAGCAGGTCATTTCTTCCTGTGAGGGGTGAGAAGATTATCATCATGAATCTGGTTGAGTTTGAACTGAAGTAAAGCATGTGAATCGTATTGTGCTGTAATGTCAGTTGTGTAACTCTGCCTGCATTGCGTCTTTGAAGCAAACATTGTTTCTTATCGGTCTGTTCCTCTGAGAACATCAGACGTTCTTTACACTGAAACCGAGCCTCTTTTATCCAAACCACAACTCTGGCTTCATCCACAGATACATTAAATCACAGTAGAATACAGCAATTATTGTAAACAATTTACCAAAAAGTTCATTTTGAGTTACTTCTGTAATCTAAAAGAGGCCCACCCTACTGATCTGAAACAGCCAATCACAACAGAGCATATTTACATATTACAATGTTAAAGAGACACTACAGTTCAAATGTTTGGTGTCTGTAAGAAACGAATGTTTATTTAAGCAAACTGATCAAAATTGACAGTGAAGGCTATTCAATTAAAATCTATTTCAAATAAACGCTGTTCTTTAGAATTTTCCATTCATTAAATAATCCTGAAAGCACGGTTTTCGTGAAAATATTAAGCAGCACAGCTGTTTTCAACATTGATAGTATTATGATTGATTAAAAGTAAATCAGCATATTAGGATGATTTCTGAGGGACCGTGACTGGAATAACACAGGTAGCTACTGAGGCTACGTTTACACAACGTTTGATATGATGACACCTATCGTCAACTATTACGATAGAAGCACAGAGAAACAATAAAACATTAACACCCAATCAGAATCCATCCTGCTATAACGAGCTGGAGAATTTAAAGCGGCAGACGAGCGTGCGCTTAGAATAAACAGACGATATCATCCGCTAATATCGTTATCTTTATAGTTGAACTGGGCTTAAGAGCGCAGTCTTACCGACCCTAAACAGTTATGAGCAAAAGCATCCGGTATAATTGTTTGGCTCAGAGAGGGGATAGAAATTTGTCATGAAAACTAAATTATGACTTGTCTTTTAAAAGTGGACTTACTTGATTTTCCTGTTGTTTGTGGCCACACTGAAGACTTTTTAAGGTCAGTATTTTTTTCAGTAGGACTGGGAAGAGATTTCTTGGTAAAGACTTTTCTCTGCTGTAATTGAGTCATTGTGCTTGTGTGCCGTCTACCTATTTTTCCTCAGACAATCCGAAGCAAAGCCACTTTTCTAAACACTATGATTTGCCATTTTAGCATTAGGATTAGAACTTGGATTAATACATCTGTCTGGTTTTATACAGACAGACTTTTGCGCATTTAGCCTGGCTATTTGCCAAAGAACATCCCATTTAGATACGACCTTCTAACGGATATGAAAACAACCAAGGATTAGCAACCAAAAATTACAAGAAGTATGTACTGTAAACTTTAAAATGATGTTTTCGGTAGTAACAAGTACAACGCTAACTCAGAATATAAAGTATTTCTCATTGTTGATGCCTGATTCCTCGTAAATGACTTGTTGGTCAAAACCAGCCAATCGGCTTAGAGCTTGCCGGATGGAGAAAGTTCTTGAATTCTGCTGATGATGAGTGAAGGCTGTGTCTGAGTGTGTTTGTCGTGTGTGTGTGGCAGTGCTGAACCAGCAGACCCATCAGCAGCACCTCCACCAGCAGCAGCAGCAGCAGCAGCAGGTCCAGGTGCAGGGCTCCCAGCAGCAGAGCTCTCAGCCCATGATGAACATGAATGGCCCCATGAGCACCCAGCAGCACCAGCAGAAGATGAGGCTCCAGCGCATCCAGATGGAGCGAGAACGCATCCAGAGGAGACAGGAGGAGCTACTGAGACAGGTGAGTGTCTGCTGGAGAAGCAGACCACCTGAACTATTACAACAAATATAGCGTAAAGGGCAAAACAGACAAATAACAGGATTTCAGAACGGTGACAGACTAAACATTTTAATTTAAACCAAAAATTATTATTTTCATGCTGCTTTGAAGAATAATATATGTTTCTTGATTCCTCAAAACCCAGCAGTTGTCGCCAGCATGCTCTTAAAGGTTGATTTGAAGGGAAAAGTTATGATTTCCAAAAAATAAAGACCTATAAATGTAAAAAATTACTTGTTAACTCAACATTTAAAATTTGACAAACATAAAACTAAACTGTGTAATAGAATTAGTGCTGTCAAATGATTAATCACATCCAAAATACAAGTTTTTGTTTACATAATAATATATATGGGTACTGTGTATATGTATTATGTATTTATAAACACACATGCATATATATATATATATATATTTTTTTTTTTTTTTTTTTAGAAAAACATGTTATGTTTATATATTAAGTATATTTATGAATAATATAAATTAAATGAAATACATATATGCATGTACATGTAAATATTTTCAAAATATATACTGTATGTGTGCGTATTTATAAATACATAATAAATATACACATATATTATTTAAACATTTTGTTTTATTTTGGATGCGATTAATGGCAAATAATCGTTTGACAGCACTAAGAACATTTTTATATTTGATGAAATGTTAGCTTACAACCTAAAGAACCTGAAAAAAATGCTTAAAATGTTTACAAAATATCAACTAACTGCAATAAATAAGTTTGTTGCATTACTAGAACAACTAAATCTGAAATAGACAGAAGCTTTAAAGAGAAAAAAAGCTTATAAAAAATACAAGAGCACAACAAAATGACAACTGTAAATTAAAACTGAAAATATAAATAAGGAAAGGTAATTCAAGCTAATAATAATAATTGTTTTGTTACTGTTTATAATTATATGTGTGAATAAAATAGAAGATGTTTTCCAACAGAGGACATGGGGTCATGAAAAATAAGTCTTGTTTGAACTTTGCCGCCATCTAGTGTTACAGAAGCTGTGGCAAAAGCCTCAGCAAGGGACATAAATCAAAGTTCAGCTTTAAAGAAATGATTCAAAGGAGAACACATCAGTCCAGCCGCGGGAAAGCAGCGGCAGGCTAACCTCACGCAGCTTGTGTTTATATGAAACATCTCTGAATCCTCTGTGACTCTGTTCACTCGGTTTGTGATGATGGATGTGTTTTGCTGTTTGAGGACGCGTGCTGTTTGCATATGTTTGTGAACTAAGAACAGCTTAAAGAAAGATGAGTCAGACATTGGTTTCTGGTTCTGGACGTCGTCCACGCTTTTCTTCTGGACTGAATTCTTGCAGCTGTTTTTGTGAACACGCACCACCCTGAATCTCTTCTATATATAAACTGCTCTGACCGGGATTTATGAGCTGAAATCTGGAGCTTATCGTTTTATAAATCCGTTTACATTCATTTGTGTGATAAATGTAGTATTAAAACTTAGATTATTATTTAAACTCTGAAGTTATTAAAATCATTTTTACAGTTTTAGCTTTATAATAATTTTTTAGGGTTTTAGCTTTTATGTTTTCATGACAATAAGGGTTCTGAAAGTAAATTCAGATATTAGTTACTGTACAAAAAAAGTAAATGCATGCACAATGTAACATTTGGTTACACTTTTTTTTAAGGTATCCTTGTTACAGTGTACTATATGTTTAAGTCCTGATTGAATAATATTAATTAACTACATGTGCATAACTAAATGTGAGCCTGAAGCACAAAAGCAGTCATAAGCAGCACGGGTATATTTGTAGAAATAGCCAACAATACATCGTATGGGTCAAAATTATAGATTTTCCTTTTATGCCAAAAATCATTAGGATATTAAGATCATGTTCCATGAAGATATTTAATACATGTCCTACCGTAAATATATCAAAACTTAATTTTTGATTAGTAATATGCATTGCTAAGAACTTAATTTGAACAACTTTAAAGATGATTTTCTCAATATTTAGATTTTTTATCTATCTATCTATCTATCTATCTATCTATCTATCTATCTATCTATCTATCTATCTATATCTATCTATCTATCACTCTGTCTGTCTCTCTGTCTGTCTGTCTGTCGCTCTCTCTAGATAGATAGATCGATAGATATAGATACATCCCCCAAATAAACCCCACACAAATATTATATATAAAACAACTGCTATTTCATTAGTTTTAATTTATATTTTGGTATAGAATAAATGACAGACATATAATTTATGTATGTGTATATATATATATATATATATATATATATATATATACAATACAATTTAAATTACATTTATATTCAATTTACTGTATGTTTCTGACAATCACACTGGCACTAATACCTGTAAATACAGTGTATATTGAGTTTATTTGAACAGAAGCAGTAAAGCAGTTTTATGAACACTGATATGAGGTTTATTTCAGTGACTGGGTATTAATGTTAGTTCTTCCTCTCAGTGTTTCAGTTCCTGGTGTTAATGTGTAACCGTCTCTAATGGTTAACAGAGTGAATGTGGCTCTGCTGACACATGAAAGAGATGTAAAGCTGCGAGTATGCTCGGGTTACAGTGTGTGTGTGTGTTTCTCCAGGAGGTGGCGCTCCGGCAGCTGCCCATGGACTCTGATAATATGGCACCGGTGGCACCAAACATCAGCTCTCCACCAATGACGCAGGGCAACATGCCCAACAACAGCGCAGACCCCTTCCTCAACAGGCAAGTGTGCCCTTTACCATCTCAAAGCTCTCAGTTTAATGTTACAAATGAGTTTGACTTGGTCCAGATCGGCCAGATTGCTCTCTGAGTGTGTGAAGTCGTGTTAAAGGTGTGTGTGTGTGTAGCGGGCCGTATCACTCGCGGGAGCAGAGCACAGACAGCGGGCTGGGACTGGGCTGCTACAGCATCCCCACCACTCCTGAAGACTTCCTGAACAGCATGGAGGAGATGGACACAGGTACAGCACAAACAGCATAGAGCATGGCATTAGTGTTATTTTACTTGTTAGTGTTTTTCTTCATTTCTGGCCATATTGCCGGCTTGATTGATTGATTGCACAGACACTGTTGGAAGAGAGCTGAGCTGGATGCTGGCATCATCAATGAACTGACTTTAACTGGAAAAACTGACTATTAGTTAATGTCCTCTTGCATTATTAATAAACAATTTAATTGATTTAATTTAATTAAATCTAACAAGTAGATGTAATTTTTATGTTTCCCATTTCATTTAAAGGTTTTATATATATATTTTTTAAGTTTTAGCAAGTTTTTTTTGTTATATTAGAAATTCAACTAAATGAAAATGAGAAATAAACTAGCTAAAATAAAAGTAAATAATTTAAAGTCTTTCTGTATAAGTTATTTTGTCATTTAATATTTATTTTGGTTAATGTAAAAAAATGAAAAAAATATTTTAAATTTGTAAGTTTAATTAGTTTTGTGGCATTTTGCACTGCATTATGACATGACAATATTTTGCACGAAAATAAGCACATTTTCCACCGGATTTCTTCTGCATTATTACTTTGAGATATATATATTTTTTTTTTGTGATTATCTTTCTTTTTTATCTTTTTTTTACCTAAATCGGTATACATTTAAGATCGTACAACAAATACTACCTTTTTTTATATTTAATATTTAAATAATTCATACAGTATTCTGGTATAGCAAATATTAGAATTTGCTTGTCATAGAAATTATTAATGTCATAGTAATTACATCATTAATTGTCTTGTCTTAATGGTACTAAAATAGATAAAGGTCCCTAGTGTTTTCTAAAGAATAATAATAACATAACATAATAAAATATAATATAATATATCTGTAAATATAATTTTTACAGTTTAAGGGTTTTTTGGGCCACTTACCCATGACATTTTGTATTTATACGCTGTACATATTGTATACTTGCAGTATATGTTGCTTGTAAAGTTAGAGTAGATAGTGTATTGTACATATAACTCGTAATACGTTATACCCATTTAAATGCATGTCCATTTTTTTCAATGGTAGCGTTCTGCGTTTCCTCGTCATTTGATTTTGGGGTGAAATATTTTAAAAAGCTTTTGTGAGATTTCATTTGCACTTTCTGTTAATGAGTTACATACTGTGTCTCTTCTAGGGATGTAACGATTAACCGCGAGCCGGCTGAGAATCGATTCATATATGTGACGGTTGAGATGCTAAACGAATCAGGGTTCAGTTTGGGGAAGGAGTTTATATGAATGCATGTTTGAGGGGAACTTACTGTCTTTTGAAAAGTGTAGATGGTATTTTTTATTTTCATCTTGCGTCTGTATAATGCATATTAAAGTTGATAAGTGCAGCGCTGCTTTGTTTACAGCGGAAACCAAGGAAACTATTAAAGCGCCACCTGCTGGCCGCGAGCGAATCTGCGTCTCATTCAGCTCTCTTCAGCTTCATTTCATGCTGATATTATGTATACGGTAGTTTCACAAAACTGAAGACCTCTGTTTTTGCTTCATATTTAGAAATTATACAATTTAATTCAGATTAAAAACTGCTCGTGTTGCATGCATGCAGCATCTTTGTTTGGATGATGATTAAAATGCAGCGGTTGCCTCTCATTTAAATGGAAAGGGCACAGACAAAGCCTTTTGTTTATATGAAGATATTTATTTTATTTGTGTTACTTATTTATTTGATTTGGAGCTGGTTTTAAAATTGTAGTTTAGTTTTGTTATTTATGTTTGCATTTTGTTATTTAGCAGACGCTTAAAGCGACTTACAAATGATGACAATGGAAGCAATCAAAACCAACAAAAGAGCAATAATATGCAAGTGCTGTATTAGTATATTATTAGTGTTATATTTAAATTTCACAAAGAAACGTGCTGCATTTTGTCCGAGCAATAATAAAAGGAAAAAAAAATTGAATCGGGAGTTGAGTGAATCATTACATCCCTAGTCTCTTAAGGAATTAATTCTAAAATAGACCACTAAATCAATTAAACATATGCAGTATAACATGTTTAACTCCCCGTGCCAGTGATGGCTTGAGATCGCACACGCCTGCGCTCTTCAGTGAATGAACATGATTGTTAGCTAGTTTTATAGATGTTTGGAGGGTAATAATGACCTTTTATGACTGCTAAGGAAATGATTTTTCCTCCCTAACCTCCCGTCTTCTTGTTTGCAGGTGAGAACATGGTGCCGGTCAGTATGAACATGCCCCAGCAGAGCCGTTTCCCAGACTTTCTGGACTCCATGCCCGGCACCAACGTAGACCTGGGCACCCTGGAGGGCGCAGACCTCATGCCAATCCTCAACGACGTGGAGTCGGTCCTGAACAAGAGCGAGCCCTTCCTGACCTGGCTCTAGACTCACACTCACCACACTAAAGACTATTTTATATAAATACACATATATTATATTATATATTAAATCAGCCTCTTCCTCTAGTTTCACTTTTTAGGTGTCAGTTTTGTACCCTCTCGAGAACAATGCCAAAGTGTTTAGCCTGCGAACAAATAAGCGTGCACGCTTCAATCAAAGCGTAGTGGAGGAAGACAGACGTGTTTGTTTAGTAACTGATGTTGGGTTGATTTGATTCTGACTGTTTGTGTTCAGAATGAGTACATCGATGGCCTCATTAGTGTCTGATCATGTTTAACAGGCACGCTTGTGTGTTTAACCTGGAGTTAGGGTTAGTAAAGCTTTACCGGGTGAGTCTCGCCAAACCTGTCATCAATGTATGCAAGCTTATTTCTGCCACGGAATAAAATTATAAGAAGATATTTGCCACTTTATTCACAATTTTGACTGTTTTTCTTGCAGTTGTGAATTCTGCATGTAGTCAGTCTGAAACACGTAATTGCGAGATGTAGCTGAGAATTCAGAGAAAAGGACACTCACGAGATTTTAACACTCAATTGTAATAAAAAAGATAGAACTGCGAGATGCAAACTCACAATACTGACTTTTTTTCTCAGAATTGCGAGTTTTCTTTGTAATTTTGACTTTCTCTCAGAATTTGGAGTTTACTTCTCATAATTCTGCCTTTTTTTTCAGAATTGCGAATTTTCTTCGTAATTTTGGCTTTCAGATTTTGCGAGTTTACTTCTCATAATTCGGACGTTTTTCCCAGAATTGTGAGTTCTCTTCATAATTTTGACTTTCAGATTTTGCGAGTTTACTTCTCATAATTCGGACGTTTTTCCCAGAATTGCGAATTTTCTTCGTAATTTTGGCTTTCAGATTTTGCGAGTTTACTTCTCTTAATTCAGACTTTTTTCCCAGAATTGTGAGTTCTCTTCATAATTTTGACTTTCAGATTTTGCGAGTTTACTTCTCATAATTCGGACGTTTTTCCCAGAATTGCGAGTTAACTTCATAGTTTTGACTTTCTCAGAATTTGCGAGTTTACTTGTTATTTGTATTTTCTCAGAATTGTTAGTTTTCTACGTAATTTTGACTTTCAGATTTTGCGAGTTTACTTCTCATTGTTCAGACTTTTTTTCAGAATTGCGAGTTTTCTTTGTAATTTTGACTTTCTCTCAGAATTTGCGAGTTTACTTGTTATTTTTATTTTCTCAAAATTGCGAGTTTACTTCTCGTAATTTTAACTTTTATCAGAACTGTGGGATTATAGCTCGCAATTTCAAGATATAAACTACAATTGCAAGAAAAAAAGACTAAATTGTGAGATAAAAGTCACAATTATGTTTTTTTTTTTATAAAAATAAATATTTCTTGGCAAAAATAAGCTTTGATAAATATATATATATATATTTGGATCAATAACAAGAGGTAAATACCTAAAGAAAATTAACCCAGATTTTAGGACCATTGGGATGTTTTGAATAATAATTAAGCACATTTGCCTTAAAAACACTAATGCGAATCCTGACCGAGAATAAGGATTCCAAACAAACACAAAAATAGAACAAGCAAATGTCTTGCAGTAATGTGATTGTTTTTGTATGACAGTAATGCGAAACAAGTTTTTGATTTAGATGTTATCATTTCTCAAGGATGTTTAATTGTCAGAAAATCGAAATGGTCCTTACGTTTTCATGAGATTCACCCAGCTTTTTCACTTTTTGCCAAATCAGTAGCACAAGTGTGCCTGTCAAAGCTTTACATTGTGACTTTATATCCAACGAATAACTTTCAGATGTGTTTTACTTTTATTCCAGTTTAGCTATTGTGTGAAGCTCATGATGGCATTTGTAGACAAGCGTTTCATATCATATATGTTTTTATGTACTGCTACAGTATTCTTATTTTCTATTCTGTGCTCTTGACATCTGGTGCATTTAATTAGTTTGCAGTTTAGTATTTATCAAGAGCTATGAACTTCTTTTTAAATAGATTTTAGATTTGTTTCCTTTTTTCCGGAATTTTTAATATTTTTGGAACACTACAAATATACTGATCTAGTCCCTCGAAATCTTCAGGGAATATCTACTAAGTATTTTCTGATACCAGAGATAATTTTGCCTTCATTTGAATTATTTTTAGGGGCCGATGCTTGTTTTTTTATTGATTTTAAGTACTCCGGCTAAAATCCAGTTCGATATATAAACATACAAATATGTTTTTTTTTCTACACAGGTCTAATTTTTGTATTGCATGTTTGATCTGTTTGATATTCATAGCATCGGGGGTGTATAGACCCACCTCACCGTGACTTCTTTATTGTTTATGGTTATGTTATAGATGGGTTATGTATTGAAGTGTGTTGGATTTGGCATGCGGGGTGATTTTTAGTAGCTGAAGGTCAAACTGAGCTCATGACGTCCTTCATAAGGACCGAGCGGTTAAGTAGCGAGTCAGAAAGAGCCGATACGAGCTGTTCTCGAACCCGAGTGACCTCAGAGACGTCGGTTTCTTCAGTTTCGGACAACTAAGGATGAGATCGGGTGGGCTTGAGTGGCCCGTTCTGCTTCAGGCACTCAGCAAGAGGGACTGTTTAATGATTTAAAAACAACTTTCTATGATATTGACAGCTTTTTTCTGAATCTAAATCATGCAATATCTCACCGAGTTGAATATATGGCTTCGGATACATAATATGGCAATTTTTTGGTGAGATGAAATCTGGTGTGTCATCTGTACCGGTTGATGCCAGACTTATGTAGCGCTCGACACTTCAGCATGCTTTAGGTTTTGTAAGATTGGATGTTGGTCATATGCTGGAAAGCTCAGAAAACAAACTGCGTATCACGGAAATATGATGGCGGTGCACTATACGTGAGAAATGTGGCTGTACCCTGTAAGTAATCTATAAAAGTGTCTGTGAAATCAAAAAGGAAAAGAATAAAAAGGTTTTATTAGCGTGGATGTGTAGTTGTGTTTTTTTATGAGCTCGTGAGATTAAAAACTTTGGATGAACACAATTTATTCTCATTGTTATTGGTAAAAAGATATGAATAGTACTGAATGTGTACTTTGTATCTTAAAAGCATTAAAAAAACTACTGGCAGATAATATAATATTAATACACATCCACCACTTAAGTGGATATTCATCAAATACAAGTTTTCAACAGAAAGTACGTTAAAGTATACCTTGTTTTAGTTTACCTTAAATGCTTGTCAGTAAATTATCAGTATATTATAGCCATAATTCAAAGACAATAGAAGTAATAATGAAAATACATTTACAAAAAAATGTACTCAAGTCCTACTTAAGTGCCTCAAAATCACTCTAAACTTCTCAAATTTGAAATATAATAAATTTTCATTTCATTTCAATTAGCATGCAAGTGTCTGAAAACAGTGTGTTCTTGTAAAGTTTATTATTTCGTTATTAAGAACTAGTTTAAAAAGTATGTTAAGTGGATTTCTTTTTTTAAAGGGATGCATGAATTGTCTTTTTTTATGTTTTGTGCAAACATGGTTACATTATAAGTGTTTTGGGGTTGAATTTTATAGATTTTAAAGCTCTGCAAAATCTTTGGTTAATGTGAATTTCCATAGACATCATACTTTTTATGTGACCTATTTCCTAGCATGGTTTTCAATGAGGAAATAAATCAGGAATTTAAATTAAATATGGAATTTGTTGGATTGTGAAAAGTGGGCGTTGCATAGAAGAGACCAAATCACATTTTGATAAAAGATAAAACTATTTATTGCATGTGATGATGAAAAATCACCAGGTACAGTAAATAAATGAAGAACATACAGTATAAGAAGGAACATTTTTTATTGAATACAAAATTATTGGTGCAAATATAATGGCATGTAAAGGAAAGTTGGCTTCTTCTCAGATTGATCCACAAGGCCAAACAAGTCTAATGCTGAAATAAAAGTGCATGGACAAAGAAAAATATAATAGGTAAATTATTAACAGATATATGGGTCCTTCCAAGAAGTCAGTGCCTTGAAAAAATGTAAAATAAAATAAGTTCAATCAACATTTTTAATATCCATTAAATGAAGACACCTTAAAATGACAAGATATTGATTGTGCCATCTCAGGCAATGCGTAAATGATTCTTTTTATGACTATTTTTCGACCTCATATTTTGGTATTTTTGTCAACCCTGTTACCGACACAGGCGTTACTAAATACTATAGTTCAATTAGAACTGATACTTTTCACATTATTTTGATTTGAACTGATATTATTTCACATTACAGTAGTTTAGTCCCTCTTTTCACTGGATTTTAAATATATACAAATATATACTGTATATATATATATGTCATTCAGATGACCAAGAACATCCTAATTTTGGAGGGTGACCACATGTCAATTAAGTAAAATATATATTTTTACACAAGAGATATTAAAAAAGTTTTGTCCAAAATAAAATTAAGTTACAATGGAAAAACCTAGGCTGTATCAAACATAATTTGTCACATTTGTATGAAATTAACGACAGTAACAGGATTGACGTCACAGTCACAGGACTGACCAGAGTAACAGGGATGACCGGACACACATTCTTCAGCACACTGCAAATATTTGTTTGCATAATACTGTACAGTTTTACATTTTCTAAATAGCATTATATTGTTTTGCACGTACTTGGCGTAGTTGAATGGCAATATTAAACAGTCAATTTTTCAGTTAAAGTCAGTTCATTGTTGATTTAGCAGATTACGTTTCTAAGAGATCTAAGGTTTCAAGGGTATTGTATTTAGATAATGCGCCCATCTGTTTGTCTGTGTCCCCTCACAGAACTTCAAATATACTGATCTAGTTCAATTATTAGGCAAGGAAGATGATCAGATCTTAGTTTTTGTGATAATCTGAAACCAAACCAACATCTTGACTTTCTTGAACATTGCAAGAGTGGGGTGAAGATCTGCTGTCACCTTGCTGCTCTAGATTGTAAATTAATTTGCATGCATTATTGACAAGAATTTATGGGGGGAAATTTGTATTATTGAGAGTGATCATCATATCCGTCATTAACAACAATGGTAATAGTAACAATACCAATGATACTGACTAAAATGTAACTCATATGCCACTGAACACTCAGAGTGGCCTTTAAACATGTTTGCATTTTACACAGACGATCTTTAAAACAGGGTGACACCTAATCTATGTTATCCCTGTTACCCAAATGTCAAAACCTGTTACCCTGAAAAGTAACAGGGATGACAGTAACAGGTTTGACGATTTCAAACTAATTTGCTAATTGCCAGCTAATAGTCAAGTTCAAAAAACACATGTACACTTTGAAAGGATTTTACTTGTAGATATTGATTATATAAAATGTCAGGGGCGCGGGAACAGGTGGTACTGAGGGTGCTGCAGCACCCCCTGTTTTTTTCTGTGGGCAACTGTAAACTGTTGTGAATAAAAAAAAAAAAATTGGCTAAATTTGTTATAATAAAGATTCATTTAAACATTTCTATGGTTGCTCCGATGTTTATAACATTTAGTTTACATTGGCTATTTTGCTATCTATTTCTATGTGATCTTCGACATATTTACCATTTGCCCATTAATTTAACAGTTGTAAGAATTAAAGTTATCAAAGTTATTAAACTGATGCAGGGCTATTTGATGCGTGCGTTGCGCACATCCTGCCAAATCATGCACGCAGCACTGCCAATGCTTGCTTTTATGTTTGTGAATGTTATGTTTGTGTTGTGGGATCTGTAGGTTGTGGCTTAAAAGCGGAACATGGAAATATCATGGATGTACTGGAAGAAAAAAACAACTTTTATTTTTTTTGTTCTCAACGATATGAGTCTTTCCCTTCTCCCAAAACAGCTTATAGCTACCTATTAAAATAGTTCAGTTTTGTATGTAATGGAAAAGTGATTAGACTATGTTTCGTTTTTTTTTCATAAAGTTAATTTAGAAAAACCTTGGGAGCATTTTTTGTTCGTTAAATGTTTTTTAAGCAACGACCAAGCAGCCAGCATCAGAGTTGATCGCCTATGTTTGATTAATTTAGCCTTATCAAATCATCACGACTTGACTAAAATAAAATCGATAGATAGGCCTATAAACAGTTCAAGCATATCACAGTGTTAGTTTAAATGTTTAACCTATATAAATGTGCAATATCCAACAGTTTGTGTGGAGAGTGGAAGCTGAAGCGAGCTTTACAGGACATGGAGGCTCCAGCGTGGTCACTTGGATTCCCTTTCGAGCTTTCACGAGACATCACGGAGAATTCTCCGTTATGGGAACACCTTCCCTCCAACCTTTCCTGAAGCCCTATTGGCTCACGCCAGTCAAACTGACTGGCCAATTGTCGCACAGCATGCAAATATGACGAGCTCGGGAGGCAGTATAAATGCAGAGCCCGCGACAATTACATCAGAATCTTTTCCTTCACGACCGATTCCTGTATGATGACGTCCTACTGCCGTATCTGCGCGGGACCGATCGAAAACCCGCCGGATGGCCACGACCACTGCATTGCCTGCCTGGGCCTGGCCAACGCGGAGGCGGCACTGGAGGTGTCTGACTGCGCACAGTGTGTGGACCTGCCACTGCGCGTGCTGAGGACTCACCGAAACGTGGCCCGTGGCCTCTCAGGGCCAACGGTGCCGCTAGTGGGCCCCCCTCCCCCACTTGAAAGTGGGGACGACAATTTGGCGCGAAGCCACCGTTCTCAACGGTCGCCTCAATCCCCAGTTACCTTCTCTGATGGTTGTTTCCGTCCCCCTCCGTCCGTCGCGGACTTTGTTTCCTTCGGCCAGGAGGCCGAGGAGGACTCCATGTCCATCTCAGCCTCAGAGAAAGAAGAATGGGTTGGGTCGGAGCGGGATCCCTCCGACAGCGAAGGACCCTCAGACCTCCAAGAGGAGCTCATAAGAGTCATGATTAAGGCGGTCCAGGAACTGGAGCTCTCTTGGAACCCTCCAGAAGAGCCAGCCAAGAGCAAACTGGATTCCTGGTACTTCAGATCTAGCCGCCGTCAAGTGGACACGAGAACGTCGGTGCCGTTTTTTACCAACGTCCACGATCAGCTCGTTAAGACGTGGTCTGCGCCCCAATCGGCGTGCGTCCACTCAGCGACACAGGCCATGTTCTCACAGGTAGACGGGGCGGAAGCCCACGGGTACGTGCGCATGCCCCCCGTCGAGGAAACTGTCGCGGCACATCTATGCCCGGCGTCGGCCAAAACCATGGGCTCGGATATTAGCCTGCCTTCCAAGCCATGCAGGATGACAGCCCATCTAGCCAGCAAGGCTTACTCCTCGGCTGGGGAAGGAGCCTCCGCCCTACACGCTATGGCGGTGCTGCAGGTGTTCCAGGCAAAGCTCCTAAAATCCCTGGAAGGCGGGACCGCCTCACCGGAAGCGGTGAATGATCTGCGGGCAGCCACAGACTTCGCGCTGATGGCACTCTTTTGTGGGAGATGTTGCTTGTACAGTACATTATGCAGCCCTCTATGAGGTTGTTATCATTGTCGGCCCTGAGTTCAGTGCCGCGTACATGTCATGTTAGGTTATGCTGCTAGACACAGTGTTAACTCTGTACAGCCCCTATACTGTTGTTGCTAAATGTGTTCTGCCCTGCTCTCAGCGCAGCCCATGTTATCACTTGCCAGATATGCAAATTTAGTAGGCCTGGCGTGTGGGCGGTCATTGGCTTATCTCCACCTATCAGCTGTGAGCCCGTCCTACGAGCGCTGTTATTGGTGGGAATGCTACCTCGCGGTGCAGGCTGCCCATAGCCTCTCTCACGGCGGGATTGAATAGCGTTCCCATAACGGAGAATTCTCCGTGATGTCTCGTGAAAGCTCGAAAGGGAACGCTCCGGTTACTATCGTAACCTCGGTTCCCTGAGAGCGGGAACGAGACATCACGGTGATCGCCGTGATCACTGCTCGTCCAGGCAAGCGGTGTTAAGTATCAGATTCTGACGTAATTGTCGCGGGCTCTGCATTTATACTGCCTCCCGAGCTCGTCATATTTGCATGCTGTGCGACAATTGGCCAGTCAGTTTGACTGGCGTAAGCCAATAGGACTTCAGGAAAGGTTGGAGGGAAGGAGTTCCCATAACGGAGAATTCTCCGTGATGTCTCGTTCCCGCTCTCAGGGAACCGAGGTTACGATAGTAACCGGAGCGTTTTTTTCTTACAGTAAAAGCAACTTAAAATACACCGTGTGATTATTTTCTCATAAAGGTAAGAGTAATATATCATTTGGAACTGTAAAGGGTCTACTTTTATTTGTGTGCATTCACAATATCAACATTGTGCTTTTATAAAATAGGAAAACAGAGAATGCACTTTCTGCCGGTTTTGAACAAGAGCGCTTCAATGATGAACCGAAACTCGGCAATTCAAAACTGGCTCAGAGATATGATAAATATATCTATAGAAAGCTTTAAAATACTACTTTACAACGAAATAATTCAAAGCAAAGCAAAAACTCTTCATTAGCCTATGCAATCCGTTAAGATGCATATATTTCTCTCTGCGCGTCCAATGAGGAGATGGCGAGTCATTTTTCCCCATCACCTCACCATCTAAAATATAAAAATAAGGGAAAGCCTAAAACTGGCACGATTATAATTTGCGTTTTATTTTATAATTGTATTCAATAATAAAAAAAAGTGTGTAAATCTTTGTCCTTGAAATGTAAAGGATTTGCTGCAATGCAATTTTGTCTGACTGATAGGCCTATGTGAATTATTTATTGGCCTATCTTTTTAATCCATGCAGCAAATGCTTTAAAAACAGCTTTAAAATTACTTTATTGCATTCCAGATGCTTTTAAAATAACTTTTCACTATACATTTTAAGGGTTTTTAAGCTTGAATGTAGCTTGAATGTAAAACATTGTTATGAATTCATTGTAGCTTATTCCCATTTGTAAAATAGCTAATTGTTGTCTAACACGATCTCATGAAAGTGCATAGGCTATAGCACGATTTTCTGTTTTTATTTGGCGTAATATTTATATGCAGAAATTGACTACCCCCCCCCCCCCCCCTTAAATGCAGAAATTGACTGCCCCCCCCCCCAAGGCACCCCCTACATAAAACACCTTCCCGCCCCTGTAAAATGTAATATTTATTTTACATTTACATAAAAAAATGGTAACAGTAGTGACACTGCAAGATGTCCCTCTTCAGCCAAGCCTCATAAAACATCAAAAACAGAGTATTATAGAAGTGAGATAGAAACGTCCTTGTGTTTTAGGTGTAGGAATCCAGGTTTAGAGATGATGGAAACTTTGATATGATTTGAATGTACCTAACTTTACAACGGGTTTTTTTATGAGGGTAACAAGGTTGACATGAAATCAGGGGACACCAGTAAAATGATTCATATTTTGTCAGAAACAATGCAAACTTGTGTGAAAAACAATGCTTAACAATCAGATTGTATTTAGAACAATATGCAAATGAGATTTTGACATAAGTTTGCCTGCATTTTTTCAAATTAAAAGTCCTGCTGAAAACGAAAAATCATAGTGAGACAAAATTCTTACCCATGCCAGCATAAATGCTATTTAAAATAATATTTAATTGGCCTTTTTAATGTAATATTGATGCAAGCATACATAGTATTGCTATATTTTTAAATTGCAAATTTATTTGTTGTTATATTAAATCTATGTTGGATTATTTTTAAGGAAGGAAAAGGCACCGATCTCGTGGAATGACCCACATGCAAGTTAGCTTATTGTCCGATAAAAACAAACATTTAAAATTACAATTATTTAATGTTTCTGAGATTGAGAAAACCTTGTCCAATAATATCTTTTCTACATTAATTATTCATTATAGCTATATATCAAGTCCAGCCAGATTCCTCGTGTGTCCTGCAGGGGTCTCAGCATTGCCCCAAACATGTTCTATTGAGTGAGTTATTCTCTATTACTGTAATCTGTGCTGAGTACACTTAGTAACAAACACAAACATTGCGATTCACTTTAATGTGTAATTGCATACTTAATTGGCACATTTCATTTTGTATATTACACAATGCTGTTGTTGCTACTACTAAAGTGATGTTTGCAAGTCTGACAAGTTGCTGTGAAACGTTTCTATTGCACTGAGAAACAAATTTCATCAAGCAGCCAGATAAAGTAGCTATCACGAGGAAGATGATCAGAAATAAAGCATCAGTCACATGCATCATAGAGCATAAAGTTAATCATTCTTGTGTGAAGATGAGCTGCTAAACCCATCATAAAATAACATTCCCCTCATAAAACCACATCAATATCACACTGGCGGAACAACAAACATTTACTTTAGCCAGAAAGCCGTCTCTCAATAATAAACTTATGACATTGCATTAGAACTCTTATCAAGCACGCTATAGTGCGGTTTCAGCTTGAGCATCACGCTCTTTGCATATTTAGTTATGAAAAATGATGCAAATCATCTTCAGCTGGCCAGCTGTTGTTTATGAAGTAACCCTGAAGTCTCCAGAGAGTGTCAAGGGTGCTTCCCAGATCATCTCTCTGTCCCTCCTGCTTCCTGTTTTCTCCGAAAAAACCAAACCTTGCTGAGTGAGACGGAAAAGCACAAGCATAACAACAAGGACAGCCATGGGGTGCTTTTTAAATCAAGAGTTTATTAAGTATCAGATACTATTTTACTAATAAAACAATACATTTCAACCAATTTCCTGAGATAAAATAATAAAAATATATATATTTTATCAAATATTCCATTTATTTGCACGTTCCCTTTATCCATAAACACAACTTTTATGAAAATAAAACATTCTCCTACAGTTTGAATAAATATTCAATATTCTTTTTAGTATGTATCAATACACCCTATATCATATACATCTATATGAAACATTATATAACAATATACTGCATGTTGCCTTCATAAGGCATCAGCCATCAGGCAGATACAGCAAACAAGCACAGAAGAAAACAACATCCTTGTATAAATACAATCATGAGGTGAGAAACTGGTGAGAATTACAGATACGGATGTATGATTAGTCCTGGAGAACCATTGATCCGAGTGCATTCTGAGTGGTTTAGGAGCTCTGCGGAAAACACAAGGTTAAGTTATTTCAACATGTCAAACTAATGTTGAATCCACACATCAATAATCGATTTAAATTTCCATCAATAAGGTGCTTTATTGTTATCAGTGTTATCAGAGTTTGTGCGTACCCCGCAGCAGCCGCAGCAATCTCCACAGATGGTGCCGATGAGCCCGTTGATCACCTGGAAAGCACACAGACCGATCTGAACCAGACCAGTGATCAGCAGGATTGAGAACAGGGTCAGATGCCACGTGACGATGTCGCCCGGACCCTCGCATACATCCCACAGCGTTTTGTTGGACAGGTAGTTTCTGAAAGAACCAAATCAGGTTTTACATCACAGCTACTGGATTATCACTTTATTGCATTTAATTTGATAATAAACACGCACCCGTCAACAAATGGGTAAGTGGCGTTAAACTCTGGTTGGTACGTCCCATTAGGAAATTTGTAGTTAATGAAGCACTTGGGCCCGTGATTAATGGCCACACAAGACACAATAACGGAGTAACCGGCGCCCACAACTCCGGCCGCGGCGAACAGAATGGAGCTGAACATCTAGATGCAAGCAAACCAAATGTTAAAAATGAAACACAAAATGCACAGGTGTAGTTTTGGTGTCAAAGGGGGTGTTTTCTCACAGCAAAACGTTTTCCGCAGCTCTCATTCCCACAGCAGCCGCAGCAGTCGTTGTTCTTCAAGCCCAGGAAAACCAGAGCAGGGAAAATCATCTAAACAAACAACAGCTCGTTACTTAAGCCTATAAGTTCATTCCTGCAATAATTAAACGCATTACAAAAAATTGTAAATACAAAATAAATACTAGTTTAAAAATCTCTTTAAAATACTAGCCTAGCTATAATAATAAAAAAAAATCTATAAATATCGATCAAATCTATGTGCAAATTGTTTCTTGAATGAGTTTGTAAGATAAATTTGTGCTCAAATCAGAGTTATCTGAAACTGATATTGTTCAGTTTGACTCTTTTTTTTATTTGGTTATTTGCTCATCCACTCACCAGCACACCAGATCCCACAATTCCTCCGAAGTAAAAGACTTCATCCGTGATGTAGCTACTCTCCTCGACGACGTTACCACCCGGGAAAAACAGCATAATGTTGCAGATGATACAGATGATGGCCAGCGGGAGGAGGGTTATACCCAGGCATTTGGCGAAATTTCCAGAACACATAATTCAGTGTTTTCTAGAGTCAAATACAGTCCAGAGTAGGGTGCGCTGTGGGTTTGTTCTTTGTTCGGGTTAAGCGTCCGCTCCTGTGCTTGTGCAGGTGAGTATCGGTGTGGATTTATACTCTCCTGCTGCGGTGATGTGCACTTCTCTGTAAATGTGTAACTGTGGTGTGTCCTGCATCTACAGAGTCACTGCGGCCTCACCTTAACATGCAACATTTTATGATCCAACAGCAAATCAAACATTTAGAGACATCAATGTGGCATGAACACATCTGATGATTTGACAAAAATCGGGATGGTAAATAATGCAGATGATGATCTTTTAATAATAATCTTTCTTTGTGCATCAAATAAATACAGAGTTCTGGCATGAAACTAGTCCAAGAGGTCGAACTCATCTGACCTAATGACATCATTATCACATGGCACAGCTGATTGGTTCTCTCCTGCATCAGTAGCCAATGAGCTCGCTGCTCAGGATTTAAAAACCTGGCTTTTGTTTGCTGTAGCACTTCAGAAACCCCCCACCTTCCCCAGCTCCACCTGTGTAGATCTGCTACGAGGTGATTCATGTATGCTGTAGGGGGTTATTTCATGTATGTTATATGTGCAGCAGCAGTATGTCTGACATGCTCACAGCAGCATGTTGTGGATGTGTTAGCAATACATTACCACGCCAGTCCCTTGTCATTACAGAAATACACTTACAGTATTTTGATCTGGGGACTAGCATATTACACATGTTCAATACTTGATTATAATTTTAAATTTGAACCATAAATATGTTTGTAATTACACATTTGTAATGAAGAATATATAGTGGATAAATGCTTGTCAATACATTCAATTACTTTTAAAGATGTATTTACGTCCTACTTAATTGGATCAAAATACTCTAAAGTTCAGCTAATTGCTTTTAATGCAAATTAAATGCAATAAATATCGTATAAATTAAACTGTTATACATGTTTAGTTTAAAATGTAATTAAAGTTAAAAATGTCACATTCATTGCTTAAGTATCCTCTCTTAAGGCATACTATTTCTGTAATACGTGTTTTTAAAAGTGGGCTGTAGTGTACTTATTTTTCATGAAGAGACAGAAGAGACGAGGTGGATATAATAAGAGCCGCTGTCACTTTATTAAAAACAATAAAGAAGGCCATAGGAGAAAACCTATATAACAACCTTATATCAAGCAAGAGGTACTACACTGAGGGGTTCAATATACAGGATTACAAACTGAAAGGTGCACTAAGCAATCAGTAACTGTGACAAGACAACAAATGAGGAACTTGCACACATATAGCAGTCATCAGACCAAGTTAAAACATTCATGATGCCCCATAAAGCCTTCAAAGAGCATAACTCCTGTACAAATGTTTAATTTGACTTTACAGGCCAATAAAGAGTATTTTGTAGGACTTCATGTAAAAAAAAAAATGTTTTATTACATTTTAGTCTCCAGTGGCAAGGCTTTCTCATGTGACTGTTCACATTGAGCTTGATTGACAGGTGATCTGACCAATCGGCTTCCAGGAATGAGTTAACAGATGTTTGTCCAAACACCTCATGAAATTGTGCCACAAAGCTGTCAGGAGATTGAATGATAGGTGGTGATGGTGTCACGAGTGTTTGCAAGTGTCAAAGCTAATATGAAGACCTTATACTAATGACAATGGTCTATCAAAATCCAAATTCTGAACAGTTTTTTACCATGCCAATGTTTTTATGTTTGCACATGATATAATTACAGTTAAATCTGCAAAGTAATTGCACGGCCACATAATGGATGCATTAAACTCTAGTATTAAGCCCTCGTTAGCTTTGGTGTTCGAGAAAGGAAGCATTTTCTGTTGTGTTGTGGCTTGATTCCACAGAGTTGTTTTCTTATATTAGCTTATTAAATATTAATTTGTGTTGTGCACTACTGGGCGACCGTACTGAGAACTTCTAGGGGCTTTAATTTAAGAAGTCTTTCAGTCATGTATAATATTAAGAATATGAAGGGAAAAAGGTAGAATGGTTGATTTTCACTTCAAATATCATTGCTAAGTGCATTATTTGTGAGTTTTCTGATTTGTCAGATATGTATGGTTGGTTTATTAACCCTTGAAAATAAAGCCCATTCGACAGGGCGCAGTCGTGGCCTAGTGGATAGAGCGTTGGACTTGGAACCTAAGGTTGTGGGTTTGAATCTCGGCTCCGACAGGAATTGTCCACGGCTGAGGTGAGACCCTTGAGCAAGGCACCGAACCCCCGACTGCTCCCCGGGCGACGCTTCTGTCGGCTGCTCACTGCTCCAGGTGTGTGTGCTCTTGGATGGGTTAAATGCAGAGTACACATTTCACTGCTTGTTATATTGTGTATGTGACAAATAATTATATTCATTTCAGTGTGTAGTTCTAAAAGACAAATTTTTTGCTTGCTATTAATCTTTTAAAAATCTAACAAAGCTTTTACCATTATAAAGATCCTAATCCAAACTAGCTTAAGTGTTCAGTGTCATGTTTTTTTTATTGCATAGCCAAATGTTTGTCTAATCAAATGCTCTCAAAAATGAAAATGTCCTTCCCATTAATTTCTTTCCTTCGAAATGTCCAGAATCAACTTCCTGTATTAAAGAGATCATGATATGGATTTTTAAGTATTATTTTAATATATTCCTTGATGTTTACTTATAATGTTAATAATGTTTTTCTTTCAAAAAAATTTTTTTATTAAATAAACAGATCATAGACAATGTAAGATTATTTTCAACCCTCATTCTGACCCTCTCTCTAAAATGACCTGTTTTTTAAGGGGCGGGTCCTTTAAGGCTTGTCAGTAATCGGCCACTGTTATGATTGGCTAACGTCATTGCATGGGAAACAGTATCAATGCCTCCTCGCTATTGCTATTGTTATGTTTTGACAACATAATTATAAAAATGGTCATTTCCAGACAAAACATTATGAAATCATTTACTTACGTCTAGTACCGCTTCATCTTTTAACAAATGTTTCTTTGTAAACGAGGCACAGTATCATGGAGAGTTCACAAAGCAAAATGCTGTGACCAATCCTCAGACACGATCCGGGGTGTCCTCTTGTTCCTCACGCTGGGATCCTTCTGATATCTGTACAAAGACGCGACCGAGCTGTTTGAATCAAACGTTTCAAAGACAAGACAAAATAGCGGCAATGATTGTAATTTCTGTTTGCTTTTTGACGTGACACTTGCATTCAGCTTAATCAAGTGTCAGCCGTTAGCGACTGAGCGCCAGTGGGCGGGGCCTTCTCACCTATGGTGAGAAGATGACTATTCGGCGATGTCTCTGGAGGCGTTACCGCTATCGTGTTTGGAAATGTTTGTGCCCAGATGACGTCACTTTGCCCCTCAGATCCAAACGAGCCATTTCTGGAGCTTAATTAAATAAATATTTTGTTTTTGGATGTTTTAATGGTACAAAGACCCCTTTAAAGGGAAAAGAGCATTTATTGAACCATTAGTCTTTGAGTTGGACCATGTGGACAGGATCCTGCTAGTGTATAAAGGAAACTTCATCATGCACACACCGGTTAAAATAAAATAGGGATTGATGTTTTAAATATATCCACTGGCGAGGCTGAATAACAACTCACCCCTGTGACCATCCACACCCTGAATATCCTCGCCTGGATTCAAGCTGTTCATTCAGTGTATGGTTGGCTCAGTTCCCAGGGTCGCTCCATGCAATATCTGCATTTCTCTTGTAGGAGTTTCCCCTTTCATTCCTCATTCCTCTCAGCACGATCTTTCAAGTTCATATTGGAAAAAAACTAAACAATGACCTGTTTAATCATGCTCTAAATACAGTCTGGTGTTTTGGAAATGTATGAAATTACAGCATATCATTCAATATACAGCATATAATTTATAGTCAAGTCATCTATAATAGAATACAAATTGTGTCAAAGAAACTGCACAATATCAAAATAGGAAAATAGTGTAAATAATGTAAAATTACAAGATTAAACACTCAATTTTCAGTCGAAGGCATATCGTTATTGAATTCAGTGATGTCATTGCCAGCTCAAATTGTAAATAGTATATGCGACAGCAGCAAAAGTTTAAGTATATAATCTATAATAGTATTTAATAATATTTCAAATGATAGTTTTTATAGTTTTATTACAAAATTACAGTTCCTATTACATTGTAGTTTTCTATTATAGTTTTATAGTTTTCATCTTAATTTTATTTTAATCTTTTGTTTGTAATATTCTTATCTAGAATTTTTCAGTTTTAGTCGTTTTAGCACTTTAACATTTAACAGTCATTTTAGCACTTTTTAGTAAAAGTTTGGGGTTGTTTAATACATTTTTAATAATATACTGAATTAGCTTTTATTTTAGTTGTAGTAATTTTTTTAGCAATGTTAAGTGCTTGTCATTTTATGTATTTATTTATGTTTTAGCTTGAGTTCAGTTTTAGTTTTGATTTATTCCCATTTAGTAGCTTTAATGCGTCAGCCGACAGTCATTTCAGTTAGTTTGCGAGGCAACATTTCCAATTTTTGCTTGGTTTAGGTTTTCTAAAATTGGGCTTCTCCGGTGGGGACCATTCTGGACTGGGTCGGGGATTGAGCATTAACCATCATCAACCCAAACAAAGTGAGAGGATAAAGTTAGAATACAATTAAAACAATTGTTTCTTGAGACGATGATGACCATTACTTTATTTATGATGACATTTAGTTTATAAATGAGTGATAAATACATGACACTGTGTGCATTACAAAAGTTTTTCACATTGATGTTCTTCTATTAATGTAATAAACAACTCGAGGACATATATTTGCCATAAAATATCAAACATTATACCTCATAACCCACCGTTTTTTGTTTTTTTTCTGTAGTCAAAAATCTGTGATGTTGAATGTTTCTTTTGACCCCTTTCAACCTTGCTTTGTGAATCTAAATAAAGTATCCTGATGCCATTATATGACCATATAATAATACGTTATTATGGTCTATAAAAGTGTATTTCATTTGAACAGTGTGTATAGTTGGAAGGGTGATCGTATATCACCACAGCGTCACAATCTGAACTTCACACATCTCGTCATCAGACCTGCACACAGAAGCTTACTCAGACCATTCACCATTTGAAGGGTGTATTGTCTTCAATGGCCAATGATAAGACTGACAGGTCCAAAGGACTTCTCTATAACTCAAGTCTTATCAGAGGTGAGAGGGAAGTCAATAGTAAATCAATGGAAAAACTGATGTGCATGAATAAAATGCATCCGTGTTGCCCAGAGCAACAGATTCCATGACAGGTTAGTTACGTATTGAGATAATGGATTGGGTTGACACACACTTGAAAGTACGCACTCACACAAAACTCACATGATTACATCATCAATATTTACCTAGCAGCAAATCAGTTTATTTTTACTCTGACCCTGAAATGGACAGTTCACCCAAAAATGGCCAGTCCGTCGTCATTTACTCATATTCATGTCTGTATAACTTTCTTTATTCTGTGGATCTCAAAAGACGTTTGTGGAATTTCAGTTTATATGAGGACAATTACATTTTATTGGGTAAAAAAACAACACATTTCGTAAAAAGAGGAAATTCAAATCATAGTTCTGTTAATGAGAAACAGATATAACACGCCACATTATGGGAGGAGATACATGTATTTTGGCCTGTTCGTTTATTTGTGGCCTTTAAGTTGGATTCAGTGAATGACAAACAGAAAATATACGTGGACACACTGATATAAAGAGACACAGATACATGCACAAAAGTCGTCTCACTGTTATCAGTTATGATGCTAGTAAAACATCAGACCAACCCATTTATGATCACCGTAATTATTACACATTGTTGCAAGCTTAAAGGATTTATCTAGCATGTGTAAAAGTTGAGGGTGAGTCCAATATAATAGAGGTACATTTTGCCACATTTACCACAAAAACATACATTATGATTAGTCTCTACATGTCATTCATTTAGAGAATACTATAGTGTTTATTCACTGGCTTGCTGCTGGAGACAGATTTGAATCAGACCGTTTCATTTGTTTAAAAATATATTGGATACAATTGAATATTACGATTTTATCAAATTGTATAATTGAGTCTTTGACGTCACTAAAAAAAGTAAATGGGTAACACTTTGTTTTCCTTTAAACTGATCAGTTATTTATCTTGCTATTCCTAACTATTTGCGATTGTATTACTAGCATTTGCATTTAGCACTGTTTTTCAACCCTATATAATATGTGACCTGTTTTTCACAAACACAACAATCAAGAGCCGTTCTCTGTCCCACAGCTTTTTCATTATGGGTTTTAACGATATCTGTACAAATAGACAATAGGAGTAAATTTTAACAACAACATTACAAAACTGGGGATTTTGTAATGTTTAAAAAAATACAATAAAACACTATTACAGGACAGGATGTGCTAAATTACACACAAAGCTACAGAAAGGTATTTCTAAAGTTTTAAAACTCATTTTCATTATCATTAAATCTTTATGATTGGGACATTTGTCCAAAATAATAATTATATATATAGCCTATATATATATATATATATATATATATGTAAGGAATAATTGACCGCATCACCAGGTTGACGGGTGTGCATTATTTTTCTATTAATTTAACTGCTCGGAGTCAATTATTCCGCTTATACTTCGGTTGCCACACCTCAAGACATCAATCAGATGATATATTTCAAGTCATTCGTCTGGTTTTTCTACTTAAATCGCTATTGTGAGTAGGATTATTTCTTCCGCATCTCATCCAACGCCTCCGTTGCTAATTCCAAAACGTCATTTTAAACCATAACGGAGGCTTCCGTTACAACAGGCTAGCCTGTTGATAGCAGACTAATGCAGTTAATACAGTGTTAATACAGTTAATAACTAAGTTATGAGACACAAAGAGAGAGAGAGAGAGAGAGAGAGATTAATGTTACCTCTGTGAGTCAGTGATCGGCAGCAAGGTCTATAGTGAGACTTTAAGTTAATTTTCTTCTCGAACAGCGCCATTGTTGTTACATCGTTTGTGACAAGTCATGTGTTTTTAAGTTTTTAAACTGTGTTACTGATAAAATCGTCAGAGTAGCGTTAACTACATTAGCGCTTATGTTAAGGTGTGTGCAAACTATATGTGTGTGTCTGTGAGGGAGAGACCGAGAAACATTAGGCTATGTGCTTTCCGTACATAATAAAACGTTTTTAGGATAACTATTTTAACCTTTTGTTTACTGTATTTATTTGTCTGGCCAGTGCCGTTGTGAGTTTTGGTTATTTTTCTGTTATAAGATCTTTTAAATAACAGAAATCATTTGGCGAAGTTATATGGACATGTAATATAGTCGAGAGCTGCCTGGATCTACATTCGCTGTGCGTTTCCCTGAAAATAATTGCACACCTCAGAACGTTCATCAGCCAATCAGATTCAAGCATTCAATGGCCCCGTAGTATAAATACAAATATATATATACATATATATATATATATATTTACATTTATTCATTTAGCAGAAGCTTTTATCAAAAGCGACTTACAATTGAGGAATACATTAAGTGATACATTATAAAGAGGCAAACAGTGCTCGTAATACAAATTTCTAGACATTGTTCAGAGCAAATTGTAGCCAGACTGTGAGAGGTTAAGCGAAAGAGAGCAAAGTTAAGGAAAGAGAGTAAAGGTTTTTTTTTAGTTTTTTTTTAAGATGAAGTCAAGTGATGACGGAAGAGGTGAGTTTTCAGGTGTCGCTTGAAAATTGTCAGGGATTCAGGGTTACGGATGAGGGTGGGAAGTTCATTCCACCAGTCAGGAACGGTGAATGAAAACATTCTGGAGAGTGATTTTGAGCCTCTCTGTGATGGTACACAAGGCGACGCTCACTAGCAGATCTCAGACTTCTGGAGGGGATGTAAATTCGTAATAGTGAGTGGAAGTAGGAGGGTGCTGAGCCTGTGGTTGTTCTATATGCAAGCATCAGTGTCTTGAACTGGATGCGAGCTGCAGCCGGGAGCCAGTGCAAGGAGACATAGAGCGGTGTAACATGGGCTCTTTTGGGCTCGTTGAAGACCAGTCGTGCCGCTGCATTCTGAATCATCTGTAAAGGTTTGATTGTGTTTGATGGAAGTCCAGCCAGAAGAGCATTGCAGTAGTCCAGTCTAGAAATGACAAGGGCATGGACAAGAAGTTTCGCAAGGAAGAGTCTGATCTTTCTGATGTTGTGTAATGCAAACCTGCCAGATCGAGCCGTTTTTACAATGTGGTCTTTGAAAGTCAGCTGATCATCAAAGATTACACCAAGATTTCTTACTGAATATATACATATATATGAAATTGCAGTAATTAATCTGCTTATGAAGAAACCACAACACAATATTTGTCTAAGTAATAAATTACAATAATGGGTGAATCAGAATGATTGCAACGTTCTCATGAACAGTCTGGATAATTATGTTGCAATAGTTATAGATATAAACTAGCCTGGATTACATCCTACCATGTCAAACCTAACATAAGTGAAATATGGTGTGACCCAAGGCTTTGTCTCAGGTCCGCTGTTGTTCTCCTTGTATACTTAAATATATATAAAGTCACTTTTAAAACTTCCTGCACCACTTAGCCTGTTAAAATCATGCCCATATATAATTTTTTTTAAACAACATTGATATATTTAAAACATTATATTTATTATAAATTGGGAAACTTATCCTGATGTTCACCAGCTCCCACGCCAGCTTCATATCCTACACTTACACTGAATCAAGCCACACTGGCTACAACTACAGCTATGAATTACTTAATTTTGTGAGTAACTGGGATAGCAACACAAAACCTGTGGATCTCAATCCGGGACCTGGTTACAGGGATTTCCCTTTGTTCAATCATTATTTTCCACTGAGCTGCGCAAACATTCTCACGTCAATGGATTTTTCTCAAATTACTGCTAGACGTTTTTTTTACTAACCATAAAAAAGATCAGCAATGTAATGTGAAAAAGAGCACACATTCAATTTATTTACTAAAATAATACAATTACTGTCTTAGGATCCTGACAGACATAGTAATACATGGTTTAAATGAGGGGTCACCAAACTTGTTCCTGGAGGGCCGGTGTCCTGCAGAGTTCAGCTGCTACCCTAATCAAACACACCTGAAGCAGCTAATCAAGGTCTTGTTTGGTATACCTGAAACTTCAAGGCAGGTGTGTTTAGGCAAGTTGGAGCTAATCTCTACAGGACCCTGGACCTCCAGGACTGAATGTGGTGACCCTTGGTTTAAATAAACCATACATAATGGTAAATAAAAAAAGCAGAAATAGAGAAGGTTTTGTGAAGGAGCTTGAAATGCTTGAGCTTTTTTTAATATATAGTTTTAAATACAATCTGCATTAGCACTACCAACATATCACCAATTAAGATGTTAATAAATAACCAATATACTCTCACATTTGATCTGTTTAGTTGGTTCTTTGTATCTAGTTTCTTTGCTTGCTTTAGCCCTGCTCATTTGTTACCGTAGTTATTCATTGATTCATTAATTCTTCTCATCTTCTTCTCTTCACCCCTCGTTTTGTATGTGTATTTATAGACTTGTATTCCAGTCCTTGGTTATCCATTGGTGTCCTTGGTTAAACTTGTTTCTCGATGGTTTGGTTTCCAGTCCCCCTGTGTTCCTCTTCTCATGAGACCCAGGATTTATTTTGATTGTACTTGTTTTGTTTCAATAAAAGTACTGCAAAAGATCCTTAGATCCTTTATATCAACACATATGTCAGCAATATACTGTATATATATATTGCATTTACCCAAAATGTATTTCCTGTACTGTACTGTTTACAACATATATTTAGCATATATTATACATATATTTTATCTGCGTACCCTTGTCAATGTGGTGTTATAACATTGTTCGTTTACATATATAAACAAACATACATATGCAAATATACATTTCCAGTTAGACATGTGGAGGGAAATATTTATTAATCATTTATTTAAACTGACAGAAGTACGCTTGGACAGTGTCACTGGAGAAACCCAATGGTGAAAGTTCATAGATAAACACGACCACATACTAAAATAATAATCAAGAGTAATTAAGAAATAGTTCATGCACTATAAGAAATAAATCTCTATAAAAACAGAAAAAGTACTACTAAGTTTCTGCCAATGCATTTTATATTAATTGTACTTTTTACTGACATTTCCTTTGACCCTAAAGTTGCAATGATTCATTTAAAATATGGGTAAAGCCCCTGTCAAAAATCAAAAATCATATTAACAAAATATATTGGACCCAGTTGTACTTTTATAAGAGTGTAATAGTTACACAAAATGATAAAGGTAATACGTTTAATGACAAGCTCAGTAGCTCTCCGTTAGTCTTCATTATTCTCTTATGTGCTTCAATATTACTGTTAGCACAGAGCATATAAATACAAATTTCTGTGTTATGTTGATATTTTCTACCTAATTCTGACTGTGAATGATGTTATTGTGATTAATAGTCAGATTCATGTTCAAACGTGCTGTGCCTGTCTAAGGGTGCCGTGCGGTGCCAGGTACTGTGCTTACATTAGATAGTATTGTTTGCTTATCCTCTTCTCCACCCATGTGATCTTTCACTTCTCCATCTGCTGACGCTGTGATAGGATGCCATTTAGGAGTGACGGTCGGTGAGAGAGGAACATCAGTGGTGTGTTATTACCTGCAGACTTTAGACTCTCGCTTCGACATGAAGATGTGGTGGGGAGTATCAGAACAATACTTATATAATGAATTTGTTTATGAACTGAGTAGGAATTAATTTCACCATCCACGACATTTCAACATTCATTGTTGCGAGAGGTGTTTCAGTTACATAAGCAGAATTATGTGTTTCTCAATCGAACTGAGTTACAGGTGCTAACACAAGCTTGAGACTTTTGTTTTTGCTTAATATGAGTCCGTTTGACCTTTCGGCTGAGCTGCGCTGCCACTTTTGGCTCAGCACTCCCACAGGAAGTGACACGGTGCATTTGTCCATAATGGACATGAAGGAATTCCCCGCTTTTTTGCCTACATGAGCTTAACATAGGCTTTTGTCATTGACTTTTGATGTTTTTATATGCCCTTGTGAAAAAAGCAGTACACTTATACAGCAGATAACAAGATAAGATTAAGATAAGATAAGATATGATAAAATAATAAGATGCTTTTATCCAAAGTAACATCAAGATGCACCGTCACATTTTATCGAGTCCAATGTTTTCAGACTTGATTGCATGTTTATTGCCATTAAAACAATAGTTACTTTCTATCTTGAAAATATGGTTAAAGTACTGCTGAATGCACTAACTAGCATTTATGATTAACTAAAATATACTTTATAAAAACTTGTGTGTTTCCTATTTCAATGTATTTGTAAAATGACAGTTAAAATAATTTTAAAGCATTTTACATTAGCTCTTTTATGTTAGTCAACACATTAAAATACATGCCAAAAGATTATTGGTCACACTTTCTTTTAAGGTCTAATTAGTGCAATTAACAACCCATTAACTATGATTTTTGTTATATAATAAACTCCTAATTTGCTGCTTATTAACAGTTAGTAAGGTAGTAGTTAAGTTTAGGTATGGGGTAGGATTAGGGATGTAGATAATGGTCATGCAGAGTATGTGATTTATGAGTATTAATAAACAGCCAATAAGTTAATAATAGGCATGCTAATAAGCAACTAGTTAATTGTGAGAATTGGTCCCTATACTCAAGTTTGACCAGATATATATATATATTTATATAGAAGCAAAACAGAGAGGTATTTTTAATCTCATAACATTTAATTTCTGGATAAATAAGACATATATACAATCAATGAAGATAACTGTTAAATCTTTTCAACGGGATAATTGATGTTAATTTGTTGTGAGCGAAGCAGGTTTTAATGCTTAGCCAAATATCGTAGTTGCTTGTTAACTTTTTGAATGAATGCTCTTAGTGATCTAACCAGCGGTCAATATGTTTGTGACATGTTTTGCCTGTGAGTGCTTTTTTTCATTGACCGTATGTGGTATTGGATGAAGTAGAGGAGACCGAAGGAAAGACTTGATTAGATCATATCCTGGTCACAGTAAGATTGATAACGTATTGCCTACAGACTTTTTAGAAGGATTGCCCCCTCTCTCCATCTCTCGTCCTGTATCTGTTACAAAACAAAGGTGCTATTTTCTGTCTGGACGGTTATTGTGGTAACGGCAGGCCCAGGCGAGAGGGGGCGTATCATATCACCACCCAAGTGAATGCAAGCTTTGGCCTTATGCAGGTAAGCACATTACACCATCAGATCCTCTTGCAAATTTCAAGTACTGGATGATTTTCAGACAAGCATGGAGATAATCAAGTCAAGTCAAGTCTGCTTTATTGTCAATTCTTCCACATGTACAGTACATACATACAGAGAATTGAAATTGCGTTACTCTCAGACCCTTGGTGCATACAGTTAACATTAAACACTGACAGTAGACATTAAAATACAGATAAATACGGTTTCACCATATGTACATACAAACTATACAGATATACAAATGAGGACATTGTAAAAAAAATAAAAAAATAAAAATAAAAAATAGAGATAGATAAAGTAAAGTGGCATAAGGCACATGGGCAGATAGAGTGCAAACCAGTTAAATAATACAAAACTGTGCAAATAAGAGTAGTGCAAGAAAAAGAACAGTCTTTTATCAGACTGTCAGAAGAGGTAAATTACAGGCAATGCTGGATGAGGTAGAGATCATTCCAGTGCTGCACAAAGTGACTGGTGCGGGTCACAGTTTGTAAGGGGGGGGGGAGGTCCTGGGGGTCTGGGGAGCTGGGGGGGGGTCGTAGTGTCAGAGTTCAGTGTTGCGTGGGGTAAAAGAGGGGAGGGGGGGCAAGGACGGGAGGGAGTTCAGCTTCCTGACAGCCTGATGGATGAAGCTGTCCTTCAGTCTGCTGGTCCTCGCCTGGAGACTCCGCAGTCTCCTCCCTGATGGCAGCGACTGAAGAGGCTGTGTGTCGGGTGGGTGGGATCACCTGCAATGCTGAGGGCTTTGCGGGTGAGACGGGTGCTGTAGATGTCCTGGAGGGAGGGGAGAGAGACACCAACGATCTTCTCAGCTGCTCTCACTATCCGTTGAAGGGACTTGCGGCAGGACGCGTTGCAGGCGCCATACCACACAGTGATGCAGCTAGTCAGGATGCTCTCGATGGTGCCTCTGTAGAAAGTGCACATGATGGGGGTCGGGGCTCTGGCTCTTCTGAGTTTGCGGAGGAAGTAGAGACGCTGCTGTGCTTTCTTGGCCAGCGCTGAAGTGTTGTTAGTCCAGGAGAGGTCCTCTGTGATGTGCACACCCAGAAACTTGGTGCTGCTCGCTCTCTCCACAGTCGCACCATTGATGGTCAGAGGAGCATGCTGAGTGTGCACTCTCCTGAAATCAACAACAATCTCCTTCGTCTTCTCCACATTCAGAGAGAGATTGTTGACCCTACACCACCCAGCCAGGCGGCTCACCTCGCTCCTGTAGTTTGTCTCATCTCGGTTGCTGATCATCATAATCATATGATAATCATCCATAATTAGCCATTACTGGTAAATGAAGAGTTTACATATAGTATGACTCTGAACATGGGGGAAGGAAATGTATTTTAGCATCAGAAACAGAGAAGTGAGAAAAGATGTTTACAGGAAAGATGGGAGGGAGAAATCTCATAAACTGAACTCAAACTGAATTGACCCCAAACCATCAGCACAAACCACGCGGAGCTAAAGAGTATAGAGTGGAAAGATGTACTAAGCCCTTGAGAAGAGAAACGCTGCGTTTACCTCAGTTCAGCCCATATTTACTGTTTATAAACCTTCAGAAGAGACTGAACGTAGTTAACCTCTCACCCAAACAAAACTCTTATCTGAATCATTCATTGAGAGGTGTTTCAGTTACATAAGCAGAATTATGTGTTTCTCAATCGAACTGAGTTACAGGTGCTAATACAAGCTTGAGACTTTTGTTTTTGCTTAATATGAGTCCGTTTGACCTTTCGGCTGAGCTGCGCTGCCACTTTTGGCTCAGCACTCCCACAGGAAGTGACACGGTGCATTTGTCTATAATGGACATGAAGGAATTCCCCGCTTTTTTGTCTACATGAGCTTAGCAAGGGCTTTGGCACTCAAAAATGTTTTCTTAAGTTTGTCATTGACTTTATTTGTTTTCATATGACCTTGTGAAAAAAGTAGTACACTCATACAGAAGTCAAGTCAAGTCAAATGTATTTATATAGCATTTTTAACAATACAAACTGTGTGAAAGCAACTGCACAATATCAAAATACACCGTTAAAAAGTGAACCTGTGCAATTGTTGCTTTAAGGAGATATCACTATCTGATACACCACACAATTCTAGTTTTGTTGTTGTAGCCTAGTTCAACTAAGATTATGTAACACAGAACAAGAGGATGTTATTTCAACTTGAATTCATTACGTTGACCCAACATACAATTGAAACGCAGAAAAACACATTCAAAACACGCACACCTGCTCCATGCTGATTAATGAACTTTGGTTCAATGAGAAATTATGATTTGAAGTTATTATATATTTTAAGTTGCAGCAAAGTGAAAATTACAATTGACAGCGCTACTCTTCAGCACTACTGTAAAATAATAATAATAGTAAAATAAAAATTGCAAATAAAATACTTTGTCACATGACTGGCAACAACAAAACATTAAACACTAACAGATATCTCTCTCACTTATTACAATCCAGTCGGACTTTATTTATTTCATACTAAACTTCTTATTTTGAATTAACGGAGATGCTGATGTTTTATTGAAAATAATCAAGAAGGCACCGTTGTGGAGATAAGTGTTTGTCTTTAACTGGGCTCTTGATCCTTGAATATATAATATGAGTGTTACTCTGACTGCTGCATCTCAGTGTTTCTAAAGCACATTTGTTATAGTAACAGTTGTGAGAGAAACTGTGATCAGATGATCTTAATTACTTATTGATGATGATTACTCAGTCATCATGTAGTGGTCATATTCACAGATCACATCAGAAGTCTGATGTCTGAGAAAGTTAGCTGTTAGTCTCATGATCTTATGACAGTCAGATAGTGTGATTTTTTTTCTTTCATTATATAGAAAGTGTTTTGAACTGTGTATTTTTGATTCACACAAAGATCAAGAATGAGCGCATGAATCTCAACAGTGGTGAAAATCAATGCAAACCTTTTTTGTGACTTTAGTAGCTTGTTTTGTGTTGTTCAGAGTTGACTGTCTCCATGTTGACGTTCATAGCAGATTCGTGATGTCTGTTTTCAGTTGAAGGCATTTCATTATTGAATTCAGTGATGGCATCATCCGTTTCCTATTTCAATGTATTTGTAACATTAGAGTTAAAATTATTTTAAAGCATTTTGCATTAGCTCTTTATGTTAGTCAACACATTAAAATACATGACAAAATATTATTGGTCATACTTTATTTCAAGGTCTAATTATTGCAATTACCAAACCATTAACTATGATTTTTGTTATATAATAAATTCCTAATTTGCTGCTTATTAACAGTTAGTAAGGTAGTTGTTAAGTTTACTGTGTTTATAAACCTCCAGAAGACCCTGAACATAGTTAACCTCTCACCCAAACAAAACGTAGTCTTATCTGAATCATTGCTGCACACGTTGCTAAAAATGAACCGTTAAAATGCTTATCGGGCACACTTCATAGTATATGACTATATTATCAGCTGTATTTAATGATAGTATGCTCACATCCGATGTTATTTAATAGGCTAGTTCAGAATAAACTAGTTCCCACATGTGTGTTTGAAAAGTCCCAGCGGCTACTTCCAATTGAAAACATTAACACAGATCACTAAGAATAAACTGTGCCTGCTGATGGCATGGGTTGTATTAATAATATACTTATTATAGCAGTTTGCACAGGCAGGTGGTTCACTTGTACTCTTTACAGAACTATAAAGCTGCACACATCAAGACTGATTTTGGACTGAGGGGTATAGGAGGATGAGAATGAGCTTTAGTGGCCAGTTATGTTTACACAAACAAGGGATTTGATATAGTGACGAAAGATCCAAAGTGCAACAGAATGACAGCAACAGGACAGGACACAGATAATAAAGGAATAATATAAACATATACAAATAGGCAATGTACAAAATAGCAAAAACTCAATTTATAATACAGACAATTATGTGTGTAGAGGTCTGATATGTGCAAAATTGAAATGTAAATAAGTATGTGTGATCAATAAATGATGTATAATAGTGTTGTTTGTTCCACGTTTAATGTCAAGTGTTCAGAAGATGGATTGCCTGAGGGAAGAAACTGTTCCTGTGTCTGGTCATCCTGGTGCTCAGAGCTCTGTAGCGTCGACCAGATGGTAACAGTTCAAAGAGGGAGTGTGCTGGATGTGAGGGGTCCAAAGTGATTTTTGCCAGCCCTTTTGCTCACTCTGGATGAGTACAGATCTTGGAGACTGGGGAGGGTTGTACCAATGATTCACTCAACAGTCCGGACTACCCTCCATATTCTTCTGAGGTCAGATTTGGTAGCTGAACTAGACAGTTATTGACATGCAGAGGACGGATTCAATGATGGCAGAGTAGAACTGTTTCAACAGTTCCTGTGGCAGGTTGAACTTCCTCAGTTGGTGAAGGTAGTCTAACCTCTGCTGGGCCTTTTTCACATGACTAAATGTGATTGTCCCAGTTCAAGTCCTGAGAGATTGGGGTGCTCAGGAACCTGAATGACTCCACTGTAGTTACAGTGCTGTTTAAGATGGTGAGTGGGGGAGAGCAGGGGGGTTTCTCCTGAAGTCCGTGATCATCTCCACAGTTTTGAGCATGTTAAGCTCCAGGTTGTTAAGATTGCACCAGACAGCCAGCTCCTTAACCTCATGTCTGTAAGCAGACTCTTCACTGTCCTGGATGAGGCTGATCAGTATGGTGTCATCTACAAACCTCAGGAGCTTGACAGAGGGGTCTTTAGATATGCAGTCATTGGTGTAGAGGGAGAAGAACAGTGGGGAGAGAACACAGCGCTGAGGAGCTCCAGTGCTGATCGTACGGGTGCTGGATGTGTATTTTCCCAGCCTCACTAACTGATTCCTGTCTGTCAGGAAGCTGTTGATCCACTGACAGATGGAGGTGGGGACGGAGAGCTGTGTCAGTTTATTCTGAAGGGTGTCCGGGATGATGGTGTTATGTGAATATATGTGAATAAGAAGAAGGAATTTAATTCAAAATTTAATGTAATTGAATTAAATTTATTTTATTTGTTTTCAGAAAAAGATAAATGTATTGGCCATTGTGCAGTAATGCATTTATAATTTATTAAATTAAACAATCAAAAGATTCCAATTTTTATAACAAACATTCACAATGACTTTAGAAAATATATTTAAGATATTAATAAGAATAGTTTTACTTCAAATACATAATTTACTTATTTATTTATTCCCACTTAATATAAGGTGTATTTAACTAATGTGCACTTGCAATATACAATTAAGCATTTGATTCAATGTAGATATTGTGTAAATGTTGTAATGCAAAACTGACCAGATTCAGAATCTTGACAATTGCTGCAGCAACTGAACATGTCAGCTGTGGACGTCCATTAAAAACAGCACCAAACTGACTGTGATTGTGAATGCATGTGAATGTATGGTGGAAACAGCGTCAGACAACAGCAGTGATGGGCGTGTCACAATCTGCAAGCCAAGTGCACGCCATATGCATCTTTAAATTAAACTGAACTCAGATGCTGGAATTTAGACTATGTAGAACATATGGAAGAACTGCTGGGAATGTACTGCTGTAAAACCAAATGGACTATATTAGAGCTGTTTTGGGATTTTAATTATAGCTGTTATTATTATTAAATCTATTTTTTTGCATCTTTTTATCCATGAAAGAATACTTGCTTGATAATTATGCACATCTGAATAGAAGACTTCTAGTCCTCATTAACTATAAGATATCAATGAATTATTATATACAAGACAGCAGTTATCAAGTTTGATGTGGTTTGGAATTGGTCAAATGTGCTTGGAAAGACAAAATGATCAGAACATCGACTTGCCTAATGATTATGCACTCACTGCATATGTGACCCTGGAGCACAAAAGCAGTCTTAAGTCGCTGGGGTATATTTCTAGCAATAGCCAACAATACATTGTATGGGTCAAAATTATAGATAGATTTTTCTTTTATGCCAAAAATCATTAGGATATTAAGATCATGTTCCATGAAGATATTTTGTAAATGTCCTACCTTAAATATATAAAAACTTAATTTTTGATTAGTAATATGCATTGCTAAGAACTTTGAAATTTGAACAATTTTAAAGATGATTTTCTCAATATTGAGATATTTTTTTGCACCCTCAGATTTTCAAATAGTTGTATTTCAGCCAAATATTGTCCTATCATAATAAACCATACATCAATGAAAAGCTTGTTTGTTCAGCTTTCAGATGATGTTTAAATTAATACCCTTATGACTGGTTTGTGGTCCAATGTCACATATATGATTGTCTTATTCCAAGAACTGCTGTTAAATAGTTAGTTGTGTATAGGTTTACAGTGTTCTTTTTTGCTTCGTTGTTGTATGTCTGTATTTATGAAGCACCGTGGTCCTGTGAGGCACGACATCTCGTCCCACTGTATGTACCCACATGTAGCAGAATGACAATAAAGCTTGATTTGACTTGACTTGAACTTGACTTAAATATTATTATTTACTTTTAGATGCATGCTCATATGAATGACTGAAAATTCATTCTGTAATTCGTTATTGGTTATTAATGATTTTATTTCTCAAGTATGTCTTTAAAAGCTGTGGAATGAATATCTTTCAGACGAGATGAATACATTGATTCAAATAGATGAATGAATGTTTTTTCTTTCCTCTCGTGTCACCGGGCATTAAAGTCTGAAGTTGGATGCTCACCCTTGTCCAGGGCGGCTGGGTGTGACGCTGTAACACATGACTGAATCATTGGCGGTGGCGTGTTATGATGAGCTCACAGCAGAAATGCCCTCTACATGTGTCACGACGCTGGAATTTGCTCAGCCATTCTCCAGAAAGGAAGCCGGGTGGAGGAGAAGTGAGTGTCTATAGGAACACATACACGCTTGATTTGCCCAAATCAGCCAACAAGAACAAACTCGTTACATTCATCAGGAAGTCGTGTCATTGCCCTTCCGTTGTCTTCATTCCCCATTAGTATGATTCATTTGCTCTCATAAAGGGAAGTCGTTACGGTCAAAACATGCCCTGCCAGAGAACCGTGAGAAAGAAACTTTCAAATCAGTTTTATATAATGGAAAGTTAGGATGAGCCATGTTTTAAATGAATACATTCCTCGGCAACAGCCAGTAGTCACTGTAATGTACTATATTACTTTATGGAAGAATTTATGAATAACTGTTAATTGAACTGTTAATTGAACACTGGTGATTTTTTTACAATGTTTAAGCACTGCTTCACAACATAACATGTAGTTTATTACATGGAGTCATGTGTCTCTGTTGTGAAAAACATTGTGAAAAAAAAGTATTCTTGCAGTGTACTTAAAATCGTATATATATATATAATTTTTTTTGTCACATACACAATCGGAGCCAAGATTCAAACCCACAGCCTCGGGTTACAAGTCCAGCGCTCTATCCATTAGAGCCACCAGGAAATCTTTAAAAAGCTATCAGCTTTTAAAGCTATATTTATCCAGCTATCTTTAAAAAAAGCAGATATTAATTAAATAAATATAGATATTTAAACGTCCTTAAAAAAATAAAAATTTTCTGACTGTTTATGGACTCTAATGTACTAACTTCATCATTACAAATGTGTAATTACATAGTAATAGCTAATAATATCTATCTATCTATCATCTATCTATCTATCTATCTATCTTACTTTAGTTCATTAGCACTTGTTGATACATTCAGCAGTACACTTTAACCATATTTCAAGGACAAATACTGTATAAGTAATTATGAAATTACATATAAAGGTCTACTTAAGTGAGTCAGCTCAACTAATTCAGTTCAGATAATTGCATTTAATATAAATGTAAACTATACATTTTCATTTAATTGCAGGTTAACATGCAATTAAATGCATGAAAACATTATAATGCAAAATATATTTTCTTAGTATTTTTGTCTTGTTTGCTTGTATAAATAATATCTAAATATCCTTGAATTAATACATTTACTTGACAAGTATAAGATTTTAAGTCTTGTTTTCTAAAAAAAGGGGTAAGAAAAGTAATCTTAATTCAAAGGCTAAACAATATTTTTTTTCTTGCCCCATTGGGCAGATATTTTTGCTTGTTTTGAGCAAAAACTAACAACATTTTACTAGTTTTTAATAAAAGTAGTAATACGCCAAGTCAAAATGTATTTCTATAGCAACAGAGTTGCACCTAAGTGCTGTACAACAAAACACAGAATATACAAAACATAAAAGAAAATATGCATCGTATGAAAATTAAACACATAATATAGAATCAGAGTGAAAACAAAACATATGATCTCAAGTCTTTTCACATCTTGATTTAAGAGTTTTTAAATGTTTTTACTAGAAAACAAGACAAAAATACTAAGACAATAATTTTTACTGTTTTCAGTTCACATTTAAGCATATTTATTTAAGTGTATTATTTATGTAATAAGATACTCTTAAAGTATTTACAGAAATGTAGAGTGTACTTCTTTTTCACAAGAGAACACATAAGCAGAAGTTTATCAGCACATATAAAGTACATGTAAATGTTTGAGATAAATGGCATACTAAACTCTGAGTTATTAAATACAGTGATATTGAACTACTATCAGATGATAATGAAGTTCATCGAGGCGGTTTCACAACACTCATTTTTGTCATTTTACAGATGCTTTCTAAGACACAAGCATATTTTTTGTTCTCGCAGCCCCTCGGCACAACAGTAGGCATCTGTATCCTCTGTTGAAAACTGTTGAGTTACATAATATACTGTCATATTTCCTCATAACAGGCCATTTTATTCATAAAGCCTGATTGCACCAACGGCTAATCCTGGATCACAGAAACACTGCAGACATTTCATCCTGTTGCTTCAGATTCGTCTGGCTCAATACAGATTTTTACACCATGAACAAAAAGTGTGCAAGGCGCAGTACATTTTAATTTTTTTAATTGATTCAATTGTTTCCTTGATTTCCATCCAAGTGTCAGTGTTGTCTCAGGTGTTTCCTCAATGCCACTTCTGAAACTCGAAAGGAGAAACTAGGTTTTTGGCTGTCTGTTTTCTCTGGGGGAAACTAAGCAAACTCTCTATTTCATCTCATTGCTGTCTGGGGAAAAGAGTTTTAAATTAAGCTTATTTCATGCTACCTTCGAGTAAGTGATTTCATCTACAGTGTTAAAGGCTAAAACACAACCCATCTGAACATCATCTGAACCACACGCCCGAGGCCTAATTCCACAAAATGGATGCCATTTGTCAACTACACTACCGATCAAAGGTTTGGGGTCGATACATATATATTTTTTATTTTTTTATTAATCATTAATCAAGGATGCATTAAAATTGTTTGAATGTTACTGTAAAAACATTAATTTGTCTATTTTAAACTTTCCATTCATCAAATCCTCCCCAAAATACGGTTTCCACAAAAATATTAAGCAGCAGAGTTGTTTTCAACACTGATAATAATTGGAAATGAGCATATTAGCAGCAAATCAGCATATTAGAATGATTTCAAAAGGATCATGTGACATGTTCACATTTAAAGTATAGCCTATTCAAAAAGAAAACAGTTATTTTAAATTGAAATTTCACAATATTGGTGTTTTTACTGTTTTTTACTCAAATAATTGCAGCCTTTCTGAGGCTTTCAAAAACTTTAACCAACTCCAAACTTTTGAACAGTACACTCTTAAACATAAAGGTTCTTTATTGGCATCTATAGTTCCAAAAGGAATCTTTAACGCCAGTGGAGCCTTTCCAAAAAGGTTGTTAAATAGTAGAAAAAAATACGTTTGTAAGATTATTCAAATGTTCTTCACAAGTTTATCGGCGCTAATAGTCTCATGGTCAGTCTGTTGACATACAACACAACTGCACTCCCTCCCTCTTGAGGTCTCCACCCAATGCCTTCCTGTCAGCTCTCCGCATAAAAACGGCATAAAAATGCTTTACAAATTCCTCACACTAAGAAACAATGGTTCTTTTAAGAATACTTAACTGGCTCCAAAATGGTTCTTGTATGGCATCTCTGCGAAAACACCCTTTTGAAAACTTGGAACCTTTAAAAGCATAGTTTGTATGTTTAGAAAATGACAACGAATAGCTGAAATCAACTTTGTTGTTTACCACAAACTGACAAAAACTAGTTGCTTATTTTTTTGCATGTCATAATTAAAGAGTTCATAAGTATTAAAATAAGCATCACTCTATCTTCTGCATTGTCTGATGCAATAGCAAAACAAATTAAATTTGAAAAAAATATATATTTATAGAAATATTAACATTAGACTCTCTATCTAAAAAGCACTTTGCAATCCCACAACCTTAAACTGTAAATAACTTAAACTGTAAAACTGTCCACTTAGATGCATCTATGTCTTATTACCAACAAAATAATTAGGAAGCTTTGGTAGAAAAACTTCTTGTAACTCTCCTCAAACCCCCCACAAGTCCCGGTCATATCGTCTGTCAGAGACTTTCCAGTCATACTGTATAATGTCAGCCCGTTTCCTGTCTCCTCCTCCTCATGGGGTGCAGAGGAGGGGTGTAGACTCTTAAAACCCTACCACTCCTCCGTCCACCACCCTACTTTCCTGTCCCGGATTACAGCCGCCTGCACTCGCTCCCCCTGCTCCGTGAAGATGTGCTCTCTGGCCTTCGCCAGGTCTCTGGGTTTCGCCCTCATCCCTCTCGCCACCTGCTGCATCGTGGCAAACGTCCTGCTCTTCTTTCCTGACGGAAAGATCAACTTCGTTCAGGAGGATCATGTGACCATGTATGTCTGGTACTTTATGGGAATCGGAGGTGGTGGTTTGGTGGTGAGTGTCAGATTTGTGTTGGTGTGAATGTTTTTTTGTGTCCTGGTTGTGGGCAGACATGTGGAGTAGTTTTGGTATATTGAGGTTTCTGGACAAACCCTCTGTGCACTGTGGGCGACCCAACTGTCCCATTGAGGAAAAAACTAATGTCTTAATTCAAAGGTGAAAAAGCTCAATATTAAATAAAGGTTAGGTATACACTGCAAAAATGGCTTATCTTACTTAGCTTTTCTTGTCAAAATGTCAAAAAAATATTAAATCAAGATACTGATAAGCCAAATTACTTAAGATATTTAGGCTTGTTTCCAGAAAACAAAACAAAAACTAAATTAGGTGCATTTTGCTTAAAACAAGTAAAATGATCTGCCAGTGGTGGTGAGTAAAATACTATTGTTTTAAAAATATTTTACTTACCCCACATGCAGATAATCTTTTATGCAAAATGCACTTAATTAAAAAAAACAATCTGGAAACAAGACTAAATATCTTAAGTCATTTTGCTTATCTAGTAAAAGTATCACGATTTTAGATTTTTTTTAAATATTTTGACTAGAAACAAGACAAAAATTCTAAGTAAGATAAGCCAATTTTTTGCAGTGTATATAAACATGAGTTATAGGGTTAAGTTACTGCGGATTATCAAGGTTAGGCTAATGAAAAATTGCCAACTTGACTCAAAAATGTGTCTAAGAACACCAAAGTTTTGGTTTAGGAAACTATAATGGTCTGTTTAAAAGCTCAAACGTGTGTGTAACAATGAGCAACCCTCTCAAAATAGTTTGAAAGTATTGTGCAGATTGGCAAATTGGTGGTGGATTTGATCAATCTTATTCATAACTGTTCATAGAATTTACCCTTGCCCTCTTGAGGGTAAATTCTAGGGTGTGTCTAGGGGCGGACCTTTCGTGCAAGGGGGGATTTCTGAAATGAAATTGGTCACTCATACAATACTCGCAAATTTTCATAAGATTGGGTGGGACTGAGTGTTACAAAGTAAACTTTTGGGGCATTTCTTGTTTGCCGAAACAATGAAAAACGTAATAAAAAGCTAACGGTAAAATAAGTGGATGAAAGGAACTTAATCCACAAAACATGCAGCTGAGGAAACAAGAATACCAAAGTGTTTACGCTCATAAGTAAACCTGTGTAAAATATATCTTTATATATCTAATTTGTTACTCCTAGTGAAACAAAAATATATTTAAAATACATTTATTTCATACTAAGTATATTTCTATTATATTCAATAGTTCTATAGTAATATTTTATCATATCTACTCACATGTCACTCGAGACTTACGAATAATTAAACTTTATTTGCAGTATCACTTGAGTACAATGCAAATTTCTCAATATTAAACCTAAACATTTTTTGTTTTAATCTCACTATTGATGAGGATTTTATGATCGTTGAATAATATCAGTCTTGAAATGCAAGATATTTAAAGTGTACCTGAAGTATACTTGAAATAATTCCTCTTTAGCGCAATCAAACTTCCATATATCTTTAGCTGGACTTCAGCACTACAGTACTTCCTCACAATTACTGTGAAGTTAATTAAGCACAAAATTAGTTTAGCAGACTTGAAGTATTCCGGATTAGTATACCAAATGTACAACTGCAGCATATTTTTAATGCATACATAAATATGCAAAAGTATTTGTAGTATACTCAGCGTTTCGAATACATTTATTTTCCACTAGTGACTACCTGGTTGATGATATCTTTGTAGCTTTTTATCAAAATGCAACACTGGTCCACTTCTAACCCGCTGACATCTCCAGACTTGTCACAATTAATTCCATTGTTCCATTCTAGATTTTATTCTTGGCGAACATTCCATTTATGCTAGCAGTAATGGTGTGCAATTACTCAATTAGACAGATGCATTGTACTAAAAACTCATTGTCCACATTCAGATGCTGATACCGGCCTGTGTGTTTCTGGGAATGGGGAAGTGTGTGGATTCCTGTGGAACAGACAGCTGTGCGGTGAGTGATGGGAAGGGAGTCTTTATTCAAGGACATGTTGCACAGGTCAGCCAGACTCATCAGTTTAACACTATGTGTGTAGATGTGTGGTTCGGTGTTCGCGGCTCTGGTGGGATTAGCCGGATCTGCATACTGCTTCCTGATCTCCGCTGTGGCGCTCTTGAAGGGGCCGTATTGCTTCACTGTGATGGGATGGATGTCTCCTTTTGAGGATGATGGCGGAAGGTATGAGCTCATTTTTTTTATTTAGAAAATGCTTTGATGGTGACTTCATAAGAAAGAAGTCTTGAACTCTTTTCCTCCGTTTGTTCAGGATATCTGTTTGCTCGAGAGAAGTGGTCCGAATGCATTCAGCCGGCACACATTGTGGAGTGGAATGTGACGTTGCTGTCTATCCTGTTGGGTCTCAGCACCCTGCAGTTCCTCATCTGTTTCCTGCAGCTCGTCAGCGGACTGGTCAACGCAGTGTGCCGGCCGTGCTGCTACAAACAGGAGTACAGTCTAAACGCTTGAGGACGGAGCGTTTCCAAGCCCCAGTCATTCAGAAAATGGACTGCTCATCTGCAGCAGAGCTTTGGATAAAAATGTAAACACTACGTTTGAGCTGAATGCATTGGGACATTTCCACATCACTCCAGCCGAGTTTGTATTACAGTAGCAGTGCATGTTTACTGTATAAAACAATGTGCATCTTGCTAAGATATAAATGTATTTTTGTACAAATGTTTGCTTTGTACAGGAAGTTGTTTTGTAAATTATTTAAACATTGAGAGTAATGGAAGTACAGAATGCTGTTTTATATTCCTATAAAAGAATAAATAGGTCTCACTGCATAAATAGGTCTTGCTTTAGTCTTGTTCATTTTGTGGATAATTTCACATTTTGGTGGGTTTCACAATTTGCAGTACACGAAAATGACAAAAAAATAAACAATAAAAAAATAAATCCCCTGCAAAGTGCTTGCTGTAAGACTCATTATCCAGTCTCAGCTATAATCTCTCACATAAATCTGTGTCACACCGTAGAACTTGCCCAAATCCTCTTTGTGCATAATTTGAGGACATGCAGATTTCTGGCCCAGTGTAAGCTACACAAGTACGTGAACATAAACTGTTTAGCTCAGAACTGCAAAATATATGTGTGATCTCTTGTATTTTTATATTAAAAAAAACTACAAAAAAACATACAGGTCACATTTTTTTTTCAGATATTCAAACAAAGGCAATCCGAGTAAACAATACATCCATATAAAAAATATTTTAAGTTAGGCCAAAACTGGTTGAGGCAACTTTATCAGCAAAAAGCACCACCAAATGCATTAGATATCCAGAGGTTGGTCATTCAGATTGCTAAGGTGGCATTTTGGCCCACTCTTCTTTGCAGGACTACTTTTACTCAGCCCCATTGATCCAGGTTTAAGTCAGGACTCCAGCTAGATATTCAGGGGTGTATTTACTTCTTTGCTTGAGGTCCTTGTGCTTCAGATTGCTGACATTCTTCTTCAGTTTTTCCTGGTAGACAGCAGTAAACTTGTCCTGTGCACAGCGATGTAGAGCATAACCCAGCATTTCAGGCCATAAGCATAATTTAGTGCCAGCAGTGAAACCAGAGCATTCGCAGAAAACCTGCTCCGACAGGGAGAACATGCAAACTCCAGACAGAAAGACCTCCAGTTCACTTTAGACTATAAGAACATTCTCTTAAAAGTTTTGAGGATCATAAAGGTGTGTTTAGGCAAAATTGGAATAAGCCTTAATATGGAATGAAGATATGAAGATATTCTAAACATTAACATTTATATTTTCTGTAAAGCTGCTTTGAAACAATGTGTAATGTGAAAAGCGCTATACAAATACATTTGATTTGAGCTGTTCTTTCTGGATTAGCAGTGGGTTTCGCCTTGTCACTCTTCCATGCCATTTCTGGCAGGTCTTTGTGTTGTGGAGCTGTGAACACTGACCTCTATTGAAGTGAAAGATTCCTGCAGTTTCTTGGATGTTGTCCTTGGCTCTTTTATGGCTTCCTGGATGAGATGTTGATATGCTTTTAGAGGAATTTTGGTAGGTCAGCCAACTGTGGTCCAAAGTTTTCTCTGTTTGGAGATAACACTGTGGTTCTTCCGAGTCCCATAACCTTTAAAATAACATCGTAGCCCCTCCCAGGATGCTGCATTTTACTCGTTTATTCCTCATTTTAGCTGACTTCGTGTTGCTGAAATTGTTTGGTTGAAATGTTGACTTTATAGTAAGTTGCGAAGTCAACAAATAATTTTATTGTTTGTAATCCTGTACAAACAGCACTGGGGCTATCATTATTCAATACAATTATTGACTTTTGCCCTATCTCTCCGGTTCATTGGTAGTGAGGTATCATTTGTCAAGAAATATTAGCATAGTTTGATTGATTATTTTTAAATGATCTAGTACATATACGCATTTCAACTGCTGAGTTATCATGTCCCAACAGACAAATATTTCTCAACTCAACATGAGACAAATACCTAAAACCCTATTGATTTTTTACGCAATGCAAACAAGTTGGGGTTTTCTGCCCGTCTACCATGCACAAACACACTCAAGCATTGGGGTGACTGCTTTCCTTTACAAATCTTATCTAGCTCATCTCATTTTTTTTGGCTTGCTTGGTTGGTATTGTATCTCTAACTTGTCCAACCAAGACAACATAATATCTCAGAATGAACTCAAAGCATCAAAACTGGCAAAACTATCACTGATTTAGACACAAGCGTTATCAGACAGATGGTTGATGAGGTCAAAGAAAACTGACAGACTGGAGTTTCCTAGAGTTCATCAGGTCACAAACTGCCAGTAAATTCATGGGGCCATGTTTTGCCAGACCGCCCAGCTGTGCGTGTATAAGTCAACTTGCCCTCTTCACGTCTGTTGTGATTGGCTGACTGCTGTCACCCTTCATCATTTAAAGAGGTGAAGCATCTGCCCCATTTCGATAGTCAAATCCCAGGGATCAAAAATGAAGGGGCTGCAGTGGACGCTGCTCTGTGTTTTGTGTTGTGCTGGAATCGTGTCTTCTATCACAAGGGAATATTTTTTTGCCATTAAGGAGATTCAGTGGGATTATGCTCCTAGTGGTAAAAATCAGATTCAGAACAAAACCATAAAAGAAGATGAGTGAGTACAAACACACAGTTCTGAGTTCAGTATGGAAGAAATTACATTATGTATATTGCTCCTATTATTATTATTAGGCAGTCATGCTTAGCTGTAGTATCCAACTGTATTACCAAATCACTTTTTACTCTGTACAGCTGCTCATTTGCATACATTTGAAATGCCGCTTCATACAAATTACCGTGCAAATTAAAATTAATTATTTGAACAATGAAGATGAGTGAGCTCTGGTTGCTTTGCTACTGGAGGTAGTTGTAACAGTGAACGCAGCTTTAGATTCTGCGTCTTCAACAAACCCCTAACCCTAAGTAATTGAGTTATTATTTAGAGTAACAATTTTTACCTTTCTGAGTCAGTGCATGTCAAAACAGCACAGAAACGTTTTTTTGGTGTTGGACAGAGAAGCACGGGTGTTTCTGGAGAGGGGAGAGCAGCGCATTGGACGGGTTTATAAGAAGGCAGTGTACCAGCAATATACTGACGCCACCTACATGCAGCAGATAGAAAAACCCAAGTGGTTGGGCTACCTCGGACCCCTCATTAGTGCAGAAGAAGATGACATAGTTATTGTGCACCTGAAGAACACGGCCAGACGAGCGTACTCCATCCATGCACACGGCCTCAGATACAACAAGAGCAATGAAGGTGTGATCTCATTTCATCTCTTTGACTCTTGCTCACAAATTGTTCATTATAAAAACTGTGAATATTGGATTTCTCTCCAGGAGCACTATATCCCGACTCATCAGAAAAGGCAGAGAAAGCTGATGATTCAGTGGCCCCTGAGAAGTCGTTCACCTATATTTGGAGCCTACCGGCCTCCCATACTCCTGGAAAAGATGAAACTAACTGCCTAACCAGAATATACCACTCGCATGTTAACGCCCCCAAAGACATCGCCTCAGGTCTCATCGGACCTCTCATTATATGTAAAAAAGGTACAAACATTTCTCTTCACTTCAAGGTTCAAATGTCAGGATCTCTCAGTAATGTTGTGGGTTCAAATACAAGCAACTTTAATATGAATATATATTTTATTTGTATTTTTCATCTCATGTCATGACAATGGAAACCAGTAAACACATTTATTTTCATATTATACACAAAGAATTTACAACAGTGACAAATAACTGGAAATTCATCCACTTAGAAATGTACTTCCACTTCAAATATGATTATTTAGACAGGGTTGCTCCTTGAATAAACACAAATAAGAATGATTATAGTGAAAATAATTAATGAAAATGTATTTTGCATACATGCTTTTCGTTTACGATTTTAAATCCATGAAAAAGGCAAATGTTTTATCAGATTTTTTGTCAAAATAGATGTTATATGTGTCAATAATTGTCACTATTAGATCCAAAACTTTCTGTTAAGACTTGAAAAAAAAATTGAATAAAAGAGTGCAATACGTTTTATTTATGCATATTACGCAATGAGCATTAGAACAGACCTTTCAATAAGGGTTTCGGGAACCTAGCCTATTTAACAAAAACCTTAAGATACGTCTATGCTAAACATCTGGCTAGCTGCTACACTGTGACAATTCGGACTGCAAATGATGACTCAAATGATTATGTACTGTAAAATGATTGATACAAATTCATATAAAAAAGTTGACTGCCATGAAAGTCATTGTATACTGTAATTCATACACTTTAAGTTCTGACTTGACACTAGCAATGAATGATTCTTTGTTGTTTGTGCAAATCTCAGGCTCTCTAGATGTGCATGGGGACAAGGCAGCTGACTATCTGTACGCCCTTATGTTCATGGTGTCTGATGAGAACCTCAGCTGGTACCTGGACGAAAATATCAAAACCTACTGCACGGCTCCTGCCAAAGTCAACAAGGACGATGAAGGCTTCCAGGAAAGCAATAAAATGCACTGTAAGTTCTGTAATAATGTCTTGGAACAATGATTGCACAAACTGTGAACAGGCCAAGGTATACAATATATAGTAGAGTATATCATATGCACTAACATACACTAGTCTGTGAAACTCTACAGAAATCTAAACTTCCCTTATGAACTTTACTGCAGCTATCAACGGTTATGTCTACGGCAACCTGCCGGACCTTAGTATGTGCATGGGCAATAAGATCCACTGGCACTTGTTTGGGATGGGGAACGAGGTGGACCTCCACTCAGCCTTCTTTCATGGACAGATCCTAACGGACAGACGACACCATGTTGACACCGTCAGTCTATTCCCGGCTACTTTTGTTAATGTAGAGATGGTGGCAGATAATCCCGGCCAGTGGCTCCTCAGCTGCCAAGTCAATGATCATATGGAAGGTACAGAAAGAAATTATGTATGCATTCTGCATTGTTATAATTGCTGTGGGGCATTTAATGACATTTCTCCCCACTTTTAGCTGGCATGCAAGCCTTTTTTGAGATTAAGAAGTGTTTCCCAAACGTGCATAAACCTAGACCCTTTGGAGAAGTGAGACAGTATTACATTGCTGCTGAGGAAATAATTTGGGATTATGGGCCAACGGGGATAAACCAGTATTCATTGAAGAAACTTGTTGATGACAGGTAAAAATATTATTGTAAGCTGACTAAGAGACATATTGAAGTCAAAGCGGATGTTCTTTTGTCCTTACATTTGAGCTTGTGTCTCTGAACATCCGCAGTGTATCTGACACTTTCTTTGAAAACCGCAATGATCGCATCGGGGGCAAATACAAGAAGGTCCAATATGTGGAATATGCTGATGACACATTTACCAAACGCAAAGAGAGGACACCTGAGGAGCAGCACCTGGGAATTCTGGGTAATACAACTACAGGGTGCACAAGTCAACAGAACAAACATTGTATTTAACTTGGAAGCCCCCTTTAACTGTAATATTACAATGAACATGTTACAGTAATTTGGGTTACACGTTATTTTGATAGTCCACTTTAGACATTCTACTAACTATGAGTAACTTTTCAACTACTTGTCAACTAACTCTCATTAATTTGCAACTACATGTCTACTAACTCTCAGAGTTGGGACTGTTAGGGTAGGTTTACGGTTAGTAGAATAAGTTGACTTATATTTGTAATGTTTCTGATAGTCAGTGTGTTGTGGACCCATCAACATAAAGTGTTAGAAGATATTAAGCAGACTGTCTGCTAATATCTAATCACTTCAAGTTGACATGCTTTTGCAAAGTTACTTACTGTTAGTAGAATGTCTAAAGTGGACTATCAAAATAAAGTGTTACCATGATTTGCATGCAGACAGTTTTCTTGACTTTATATCAGTGCTTTCCTTCTCATCTTTGAGATGTTTTTTAGGTCCAGTCATCAGAGCAGAGGAAGAGGACACCATTAAAGTGACATTTAGAAATAAAGCAAGTCGACCCTACAGTATCCAACCTCATGGAGTGCAATATAGCATAGAAATGGATGGAACTCTCTACCACAACGTCCTGGAAGGTAGGAGAATAAACCTCTTTTGATAAATATATAAATATGACAAACTTGAACTAAATATCATTCTTTTTTATGCAGAGTCATACACTGCCAAGAAGCTTCGTGAACTCAAGAAAGAAGCAAGTAAGACAAATATCTCAATAATATATAGAAAGATCTGGAAACGAAGGGATAAGCTAACCCAGACTGTTGTCTAAAAAAATCTAATATTGATTCAAGGCCAAGGATCATTGCACAACGGCGTTTTTTTCAAGTCCTGGCTGGACTCAAACAAATCAGTCCAAATCCACAAGAGATCAAAGTCTCTCTGAATTATCTGGATGATTATGAATGCATGTCTTGCTTTACTGGCAAATTCATCCCATTTGCTTCACAATGCTTGTTTGTGGTCTCATTATGAACAATTCACCACTTCACATTACTTCAAAGAAAAAAAGGAAGTTTGTCTTCATAATACATCTATCTATTCATCCATCCATTTTCTAAAGCATTACATAGGGTCGCAGGGATGCTTTCCCAGTGTATATATTCCAGTCAAAAAGCCCTTTAAAAGTAGGTACCGGCAGTGTTTCATGATCCACTATCCCATGGGTGTCAAATCCTGGACCTAGATGGAACTACTCTGCAGAGTTTATCTTGAATCCTAATATCATAATTAAACACACCTAAACATTGACTTTAGGTCAGTAGAAACTGCTAGGAAAATGTGTTGGATCTGGTTGAAGGTTTTTAAACTTTGCAGGACATTGTCCCTCAAGGGTCAGGACTGGAAAACCTTGCACTATCCAAGTCAAGTCACCTTTATTTATACAACATGATTTTGTCAAAGCAGCTTTACAGTGTTAAACAGGAAAACAATTTGTCGGTAATGCAAACTGAATTAAATTATTCTGTAAAGCAGCTCTGAAAAGAGTACAAGAGCAAACAGTCGAAGTCCAGTTAAAGGCAGTTCATCATTGGTCCAGTGATTTCATCATTCAGCTCAGTTCAGTTCTTTTCAAATAGTGTCTGTGTAATCAAGTCAACAATATTTCCAAGTGGGCTATTAAGGGCCAGTTTGACTAAACAGGGCAAATTAGCGCAAGATTGTAATTCCAAAACAGAGCCGATGGGAGGACAAATTTCTGCGGGTGATGTACTAACAATGCGCAAATTAAAGAACACAGCTGTAACATCTCCATTACATATTGACCAACACAATATACCAAGCGCAGCACATGAGCGTAGTCGCAGATATAGAATAAAGAAACAAAAAAGCCATAGTACGTTAGACGTTTTGATAGACCTAGTATTGTGTGACTCCTAGTTGAGGGTCCAAAGTCGTCTTTTATACTGCTTTCACGTGCTATCAGAATTATCGTAAATACGAGTTTTCTGATTGTAAATTGGATGTGAATTGCCTTTCAAGTCGTATTTACTACTGAGAAATTCGGAAACAATTTTGATATCAGAGTTTCAGAGTTGGGTGGGTCAAACTTTAAACATGGTGGAGGGGACAACCATTGCTGCTGTCAATGCTATTCTCACAACAACTATATCCCCTTGTCTTTTCGCTAAAGTAGTGTATTTATAGGCTAGATATGAACGATCATTAGAAGCATATTGTATGTTTTTTAAGCAGCGAAATAAGCATGTATTTGACCGGGATTCAAGAATTGCTAGCAAACTGCATGTATGTCAACCAATGGGATCCTAAATTTTTTTATTTCCGACATTAGAGCACTTTAATACGACAAGCTCGTAACCACGACTTTATAAGTGGGAAATAGGACATTTCCGATAACACATGAAGGCAGCATTATTTCCTGAGGCAAATTAAAAATAACATGGCTTGACAATAACAATATTTTCGTGTTCTTCTTGCATTCTAAATAAATGATGTGTGGGAAAATCCCTCCACGTGCTCTTCGTTCTCTGCGGTGCCTCCTCCTTCTTGCAACAAATCGCATCCATTTCAAAATAGTTTAAGACATGCTTTTTTGGGGGCTTTAAAAAAATGGCAAAAATGACGAGCGCAAACCTTAGTAAATCTCATTGCGCAAATCATTTGAATACTCTCCCGTAAATTTTGCATCTGAAAGGAAAACTCATATTCAAATGCATATTCAATAAGGTCAGGTGCAAAAATAACTGTGTCCACGCCTACAGAGCTAATTCTTCACTGCGCGTCTTTAGTAAAACCTGACGGTATACTTAAGGAAAAAAATATGGTTTGCATTGGCGCAAGCTGTTAGTAAAACGGTCCCTAAGTGTCCACATTCAGCTCTGAATCTAACTTGGTAATTCCTGAGTAAACTCAAATCTGGTACTTCATACTATTTATAAGCCAAAAATAAGAATAAAAAAACAAATCGCTGTATGTAGACATGTTGAAGTTGTATGTTGTTCATCTCTTTCAGGAGTGGTCGAGCCCCTTCCTGCTGCATTGGTCCGTCCTGACACCACCTACCAGTATGAGTGGGTGGTTCCTAAGGATGGAGGACCGACCGAAAAAGATCCAGACTGCATCACCTACATGTACTACTCAGCGGTGGATCCCATTCGAGACTCCAACTCTGGGCTAGTTGGACCTCTCCTGATTTGCAAGCCCAAAACCATCAAATCAGGAAAGCAGGTGTGGGAGGTGGATGTCGAGCATTTTCACATTTGTAAAATGTGTACTGCTATATTAGTAGCTGAAAGCACGTGGACAACTTTGTGATTTACTGCGGAGTTCGAGATCCATATAATAGCAAGATCCATTCGGGTCTTGCTATTATAGTGGTCTCTGCCACTATAGCTCATAGAATTTACAATATCATTTTTTTTCATCCCAGAAAAACGTGGACAAAGAGTTTCACCTTCTTGCAACTGTGTTTGACGAGAACCTGAGCTGGTATTTGGATGACAACATCAACAGGTTCGCAAAACAGCCCAAATCTGTCAATAAAGAAGATGAAGATTTTCAAGAGTCCAATAAAATGCACTGTAAGCTCAAGTCACGCTCCTTAAAAAAATTATATTTTCAATCATTTAGAACCATGTTTTGCATTTTCACCCCAACTAATATTTGTTTTCCATTCACAGCGCTCAACGGATACATGTATGGGAATCTGCAAGGCTTGAGTATGTGTAAAGGTGATAAGGTGTCTTGGCATCTGTCCGGACTAGGATCAGAGGTGGACATCCATGGGCTTTACTTTGAGGGCAACAGGTTCCTCTACAAAGACACCAGGAGAGACACCATCAACGTGTTTCCTCACATCTCTCACACTATTTTCATGGAGCCTGACAGCATGGGTACAGTCCCATTCCTTCTCTCTTTGATCTCACTGTAACAAAGAACAACTATGTGCTACATTTAAAGTCTTATTTTAATACCATGCATGTTCTTAAATGTTTATGATGGTACTTTAAGCAACTTAAAACGGTGTTGTTGAATCCTCATTTTGATTAGTTGACATGTTCGACCAATGTTGTTCCAAAATCTGTATGCATTTCTTCTGCGGAGCAACAAATGAATGTTTGTCCATACAAAGAAAGTCAGTGGACTAAATTGAAACATTCTTCAAAATATCTTCTCTTGTGTTCCACAGAGGAAATAAAGATATATATCTGTATATGTCATAAAGATTTGGAATCTCACTAAACATGGTTGGATTTACATTTAAAACAACAGAATCAGCATAATTTATTCCTTACATAATCACACAAATATGCATTTGCAGTGTTGGGGAAAGTTACTTTTAAAAGTAATGCATATTTAATCTAGATGTTCGCACAGCGCACTCATCACCTCTGTACTTACTCCGGGTTACTCTTGTGGCATCTGCAGGACAGTTTGAGGTGGGATGTAAAACCACAGATCATTATCATGGAGGCATGAGAGCCAACTACACCGTGGAGAAGTGCCACTTCTGGAACCGTCAGTCTGAAACGATGCTACACCAGAAGAAGTATTACATCGCTGCAGTTGAGATGGACTGGGACTATTCACCCACCCGCACATGGGAGGAAAAGATGCACAATGGTCTGAAAGACAGGTATTATTCCAAGTCCTTCACCAGAGCTCATAAATCCCATTTGCAAACACAAGACATTGGAGAACATCAATGGTGTTTAGCATCATTGACACCAAATGTGGTTAAATGCCAAGCATCATCATGCAGACCTGCTGAAATATAAAAATAAAATAAAAAATACCAATAGAACAGTGGTCTCAAACTCAGTTCCTGGAGGGCCACAGCTCTGCCCAGTTTAGCTCCAACCAGCTCCAAATCACACCTGCTTGGACGTTTCTAGTAATCCTGAAGACCTTGATTTGACTAGGGTTGAAGCTAAACTCTTCAGAGCTGTGGCCCTTCAGGAATTGAGTTTGAGACCAATGCAATTGAAACTACCACAGAATTTGTAAAGGTTTTACTGGTTGTCTATAATATGAATTGTACTGGTTTTAATGAAAACTGTAATGGTTTCTACTGGTAATTGGTCGCCTTCTATTGGTGGCTTGTTAAAACTTCTAAGTCCAACTAAATATGTCCCAAAACACACTACAGGAAACCATTTTGAATGAGTTTAATGGTTAAAAGTTGATGGTTTGTAATGTTTGCAGTGGTATTTGTAGTGGAAACTGTTAAAATTTCTTTGATGGTTTCTTTTGTGTTTTTGTTTGTTTGTTTTTGTATTTTCAGCAGAGGATGTAAATCATATTTGATATTTATGATGAAAGTTAAAATCAGCAAATGAGTGAGTTGTGACATACTGTGACCAACTAACTTTTAAGTGTAGTTTAGTTTGTAGTGTAGTGTAGTTTTGGACTAAATCAAATATACAAAGACCATTCAGGCAACATCCAGGAAAAGAGAAACTTTGTGTGTGTGTGTTGTGTATCAGTATATAAAGCACAAATTCGAAATAATATTCATTTTGATATATTCAGCCCAGGCAACGAGTTCCTCAAGAAAGAAGGCAAATTCATTGGTTCAAAATATAAGAAGGTCCTTTACAGAGAGTACACTGATGAAACCTTCACTAAACCCAAGGAAAGATCTGCTGATATGGAACACTTGGGAATTATGGGTAAATATTAATAGAATATGCGGTACATCAATGCATGGCTCATAATTTGGTGTATATATTTGTAAACCTTCAAAATATGCTCATCTCAGGACCCATGATCCATGGTAAAGTGGGAGAAAAGGTGAAGATTGTGTTTAAGAACATGGCTAAGAGGCCATACTCCATACACGCCCATGGAGTTAAAACTGACAGTCCTCAGGTGGCCCTGACACGTCCAGGTAAGATCTGACAGCTGAAATTTAGACTAAATAAAGTTCATATTGTTTATTAAGTCTAAATGTATGTATTGTTTACTCAAGGTGATACTCAGACCTATACCTGGTACCTCCCAAAGAATTCTGGGCCGACAGAACAGCAAGAGGAATGCAGTGTTGGAGCGTATTACTCCACCGTGGATGTTATCAAGGTACCTTTCTCACCAACTGAAACAAAGTCTTTGTTTAAAACCAGTGTGATGTTTCCTAAAACCTAACGACCTTGCTTTCTACCAACATAGTCTTACACAATTCATAGGTATTTTGCATTTTGTATTCATATCATCTAATTTGTACATTTTCATCCCTAACGAAACATAATCATGGTTTTACTACAAAATAATAATAATAATAATGGTTACTATTGGGTTAGTTCATGACCACAGGTGAGAGTAGGAATCACCTATGGTCATGAGCTTTGGGTCATGACCGAAAGGACAAGATCCCGGATACAGGCGGCCGAAACGAGCTTTCTCCGTAGGGTGGCTGGGCGCTCCCTTAGAGATAGGGTGAGAAGCTCAGTCACTCGGGAGGAGCTCAGAGTAGAGCCGCTGCTCCTCCACATCGAGAGGGGTCAGCTGAGGTGGCTCGGGCATCTGTTCCGGATGCCTCCTGGACGCCTTCCCGGGATTGTGTTTCGGGCGCGTCCCACCGGGAGGAGGCCCCGGGGAAGACCTAGGACACGCTGGAGAGACTAGGAACTAGGAAGAGGGAAGTCTGGGCATCTCTGCTTAGACTGCTGCCCCCGCAACCCGGCCCCGGATAAGCGGAAGAAGATGGATGGATGGATGGATGGATGGATGGATGGATGGATGGATGGATGGATGGATGGATGGGTTAGTTCATCCCAAAATTAAAATTCTGTCATTGATTACTCATCTTCATGTCGTTCCAAACCCGTAAGACCTTCATTCATCTTCAGAACAAAAATTAAGATGTTTTTGATGAAATCCGAGAGCTCTCTGACCCTCCATATACCGCAATGCAACTGAAAACTTCCAAGGTCCAGAAACATAAGGACATCTGTAAAACACTCCATGTGTCATCAGTGGCTTAACCGTATTTTTACGAAGCTACGAGAATACTTTTTGTGCACAAAGAAAACAATAACATAATTAATTCAGAAATTCTTCTCCCGAGTTACTCTCCAAAATGGCAGAAGATGGTAACTTGGGAAGAAAAATTTCTGAATAAATTACTGTATGCTATTATTGTTTTTAATTGTAAAATTAGGGTTGAGCCACTGAGTTTACAGATGTCCTTGTTATGTTTCTGGACCTTGTAACTTTTCAGTTGCATTGCGGTCTATAGAGGGTCTGAGAGCTCTCAGATTTCATCAAAAATATCTTCATTTGTGTTCTGAAGATGAATGAAGGTCTTACGGGTTTGGAACGACATGAAGATGGGTAATCAATGACAGAATTTTAATGTTTGGGTGAACTAACCCTTTAAACCATGGTAACCATAAATGAACCATGGTTTTACTACACTAGCCATAGTTTAAGCATGGTATTTGTAGTAAAACTCTGCGTTATACAAATTGTAATCAATACGCCAACAGACTTGTTTTTGTTTGTTTGTTTTTTCAGTTGATGGTGTTGTGTGTAGCATCCTGACATTATAACTCTGCTTTCAAAGTGTAAAGACTTCAGTCACAGTTGTTTTCAACAGAGCGTAATGTTATTGCTAAGCTAAAAGCATGTTAGCTGGAAGTACACACGATATAAAACAGGCCAGTTTAAATGAACGATGCATTTGTTTGACTTTTCAGTAGTATATGAAATGCAGTTAATCCTGACTCGTCCATCATTTTGGATAATTTGCATTCATTGAAATGCATTCAGTGCAAATATGACTCTGCTTTAGAATTTGGCCCACATAAAGTATCTTCAATTATATTCTCGTGCAGGACATGTACAGTGGCTTGATCGGGCCGCTGGTCATCTGCAAGAAGAGCCTGGCGCGTTCGCTGGGGCTGAAGAAAGAGATTGAGGAGTTTGCTCTGCTCTTCATGGTCTTTGATGAGAATGAATCTTGGTATCTGGATGACAACATCAAAGCTCATGTTAAAACCCCCCCTACAACACTGAAGGAGGACGCGGAGTTTATCGAAAGCAACAAGATGCATGGTGAGTTCAACTTATCTGAACAGGTTTGGTCATGGTTTTTGAAGAGGACATGTCTCAAACAATCCTTAAATAATTGCTAAATTCTCAGAGAATATTGTGCTAACTGTTAAACCCTTATAATTAAAACATAATTGCCTCAGCATTAAAATGTAAGAAATGTTCCTGTTATTAAATAAGTGTAAAATGGCCAAAATGTTAAGACGGGCCTGATGTGTTGATGATAAACTAGTGGTTATTCCGTTGTTTATCACAGGAATCAATGGTTTGGTCTACGGCAATCTTAAAGGCCTGAACATGAAGGTTGGAGATAAAGTGTACTGGTATCTGATGGGAATGGGAAACGAGGTGGACATACACACTGCACACTTCCACGGCCACAGCTTTGACTACAAGGTCATCCATCCTTTTCACATGTTCTTCAGAGAAGCTAAAACTCCTCTAGAGTATCAGAATGATTGTACTTTTCCCACAGATCAGCGGCACACATCGAGCAGACGTGTTCGATCTGTTCCCCGGGACATTCCAGACGCTCACCATGCGTCCGCTGTATTCTGGCACCTGGCTCCTGCACTGCCACGTCACCGACCACATCCAAGCCGGGATGGAGACAACATACACCGTGCTCGAGAAAGATGGTGAGTGTCTAAGTTCACGAATAGCATGAAAGATTAACATGTTATGCAAAAACCTTAAGCTTCAGTTTTTTAATACATAAAGGGGAGATGTTGTCACAAGAATGTGAACGTCCAGTTACACAAATGTTTGGTCACACTTTATATTAGGTGGCCTTAACTACTATGTACTTGCATCAAAAAATAAGTAGTGTACTTGTTGTATTGCAATAAATAGTTTTGCTGCTACTGCGGTGGGATATGGGTGAGGTTAGGGACAGGTTTGGTGGTATGGGTCGGTTTAAAGTGTAATTAAAAACCTGTTTTTTACATTGTACTTCTATTTGTAAAAATACCTATATGTACACAATAAGTGCATTGTATCAAATTTAAAATATTAGAACATAGTAGATAAGGCCACCTAATATAAAGTGGGACCAATGTTTGTTTTGTGATTAATTAGGGCATATTTTACCAGCTACACAAACTAAATCTAAATGTCTTTCTTTTTTTTAGGAAAAAGGAGGGGCATCCTGGGTTTGTTTGGTAGCGGTTGATTCCACGTGCCTGTAAAGGAAGTTTGGGTTAATACTTGCCCATGAGTTTTCTAAATAAACATTGTAATTATTTGAATTATTTTGTGTTTGTGAAAGAATTTTAAAGCAACACAGGAATGTTTTTCTGCTTTAAGGCAACATGACATTAAAGTTACTTCTTTAATTTCACAAATTTGATTAGATGGTGAAAATGGCTTCTAAATAGCCGTCTGAAACGGTGTAAGTTCAGTATAGTCGATGAAGTTTTTTTTTTACACAATAAGAGCAAGAAAGAAGACATTAAATAGGGGTGATTTAGTAAGAAAATACTAAAAGGAAGGCATGAATTGTGTTACTGTAGCTTTAAAATATAAATACACAATACAATAAAAATCAGCTGCACACAAGATTCTGTATTTGAATGTAATTTAATAATAATAAAAAGGACACTATAATGTTCATTCTGAAAAATTTGATGAAATGAGATTACAGCTGCATTATGGGTAATGTGCAAACACACATCCAAACAAAAAAAGTACATGCGTAACCCCCCCCCCAAAAAACAACTTAATTTAATAATTGTACTTAATGTCATATATATATATATATATGATTATATTATTTGTTCTGATAATAAGGAGAGTACTTGTTTTTGAAGTAAAGCTATAATGTTCCAGTCTATATGAATGATTGTAACACGTACTTCTGATCAGATCATGTCCACAGCAGTCACACATGACTAATGAGATGAACTAATTATCGTTTGGCTATCAGCATTCAAAGCAGCAGGAAGAGCGTAGATCACGATCTTGTCTTTGAACAGGTTTAGTGTTGATTCACTGATTGTCTAAAAGAAATGCTAAATGTGGTGAGATCTCATTGGCTGCATTCGAGTAGATGTGGCAGGAAATAATGAGCCGTTCCATCATCCGGCAACAAGTCCAGGAACTCCAGGGGGTTCAGCTCCTTGGCCGCCACAAGCAGAGTCTCTGTGAAAGAAAAGACAACGTTTTCACGAGCAGAATTCATTCAGTCGTGTGCAGAAGCAGAAAACAGCTGCTACCTTTGAGCGCTGCGAGGAGGACGGTGTTGTCATTTCCTGTCGTCCTTATCCTGCCACACACCTCAGGGAAAAGCTTCTGCCACCACAGAGACTGGAGAGAGAGTAGTATGAGAAATTAATTAGCAGCTAGCGAAGACAAAAAAAAAAACGTCACCTCGGATTTCAAACCTCTCTAAATATTTTCATTTATTTGATTTTGTCCAGTAACATTGAGAGCGTAGAGCACACATATTACGCAGATAGCAAGAGAGCAGGTGAAAACCATTGCATCAATGTTAAAAATATATAAAATCAATATTAACAAATAAAATTAACAAAAATAAAATAAAATCTAAAATATTATCAAATGAAATCAATATTATCAATACAAAAATATAATCAATGTTAAAAATATTGTTTGTCAATTTGAATGGCATTGAATTAATATCACTTTTGCACCCGTAATTAATATTGAAATTTCAATAAACCACCATTATTGTGATCAGTTCTCATTAAGCTAACTCTCCTTCTGTGCTTACAGTAAGTGTCTATATTGAAACATACTGTATGCAGTAATAAAACAAGAGGTGTTTTAAAGTGCAGTTCGAGTAGATTATTATTTGAGACGGGTGTTAATAAAAGTTGAGTAATAATATTAAAAAGTGTTGAAGTTGATCTTTCGTTATTGATGTTAATGTTCTGTTTCACAAATGGAAAGACACTGTGACAAAGATTTAGACATCAACCCTCATCATACAAACCTCAACGCTGGAGACAATCATCAAACGGATTCAGATAAACAGATCAACTCTAATGCATGAATGAGTTTTATACTGTTTATACCCAGCATGCATTTCAGCATAAAATGTTATTTTGTTAATTGTCATCATTGTTGAGTTTCATACGCTGATTCTTGATGTCTAATTGATTCAGTAATTTAATTTGTTTTGTGTGTGTGGGCATGTTTATGTGGTTTATGAGGACACACATTTGTATAATGACATGGGTATGACATAGGTATTACAAGGAGAAGGTGATGTATGAGGACATTTTCAGTGTCCCCATAATTCAAAATGCTTATAAATCATATAGAGTAAGTTTTTTGGGGGGAAAGTTGAAATGCACCGTCTCCTGTGAGGGCTAAGTTTAGGTGTAGGGCAATAGCACATACAGTTTGTACAGTATAAAAACCATTACGCCTATGGAGAGTCCCCGTAAACCATAAAAACCAAAGTGTGTGTGTGTGTGTGTGTGTGTTAGTTCATAGAAGTATGATAGCTGTGCCACTGCTTTAATCTCACACTGTAATTTCACACATGCATTTGCGAGCAGCTATTTAAATAACCTCACAGTGATTACAGTCACCATAACCTTAGTTTTCATTGCCTTAACAAATGCATTTTAGCACATAGTTACAAGTGACACTGAAAACATTTACATACAAGAGCCCAACTAAAAGCAAGTAATGTTGTGCTTTGTTGAAATTTCAATATTTTTTTAAACATTAATTGAGGGTGCAAAAGAGATTTTGATTCAATGCAATCAACTATTTTTAACATTGATTCAGTGGTTGCTTGCAATCAGGGTAAGACGCCTCATCTCTAGAGCAGTGAAGTCTGTTACCAGCTTGTCGTTCTGTAGCTCATGGTTGGCGTAGGAGATGATGGCTTGCGGGCATCGGTCTAGCAGTCTGTCGATGGATGTCTTGTGTTGGCCCAGTTTGGTGGCGCAGAGCACATGCACACTGAGACCGGTGCTGTCGGAGTCGGACAGCTGCTCCAGCAGAGGCAGGATGGACGAGACATCCAGCGTTGGGCCGCACAGCAGAGACTGCACGCAGAGAGGAGAGAGTAACACATGCACTAACTATACAACACATTATCTGAATGCCAGCAGTAAACTAAATATCTTTCATTGTGTTCCACATAAGAAAGAAATCGATTTATGGGCGAACTGTCCTTTAAAGCATTGTCCAGGAATTACCTGCTGAGCTGAGGTTAAACTAGGCCTTTTATTGCACTTCCTAGAGGTGCTTGATACTCATTTACATCATTTTATGATATGGCTTGCCAGAAAGAGAGAAATATGTCAGTGCATACCTGAAGTTTGTGCAGGTCCTCCTGGTGGTCATGTGTGCTGTTGAGCGGGACAGGAGTCAAGATGCTCACCCACGGATACAACATCCCATAATGAGAACAGGAGTTTATCTGGACACGAAAAAAAACATTTGATAGATTTTTAACTTTTAAAAGCAGCAGTTAAAATGATAAATGTTTTTTTTAAATTAACCAGGGTTCGTACACATTTTTACCAACAACTTTCCCTGACTTTTCCATGACTTTTGAGACAATATTCATGACCTAATTTTACATTATTTTACTATAAGAATAAAAATCTGTTCAAATTGTCATAGCATGTTAACTAAAATGAATGACTATTAATACTATTGCTTGCTTTTTTGTTTTAGTACAAGCTGAAACTGCGCCAGATGTGAAGGTCCTTGCAGGCCGAAATGTTCACACGCAAAAACTCATACAAACATGTCTGACTCGGTGTGTGAGGACCTTTACTCCACACAGAGAACATATCACATCACTATTATCATTTATTTAACTCCGCTAAACGCAGGGCCAGAATTTCGTTTTGGAAACTTTTCTCTTTCGCAAGTGTTTACATTAAGAAAAAAATTACAATGCCTTACAAGGATACTCGCCAGCAGTGTTCGAATTACACCGTGGACTTTGGGGAGCCCATTTCTTTCTTCTTTTTATAACGGGGGGATTTTGTGCGCTTGCGATGGGCTTACAAAGATACATAAAAGCTATGGGGGGGTGCAATTATATATATATATATATATATATATATATATATATATATATATATATGTGTAGGGCCCTATGAAATCCGTTTAAATTTTTCCCAAATTCCATTAAATTTTTTTCTAAATTAATTTTTTTCCGTTTCAATTTTTCTAGATTCCGTTTTTTTCCGTTTTCATTTTATGGACTCCTTTTTAATGATCAAATTAAATTGTATTTATCAAAAAGCATGTCTAATTAATTAAAATCATGAAACTTATACAATTTAACACTAATTTATTAAAAGTGTAACAAAAATGACATGTTTAGGGCCGTATGAAATGTTATATTTTTTTCTCACCTTATGTTTTGTTGCCAAATTCTGTTTTAGCTCGTCTGATTATTTGAATGCATACACACATTTTTTTTTACTCTTACAGTAGCCTTATGAATTGTTTTTTTTCCTCAGAAATTCTGTGTTGTGTATTTAAATTTGACTGGTTATCAGATTAAGGCATGAAACATCGATTTAATTTATATTTTAATGAATGAAAATTAAACATTTACATGTTGAAAAATAAAGGGGATTTAGCCTACTATTAAAAATAAAATATTTTGTGATTATGTCTTAATAAAATTTTATTATTTTTCAACAGTAGTAGTAGACGTGTTCTTGAAGTAGAACTAAATTCACAGTTTCATTGTTTGTAGGGACAAACAGATGCAGATAATTAAAACATGCACATTTCTTCTCTTTCTCTGTCACTCTCAAAATGGGCATATTTGAGAAACAAGTCGAGTAGTTTGCTTCAATGAATATAATTGTCGGTCATTTAACATTTCTTTCGTAACAGTTGACTAAACATCTTACCTCGCTCTCTTTTATTAATCTGACGCTTCGTCGCGCGCTCAGTGTATGTGAACGCTAAACTCCGCCTACTTTGATTTGACATTGACGAGCGCTGTTTGCTGCTGAGGCAGAGCAGACTTTTAAACCTTTTTTTGTCATCCTAACAAGAGCGCTGCGTAATCGAGGACAGCAGATACTCATGTGGGCCTATAATCATCTTTATTGAAGTGAGTTAGGTTTAAATCGCCGTCAAGCATTAATTAACGATTTTTGTTGTTGCAATTTTACACATAATAATCCACGATGATCACAGTACACAAAACTGAAATTGCACGTCAAAATAACACAGAAGAAAATAAATAAATTAAAATAAATTACTTTTCACAAATCACGTTTTCAGGGAGCCCATGTATTATTAAGGGGAGCCCCTAGCTCCCCCATAGTTCGCACCCTGCTCACCAGGATGGCCATTTTAACGTTATTTTGTTTGTAATTTTGCAGCTTAAACGCAACAAGCTGAGCCCCATATTTCAGCCTCGACTTTTAGTTTATGGCTTCGGGACAATTTTCACATCAGACGCGGGCCGGGCATCGGGCTTGTTTTAGGATTCTCCTTATTTTTGTATTTTAGAAATCCATAAATTATTATGGTGATGAAAAGTAGGGGGAGAGTGGGGGCGGTTGCAACACTTTTTACATTTCCTTCAGTTTCTCAGCGACTGTTTGTATTAGAAAGACAAAAATATATATATATTAAACCCATATATGTCACCTACCTGCCCATACTGTTGCAACATGTGTACATGTGATGATATGAAAGTAATTTGTACTTAAATGGACCCTGAAAAATGTTGCAACTGTCCCCATATATGGGGACAGTTGCAACAGTACCGAGGGGCAGTTGCAACAGTCATTTAGATGTAATAAAACTCATACTTCGGCATCATTTTTCAAATCTTTTTTTAGTTTATTTGAGACCAGAGTTCATTGAGTTAACTTATTAAAGTGAAAAAAACAAGTACACAACAATGTAACGCCTTTGTCAATCCCACAAACTGATGTAGGCCCTAACAATTTCATGACACCACCAAAAGAACACAAACTGATTATTTCATAGCATCAAGTATTCACAATTCCCCATCTGACTCACAATTGTGGCAAACGTAAATGGAACCACCATCAGTGCAGGCTTCATGAGCCCATGCCTTGCACTGCCAACATTGAAGCCACACCTCGCTCGGTCTGGAGTAGCTCTCCAAACAGACAAGGCAAAAATCTTCTTCTTTCTCAGAGTCACTGTCCTTCTCTGTATGCTTTTTCTTCTCGGTTTTGGTTTGTTGGCTTGTTTCCAGTGTGTTTTTTGTCAGTTTTCACTTAACTTTTGTTGGCTTTCTCTTAACTTTTGCTTTCTTCCTCTCCAAAGCCTCCTTTTGGGGGTGTCTGTCAAGATGGCCGATTTGCATTTTTCCCTACCGTTTGCTTTCGTTATCTTCCGTGGTCCTGCTCTGGGGTGAGGTCTAACAGTCTCAGGTGAGAACTCAGATTGCACTGGAGGAACTGTAGTAGAAGCAGAAGTCCCAGCATGCACTGGAGGAACTGCAGAAGAAGCAGAAGTCCCAGCTTGCACTGGAGGAACTGCAGAAGAAGCAGAACTCCCAGCTTGCACTGGAGGAACTGCAGAAGAAGCAGAACTCCCAGCTTGCACTGGAGGAACTGCAGAAGAAGCAGAACTCCCAGCTTGCACTGGAGGAACTGCAGAAGAAGCAGAAGTCCCAGCTTGCACTGGAGGAACTGCAGAAGAAGCAGAACTCCCAGCTTGCACTGGAGGAACTGCAGAAGAAGCAGAAGTCCCAGCTTGCACTGGAGGAACTGCAGAAGAGGCAGAACTCCCAGCTTGCACTGGAGGAACTGCAGAAGAAGCAGAACTCCCAGCTTGCACTGGAGGAACTGCAGAAGAGGCAGAAGTCCCAGCTTGCACTGGAGGAACTGCAGAAGAAGCAGAACTCCCAGCTTGCACTGGAGGAACTGCAGAAGAGGCAGAAGTCCCAGCTTGCACTGGAGGAACTGCAGAAGAAGCAGAAGTCCCAGCATGCACTGGAGGAACTGCAGAAGAAGCAGAAGTCCCAGCTTGCACTGGAGGAACTGCAGAAGAAGCAGAACTCCCAGCTTGCACTGGAGGAACTGCAGAAGAAGCAGAACTCCCAGCTTGCACTGGAGGAACTGCAGAAGAGGCAGAAGTCCCAGCATGCACTGGAGGAACTGCAGAAGAAGCAGAACTCCCAGCTTGCACTGGAGGAACTGCAGAAGAAGCAGAACTCCCAGCTTGCACTGGAGGAACTGCAGAAGAGGCAGAAGTCCCAGCTTGCACTGGAGGAACTGCAGAAGAAGCAGAAGTCCCAGCATGCACTGGAGGAACTGCAGAAGAAGCAGAAGTCCCAGCTTGCACTGGAGGAACTGCAGAAGAAGCAGAACTCCCAGCTTGCACTGGAGGAACTGCAGAAGAAGCAGAACTCCCAGCTTGCACTGGAGGAACTGCAGAAGAGGCAGAAGTCCCAGCTTGCACTGGAGGAACTGCAGAAGAAGCAGAACTCCCAGCTTGCACTGGAGGAACTGCAGAAGAGGCAGAACTCCCAGCTTGCACTGGAGGAACTGCAGAAGAGGCAGAAGTCCCAGCTTGCACTGGAGGAACTGCAGAAGAGGCAGAAGTCCCAGCGTGCACTGGAGAAACTTCCAAAGGAGCAGATGTCCCAGCTTGCTCTGGAAGAACTGGTGGTGGCGGCCGGTCTGTCACCAAAGATGGTGCAAAGTCACTGTCTTTGAATTTATCTCGGTTATAAGGCCAAATTCCAGTGCTGCTGAAGCCATTCTGCACATTGCCTGGTGTTCCAGCCAATGGGAGGGCCAACCTAATAATTCTTTTTAATAAAGCGATAGAGGGTTGTGTGGCAAATTGAATACTCTTTTGCCACAGACCTCACTGTCCTGCCATCATTGTTCACTACAGCAGCAGCTAAGGACAGAATAGGTAGAGGGACACCCCTATCTGTTATCCTTTTCCTGTCTCGTGGCATACTGAAAAAACAGAACAGAAAATGTAGGAATACACTGCAGCCTAGTTTGACTTTTAAAAAAGCAATTTGCTGAAATACAAAGAGGAGACACCTGGCTATTGAAATATGTTCTTTATCAAACCACTGATTTGCATTTTATGAAAAAAAATTATCTAATTGTCATTATTATTGTCATGTGGGGACAGTTGAAACAATGCGTTGCAACTGTCCCACCCCCTGGCAGCCATCTTAAAACTAGTGATACTAGCCTAACAAATTAGCTTGAACACATTGTACCTAAGTCTGTTAAGAGCTAAGAAACTGCACATTCAAACTATAAAACTATAAAGATCAATACTTAAACAGTTTAGACATTATGACAAAAAATCTAGTTGTAAAAAAAGTTACTTTTTTACCTTGAATTTCAGTTCTCCCATAAGGTAGTTTCACATGTGGCTGTTAACTTCCAGAAAGAAGGAGGGGCATACTGAGCATGTGCAGTAGGAGTGTCATGACTCCAGCTCATTCCTGATTAGATAAATCAGCAATGTTGCAACTGCCACACGTTGCAACTGTCCCCACTCTCCCCCCTATTAGCCGCTCGTGGAAACAATACCGCGACTGACAAGAGCAGCTCGACCTGTCTAATAGCACACATTTGTCTAGGTTAAACGTTTAAACTAACATTGTGATATGCTTTAAGTATTTTATATATAGATTTTATTTTAGTCAAGTGGTGATTTAAGAAGGCTAAATTGATCAAACATAATAGGCAAACTCACTGTCTGCAGCTGGCCGATTGCTCAAACGCTACTTTAAAAACAAAAACTTGAATTTAATAAACAAATACATTTTCTAAAACATATTTCTAAATTAACTTAAAGAAACGAAATACGCTTTGCCATTAAAACCGAAACTGAACTATTGTAATGGCTAGAACAGCAGCTGTGTAATGGGGAAGAGAGAAAGAAAGACATGGGCTCCAGTCGGACTCGAGAAGGTAATTCTGATCATCTGCTGGACAAGGATTGGACTGGGGCGTATGTTTGAGGCCCGTGCAGGATTCTACTGAGCTTGTTTGGTACCAAAGTCAATTTGGTTCTCGCAAGGCGGCTTTATACGGACGCCATTTGGACTTGACTGAGTGCAGCGGAAACCGCTTCTGGAGCGCGCGAGTACAGAACGGCTTAAAAAGACGTGCAAACAAATAATAGGCTACATTTTAGTGACAATGCAACAATGACCCGATTAGGCAGGTGACAATTCTGTCAACTGTACCAAAATGCCAGAGAAAGACTTGTATCGCACCGTGCAGCTCTTTAGTGCAGACGAGATGCGCTGATTACGTGTTTTAAGAGAAAGTCAAAGAGAGCAAACACAGCTGATGAATCCGTTTTCAAATGACCGATTTGATATTCTGTGTGGATCTATTTACTCTTCAGCCTACAAGCTATAGGCTATTGAATAAATGTGTGAATATCCATCATTTTAAATTCGAAAGCTGCGGGAAAGAGTAGAAATATGCGATATAGCCCATGCGCAATCCCGTACCGAAATTCAGGACCTGAATAAACATAATTGTATTATACAGAGATTTGTGAAATAGATTTCCATGACTTTTCCAAAACTTTATGGGTTTATTTATTTTTCCAAAACTTTTCCAGGCCTGGAAATTGCGGTTTTAAAATTCCATGACTTTTCCAGGTTTTTCATGACCGTACGAACCCTGATTAACGTAATACATTTTACATTTTCGAGTAAAATAAAAAAAAAAAGTATATGGAAGGCCATTTCCACCACTAAAAAAATGCTTAAGGTTATTGAGACTTGTTTTCCTCAGATTTGCATGATATAATACTCGCAATTCTGGGAAATAAGTCAATGCAAGATACAAACTCGCAATTCTGAATTAGTTTAGCAAGTTTATATCTCAATTCTGGGAAAAAAGTCGCAAAAAAAGCAAGGTACCAAAAAGTCACAATTACCTTTTATTTTTTATTATATATATATATATATATATAAAAAATATTATATTTGTTATTTAGTGACCGAAATGGGCTTTCATACCTGTGTGAGTGTCCTTTATTAAATTTAAAAAAATAATAATAAAGTTTTGTACTTGCATTAAAACTGGGACATTTCTATAAAATGTTTCTTCTGAGAGAGAGATGAACACACACACGAACACACACACACACACACACACACACACACACGCACGCGCACACACACACACACGCAAGCACGCAATCATGTCTCTGTGGATTAAGGACCATGACAGTTTTTATACCTAATTTAGCTTATAGTCTGTGCTTTCGTAATTAGATATGTTTGCTAAGGCTAAAATAACTATTATTCGTTTTCATATTGATTCTCCAGCACCAATTGTGTTACAGACTTGATCAAGTCATGTCTTATTGGGGAGATGTGTACTATTACTGTGATCAGACAATTTTCACATGGACAATGATGAAAAATCATATAGTACAACAAACTCAAATGGGCTTTTTAGCATTTAACTTGCATTTGAACTTTTAATTATGCTGTAATATTAAAGCACTCCTTTTATCCCAAAGGAAAAAAACCTATTAATAGAGGCATGTGTATTCGTACCAGTGGCCTTCATTCGTAGTATTGTGTTGCAAGTATTTAAAACACTGACTTCATGTGATTTCCACATTAATTTAGAGATTCTGTCAAAATATATTTATGATTACAATGTTAAATGTCAGGTGTGATTAATCATGTTATTATTTAGTTGACAACTTTAAAAGCAATAGCAACCTAGAAAGTGCTAAAACATGCTAAAACGTATGTATACCCCCCACACACATACATACATATATATATATATATATATATAGAAAGAGAGAGATAGATAAAATATTAGTACAAATATAAAAGAATTCTACTCAACAGCACTGTTTTTCTATACTATACTGCATTATTTATTTAATTACTTTATTTATTCACTTAATATTTTATCAAAATGTATTTATTTATTACCTATTAATTTTTACATTTTTTTTAAATAGTTTCTCTAAACTTTTCCACAGACCCGCCCAGCACTCCATCGGACCCCAGTTCGAAACCCGCAAATACCCACAACACTGTAATCAACTAGGAACGTGTAACCAACCACTCGTTACACCTGCCGTGTAAGGGTGCATTATCTCACTCACCAGATCCTCCGCAGTTTTGAGGGCTTTGACTCCGGAATGATCTCTGCGCGTGACACGGTCGATATAGACGGACGTGAGATGAAACAGCAGCTCCTGGATGATGGATTCATGAGAGGACGCTACTAACAAAGCCTCCCAGAAATCCACCAGTAACTGAGGACTGCTGTCAGCTTCCACACCATCCTTACACAGCTCCTGAGAGAGAGTAGTAGTTATTTATTTTATTGCCATTCAGCTTCTAAGGCATCTTCATGGAAAAAAACAGTTACATCAACACAAAATAAAAATCAAGTAAACACAAAAACACAGCAGTTAAGATTATACAAGTTTTTTTTTTAAATGAATATATGATACAAATCTAAAACCTTTTCTGGGAAAAATATATATGGAAAGCCCATTTCCACTACTGAATAAAATGAATAAAATAAAATAGAAAGGTTATTGAGATTTTTCATCTCATAATTCTCATAATTCGTAATAAGAATTACATGATATAATACTCACAATTCTGAGAAATAAAGTAATTGCGTGATATTAAACTCGTAATTCTGAGAAATAAAGTCATTGCGTGATATTAAACTCGTAATTCTGAGAAATAAAGTCATTGCGTGATATTAAACTCACAATTCTGAGAAATAAAGTCTTTGCGTGATATTAAACTCGTAATTCTGAGAAATAAAGTCATTGCGTGATATTAAACTCACAATTCTGAGAAATAAAGTCTTTGCGTGATATTAAACTCGTAATTCTGAGAAATAAAGTCATTGCGTGATATTAAACTCACAATTCTGAGAAATAATGTCTTTGCGTGATATTAAACTCGTAATTCTGAGAAATAATGTCTTTGCGTGATATTAAACTCACAATTCTGAGAGATAAAGTCATTGCGTGATATTAAACTCACAATTCTGAGAAATAAAGTCTTTGCGTGATATTAAACTCGTAATTCTGAGAAATAATGTCTTTGCGTGATATTAAACTCACAATTCTGAGAAATAAAGTCATTGCGTGATATTAAACTCACAATTCTGAGAAATAAAGTCTTTGCGTGATATTAAACTCGTAATTCTGAGAGATAAAGTCATTGCGTGATATTAAACTCACAATTCTGAGAAATAGTCTTTGCGTGATATTAAAATTTCAATTCTGAGAAATAAAGTCATTGCGTGATATTAAACTCGTAATTCTGAGAAATAATGTCTTTGCGTGATATTAAACTCGTAATTCTGAGAAATAAAGTCATTGCGTGATATTAAACTCACAATTCTGAGAGATAAAGTCATTGCGTGATATTAAACTCACAATTCTGAGAAATAGTCTTTGCGTGATATTAAAATTTCAATTCTGAGAAATAAAGTAATTGCGTGATATTAAACTCGTAATTCTGAGAAATAATGTCATTGCGTGATATTAAACTCGTAATTCTGAGAAATAATGTCTTTGCGTGATATTAAACTCACAATTCTGAGAAATAGTCTTTGCGTGATATTAAAATTTCAATTCTGAGAAATAAAGTAATTGCGTGATATTAAACTCACAATTCTTAGATATGAAGTCAGAACTTTTTTGCAATTCTGACTTTGTCCTCGCAATTGAGTTTGTATCACATAATTCTAGAAAAAAAGTCAGCAAACTTTTAAGAAAAAGGGTAAACTTGCAATTGAGAAAAAAAGTCACAATTGTGAGTCGCAAAAAAGCAAGGTACCAAAAAGACACAATTGCCTTTTATATTCTTTAATCAGTGGCGGAAACAGGCTTCCATTCCTGTGTGAGTACTTCATACATTTTTTTTTTTAAATAATGTTCATGAGAGAGAAACGAACACATGTATATGATAACGACACACACACACACACACACACACACACACACACACACAGGCCTCTCTCTGTGTGCTGCATGCACCTGGAAGAAGAGATCGGCCTCCTCCAGTCTGATCTTGCTGTTCTCATGCAGCGCCACGATCGCCGCCACCAGCAGCCCGTCCTGTGTGTCGCGCAGATGCTGGGCCATTATGGTGGGCATCACGGCCTTCCCTCTACCATGCAGCAGAAGCTTGGGCTCCTCTATGAAGCCGTACACTTGCAGCATCTGGAGACGGCAGTGAACAGACATGCTTTCAGTCGTCATAATAATAATCACGATTATTTTGGTCATTATTGTAATCACGATTATTTAACACTATTATAAGTTGGCCATAGCACCAATACTTTACATGAGTGATTTATTTAAAGACAGTTCTATATATTTTCTGTAAATAAGGTTGCTATGGCATCTCCATTTTAGAGACCAGCGAAATTTCACAATTCTCAATCCCACAGCAGAGTATTAGGGGAAATGATATTAGTAACAAATAGTGCTGTCAAATGATTGTTCGCATCCAAAATAAGAGTTTTTGTTTACATAATGTGTTTACTGTCGTTATTCATTATGTATATGTAAATTAGTGGTGGGCCGTTATCGGCGTTAACGTGCTGCGTTAACGCGAGACTCTTATCGGGCGATAAAAAAAATATCGCCATTAATCTATTCTCAAAGTTGGGTTGGGAGCTGGGTCTATACTACGCAAGCTATGATGACTTTCACCCTGATATTTTAGCGCGGATGTATACCTAGCCGAATTGCACTGTAGGGGGCGAGAACGAGTCTTCGAACTAGAGGCTCGCAGTCCGTGATGGACAGATTGTTAACGGCTGGTCTATGTGGTAATACAATCGGGCAGGACATCCAAACGCTCATCCTATCATTCATCAACCTCAAATATGGCTTTTCATCTGACAGATGTATGTAGTAGCAACTTTACATGGCCGCTCAATATGATGTTAACCTAGAGAAATGTGCGCTATTGAAGTGTTTGTGTGGAAGCGCGTTTGCTGCAGGACAGGCTCCGGTGCGTTCACTTGCTCTTAAAATCTCCGTCATTCTTGGTCATACAGATAAAAGTAGCCTAATACATCTTTCGAATCTGTAAAGACTCTACGTTTATTTGTGTACACTCAGAATAACAACGAAACGTTGCGCTTTTAAGCAAACAGGATGTGCTTTAGGTCTCATGTGAACTTGAGCGAGAAACTCCGTCTTTGAAAAATATATCTATAGAGAGTGAAATGTCTAAAAAATAAAAATAGAAGACGTGTGTGTTAGCATGGATGATTTACATGAAATTGAATCTGTGCAACACTGTGCATAAGATGGCTTTCAGTTCAATATAATAACAAAAAACGACATTTTGGGTTTTTATTCAACTAATAAGGTGGGCACGCTGTGATCTGTACTATATTTTTACTGTAATTGACAGTTATCGAAAAAAAAAACAACAACACGGGAGTGGGAGGGAATGGGAGTCATTCTTCCGGGAGTGGAACGGGATTTTCCTCCAGTTTTTTCGTGGGATTGGGACGGGAAGAGATTAAAGTTTGTGATGCATTCTGGAAACAGGAGATGAGCCCCTGGTCTAATGCGCCACCTGGCTTGAGAAACCCGTTCTCAAAGACTTACTTTTAGTCATTATTTGGGTAGCACTCATATTCTGAATGCCTTCGGCAGAATTCAAATGAGCCATTTTAATCTAGATTAAAAAAATTAATCTATGCCCACCCCTAATGTAAATACACACATGCATGTATAAATTTAAGAAAATATGTTACGTTTATATACAATATATTTATAAATGGTATAACATTATATGAATACAAATATATACATGTAAATATTTTCAAAAGATGCATTTATATATACATAAACATACACAGTGCACACATTATATTATGTAAACAAAGACTTATTTTGGATGCGATTAATCATTTGACAGCACTAGTAACAAACAAAAAAGTCTGTTTAACTGTTAGTAATAAAAAAAGCTAAGAACAAATGCAATGTAATATAAAAGATGCTAATGAAACTGCGCTTTCATTTTTTTATGCAAGTTTCAAGTATTCAGTAAACAGAAATCATTAAATGAAAAATAAAACGGCACAGTTTTCACTGTAAGAATTAACTTTCTTTGTTTCTTATTAAAGCTACAAAAGTCCTTCAGTCAAGAGCAGTGTGTGATTTTGAATTTGTCTTTTGTTGTTTGATTAATATCAAGCAGTAGCGGCAGGAATATAGCGCACTGTCACTTTAATTTACCGTTACTTGTGTATTTTCATTCTCTACGGTTTATATTCATTTAGAACATGGCCGATGAAGTATGAATGATGAATAATCACTATTTTACAAGTGTTTGACCGTTTAGATGCACACCTTGAGCTAAAAGTTGCCTTTACTATCCGTGTTGTGCCAGCTTCAGTTCTCTTTTGAGCTTTTAAAAACCATGAATAAATCGAATATACTTCAATGAATCAAGCACATCCCATTTTGAAAAAGATGCGAAAATGCACCGCGTATCTCAGTTAGTGTATTTTCATAATCATTGAAGGCCTGAAATAGAAATCAAAACTGTTTTTCGATTAATTGCACAGCCCTAGTTCAGTTATGTTTAACTGATGAAAACTGACACATAATGAAAAAATGTATAGCCTGAATGCACTGCAAGTCGCTTTGGATAAAAGCGTCTGCTAAATGCATAAAAATGTAAATGTTTCTCTGTATGTAAGGCATGGATTCCTGATGACAGACCTCAGCGTGGCGGTCCATCTGCTGCCTGTAGCTGTGCAGGTCACCCTTGCGCAGGGCCAGGGAGGCCATACACAAGGACAGGGTGATGGAGGGGGCGCCGCAGGCCTCCAGCTGTCTCAGGTGGGTCACGGCGTGGTCAGGATCAGCGTTCAGCATGGACGGACTGCTCACCACATGAGGAAGCTGAGAGGGTTCAGCCACACTGAAGATCTCCAGGACTTTATCAGCCACGTCCTGCAGCACAGACATGACACAGGATGACTCTTACAACTATTGTGTTACAGGCAGGTAGTTTGACTGTAATTTTAGCCTACATTTAAATACATAAATAAATATATCCCAGGTGCAGTATAAGTTAAGCTTAATCAACAGTATCTGTGGCATTATGTTAAACAAATAATTTCGACTCCTCGCACCTCTGTTATATCACACTATGGGTTTTCAAACTTGTTTAACTCAGAACCCTTGTGCGGGACTTCCTTACTAAAATATAAATGTATATTTGTGTACAATGGCCTATTTATACTATGAGAGAAATATAGTGTTATATAATAAAGAACTTTCTTTGTAATTTTTTTAAAGACAACTTTCCCCCTCAAAATTAAATAAGTGGTTTATTTAAGCTTCACTAAAGCAGATAATTAAAAAATTATCTAGAAACTATTTACGTTGCATTAAGTTGACTGAGTATATCTTTTTCTACCCACTGTTAGAGGTATTTGAAAAATATTTGTGTATGTATATATATATATATATATATATATATATATATATATATATATATATATATATACACACACACTCACCGGCCACTTTATTAGGTACACCTGTTCAATTGCTTGGTAACACAAATTGCTAATCAGCCAATCACATGGCAGCAGCTCAATGCATTTCGGCATCTAGATGAGGTGAAGACGACTTGCTGGAGTTCAAACCGAGCATCAGAACGGGGAAGAAAGGGATTTAAGTGACTGAACGTGGAATGGTTGTCGGTGCAGACGGACTGGTCTGAGTATTTCAGAAACTGCTGATCTACTGGGATTTTCACACACAACCATCTCTAGGGTTTACAGAGAATGGTTCGAAAAAGAGAAAATATCCAGTGAGCGGCAGTTGTGTGGATGAACATGCCTTGTTGATGTCAGAGGTCAGAGGAGAATGAACAGACTGGTTAGAGATGATAGAAAGACAACAGTAACTCAAATAACCACTCGTTACAACCAAGATCTGCAGAATACCATCTCTGAACACACAACACGTCGAACCCTGAAGCAGATGTGCTCCAGCAGCTGAAGACCACACCAGGTGCCGCTCCTGTCAGATAAGAACAGCACACGGAGGATACAATTCACACAGACTCACCAAAATTTCACAATAGAAGTTCGGAAAAACGTTGCCTGTCTGATAAGTCTTGATTTCTGCTGCAATATTCAGATGATAGGGTCAGAATTTGGTGTAAAGAACATGAAAGCATGGATTCATCCTGCCTTGTCTCAACGGTTCAGGCTGGTGCTGGAGGTATAATGGTGTGGGGGGTATTTTCTTGGCACACTTTGAGCACCAATTGAGTACCAATTGAGCATCGTTTAAACGCCAAAGTCTACCTGAGTATTGTTGCTGGCCATGTCCATCTCTTTATGACTACAGTGTACCATCTTCTGATGCTAATTCCAGCAGGATAATGCACCATGACACAAAGCTCAAATCATCTCAGACTGGTTTCTTGAACATGACAATGAGTTCACTTTACTCAAATGACCTCCACAGTCACCAGATCTCAATCCAATAGAGTACCTTTGGGATGTGGTGGAACGAGAGATTCTCATCATGGATGTGCAGACGACAAATCTGCAGCAACTGCGTGATGCTTTCGTGTTAATATGGACCAAAATCTCTGAGGAATGTTACCAACACCTTGTTGAATCTATGCCACGAAGAATTAAGACAGTTCTGAAGGCAAAAGGGGGTCCGACCCGGTACTAGCAAGGTGTACCTAATAAAGTGAGTGTATATATATATATATATATAAGTGCTGTCAAAGTTAACGCGTTAATAACACAGAAATGTAAACAGGTTCGTGTCAGTAAATTGCTCAGTGCAAAGAAAGAGAAGTAATGGGAACCTGGTATTTCTATTTTCATGTGTCTAATAGACATGAACAAGTTCTTTGAAAAACATCTATGACCTTTGAAACATGTCTAGTCTTCATGCTGTTGACTATGGTTTCAATAATAATAAACATACATTTGCATAAAGCATCCATATTTGTCCATGCCCATGTTGATTAGAGTATAAAAACACGAAAAAGTAAGAAATAAAAATGTGCGATTAAGTTGTTTAATCGCGAATTAACTCATGACAATCATACGAATTGTAATCGATTGACAGCCCTAATACACACACATGCACACACACACACACACACATATATATATATAGGCTGGTAAAATAAGTATTGAACACATCACCATTTTTATCAGTAAACATATTTTTAAAGGTGCGGTTGACTTGAAATTGTCACCAGATGTGGGTAACAACCCAAATAATCCATACATACAAAAAACAAAAAAACAACAACAAATAAGTTCAGAAATTAAATTCTTTGTAATAAAATGGAACGAGACACAGGGAAATATACATGTTTGAAAGCAGTAATAGGCCATTTTGAGATTATCTTAATTTCTATATTTTCACTTGCATAGCCTGCATACCTGACAAGCAAAGTCTAAATAGAGATGTATAATACTCATTCATTTATATCATACTCATAATTTACTCTCATCAGACATAAGTGAAATGCATTTTAACATTACATTGACCCAGGATCGTAAATTAACTTTTCCATTGATCGATTTGATTTCCAGAGGCATTTTTTTACATTCGTAAGGGTAATTTTCATAAATCACCCTACTATTATTATAATTACAATACTATGTTGCCTGTAATGTCAAATCCTTACATTTAACCAATTCATTGAATCAGTCTTTAAACTGTTGTCAATAACAATAGACTGTTTAAAATTGTATCTAAATTATACATGAAAAAGTAAGAAAAAATCATTAGTGTAGATTATAGCTCTCTATACCATTATAATGATTATTAATATAATTACAGAAAACAATATAAAAACGTTGTCAATCAAAATGTCAAATTCTGGCTTCACAGACAAGCATGGCGGTCCATGACGCTAGTCTAGTGCAAGTTATGTAAAAACTATATAGTTATAATCACTGAGGATACGAAATTAGCCTTTTGACATTGTTTCCGTTTATGATGAGGGAATTAGCGAGCGTGCACACTTAGCACAGCTCTGGAGTTTAAGCACCTCTGATTGGCCAAAACACTCCTAAGTTCGATAGAAAGGCGTTTGATTGGTTACAAGGCTCAACCTGCACAAAACTGCACATAAAAGCAATTTGACGCAGTAGTGTGAGCGAATCTAAATGTAAATCTGCAAATCAACATTTATTTCATTTTAATCGTGACAGCCGTAATACATCGTTTAATTGTGCAGGGCATTTTTTACTCCTTTGGCTTTAAATTATGGGGCTTTTTTTATTTTGGTGGCAGTTTTGCCACAAGCCCTTGTTAAATTTCTGACCCTAAATTAGTTGACCAATATATTCTTTGGTACCTTGCTAAGCTCCTCCATGGTTTCCTCGTAGATCGAATGCTTCAGGAAGAAGATAAATCCTTTGCCATAACCATTTGAGACGCTGCACATGGACATATTTCTCTTGATAACATCAGTCACGGTGAGGCCAGACATCTTATAGTATGGAAGAGCCAAATGACAGTCCTTCTTATCAAACCTGCAAAGCAAACATGAAATCTAAGAATGATATTGGCAGTTACTGATGACAGATCGGGTGACCATGAGCCGCAGCTGACCTGCTGAAGCAGTCTCCTAAGTGAGCGCAGCTCTCCTGAAAGGCCTCCTGCAGCTGCGCTCTCTCGGCAGACTCACAGTCCTGCTGTAGCAGTGCGGTCCGCAGCAGCAGGTGACCCTCGCTCAGCAGGTGAATGCAGCTCTGAGACGACGGGCTCGACTGCTCGTATCGCTTACTGTACTCCACCTGGTGCAGCATGCGGGAAACATGACTGTGCTGATGTCCAAGTAATAGCACATAACATATTAATAAGAAAATCAAAACAACTGTATGTTAAGCAGGGATCATGCAGAAACTGCAAAATGAAATTCCAGGACTTTTAAAGCAATAACCAAAACAAATTCAAGAACTAAAATCAGAGATCTCACTTATCAAATTAATCTGACATCTAATAAATTAATAAAACAAAATGGTACCAATAAAGTATGCAACATCCCTAGTCAACACCTTTTTAGCGCTAATTCCTCACTGTGCATCTTTAGTAAAACCTGACAGTACTATTTAACGCCAAAAGACGGTTTGCTCTGGTGCAAGCTGTAAGTAATCTGACCCTATATATGCTGTGAGAACGTTTAAGGCAACAAGCAGGCATCTGTCAGTTAGATGTTTATACCATTTTTTTCCCCAATTTTCCTTTACATTATTATTAACTGAAAATTGAGTGTTTAATCTTGTCATTTTACATAATTGACATTGCTCCAGAAGGAAAAACCATGCATTAAGAGCCGGGGCATGAAAACTTCTGAACAGAATGAAGATGTGTATATTTTTATTGTTTTGCCTAAATATCTATTTTTTTCCTTTAGTACTGCCCTTCAGAAGCTACAGAAGATACGTACATGTTTTCCAGAAGACAAATTAAGTTAAACATACCCTGATCTACAAATTCAAAGTTTTCACGCCCGGCTCTTAATGCATGTTTTTTCTTCTGGAGCACCAGTGAGCGTTTGAATCTTCTATAATAGTTGCATACGAGTCCCTCAGTTGTCCTCGGTGTGAAAAGATGCATCTCAAAAATCATACAGTCATTGTTGGAAAGGGTTCAAATACACAAAAATGCTGGAAAATCAAAGAATTTGTGGGATTTTTCTGGAGAACAGCAGGAAGTTTAACTGTTAAGGACAAACAAGGGACTCATGAAAAACTATCACTAAACACAAAAACACAGCTGTGGATCATTCAGGGAACAACACATTATTAAGAATCAAGGGGGTGTAAACTTTTGAACGGGGTCATTTTTATAGATTCAACTATTATTTTCTCGTGTGGACTATATGTAAACATCTTTTATGTGAAATATCTTATTCAGGTCAGTACTAAATAAACAATAGCATGCATTTTGTATGATCCCTCTTTGTAAAATAATACACAATTTGCAGATTCTGCAAGGTGTATGTAAACTTTTGACTTCAACTGTAAATAGGTAGGATAATTTAGAAAAAATAAAAATACTTGAAATTAATCTATAAATTATGACAATTTTTCTAGCATCATGTGAATATGTAATCTATAAAAAGGTAACCGTTATGTGATTATGAGCATTTTAAAATGTAATATAATGTATCTATGAGTACTTAATTTTTGCAATTAGATTATGTAATCCCATCCAGATTACATTTAACCAGTTACTACCAGCTCTGTCTGATGCTTTTCACATGAGTCAGACACTCTTTTATTGTCTATGTGGGCAGTTCTTGGCCAGAATTAAACATAGGACCTCTACCATAGTCTGGCTCTAAAATGGTTAGTGATGCTTGAATCAAATGGTCTTGATATGACCGCAGAAGATACAGTACTATTTCTCTGTAGAGCTGCAGTGTGGACACAGAAGTGATGACGTAGAGGTTCCAGCCGTGACCGCTGTCAGCCGGCTCTGTGGGTTTGCAAACAGACGTCTTCCTGGATCTGAGGAACGTAGAAGAACGTGATAAGAGTTCACAACTGCACAATTGTGTTTACTGCTCGTGTTTCTTTGAGTTAAAGTGCGGCCACATTTAATATTGGTCACTGAATTTTCACGGGCAAAAATCCATGCATTTCTTTTGGAAACCATACAATCTGAAATTTTAGCACAAAGATTTCCCAAAGCAGATTTTGCAACTGGTTCTGCAAATTTGAAAGCAACAGATACTTATTTAATTTATATGTGTGCTTCTCATACAACACTACTGACCTTTTTGCACACTAAATTTTCACAAATTTCAATAACATTTTGTTAATATGACCACACCTTTAGTTCAAGTACACTGCCCTATGTGTCAGTAATAGGTAGGGTTGGGAATCCAAAATCAATTATAATTCCAGAATCGGATTCTTAAGGTCAGGATTCAGATACTTGTTGTAAAAGTTAAATTAAAATTCCTGTGTGGGCATCTTTTATTTTTAGCTGGCTGTTAAAAAAAGCTTTCCTGTAGCTCAACTGGTAGAGCATGGCGCTAGCAACGCCAAGATCATGGGTTCGATTCCCAGGGAAAGCAAGACCTGATAAAATGTAGAAACTGTAACTTGAATGCAATGTAAGTCGCTTTGGATAAAAGCGTCTGCTAAATGCATAAAAAAAAAAAAAAAAATGTCTTTGAATCATTCATTCAACAGAAAACACGGATTCATCCACGAATGAAGCAAGTAAATCTTGAGTGAGTCGTTGAATCATTCCATTCATAAAATCTTTGTTTTGTTGTCTAATATTTTTTCTTCAGAATTGTGAGAACGACAACCTCCATAAAAATAAATAAAAAAATATATACTTTTTTTAAGAATCGTGCAGCTCTATTTTGCACACAAACAGCTCTTAATCGAGTTAAAAAAGACGCAAAATAAATATGTTTGATATCTAAATGTTTGAATTCAATTTTTTTTAACCACATTTGAATTGAAAATGGGAATCGATAAGAATCGGAATTAATAAAATTCAAATGATACCCAACCCTAGTAATGGTTACTTCATTTCACATATACCAATCAAAATAAAAACTACATGTCTGTAACAATTAATTACTTGTTAAAATGCTAGACTGAAACGGGTTGTGGGATTAGTTTAGCTGTAGTTGGTAAAATTCAGTTATACATTAATGTGCTCTCTAAAGTAAACACTTTGCATCTTATTTACCATATATCTGAACAAAACTGAGATGTTAGATGAAATATGAATAACCACATGCAGGTAACACTCACACTGGGTTAGGGGGATTTTTTTATTTTTTTTAGACCAGTCCACTGTTAGGATCATGCTACTCACTAACTTACAGGAAGGACCTGGACAGAAGGCTTTCCAGTGTTGGCGTTGAGGACGGCTCTAGACCTACAGCTACTAAAATGCCTGTCAGGGTTCTGTGTTCCCTCGATTCACTACAATAAGAGTTACAGGCCATTTACACAGCACATATTTAAACAAGACACTACCATATAAGGCTGCACGATAAATCTCAACGAAGCACGGTTCTGTGATCAGTAGTAAATCTTCATCCGAAGGCCAGAGGGCGCTCTCGTGCTGAAAAATACGAAAGCACATAATGGAGCACATAATGGAGATTTACTACCGATTACTGGACCGGCTTTACTGACAAGATGCGCTTGAAAATCGCATTCGAGTAATCGTGCAGCCGTACTACCATACATCCACAATTCAAACAGCAACGACATACTGAAAGAATCAAGACTTCATGAGAAACAAGAGTTTTAGTCATCAGCATATAAATGTGTTTATTTGCAGTGACTGAACACACACACGTACGTGTTTTTGCGGGCTGGTCTCTCCGTGTCCTCTTTGCGGTCCACATCTGCCACGGTCAGGAGAACGATATGATTTCCGTCCTGACAGAGAATCTTCAGGCCGATGAAGAGCTGGATCCTCAGAGCGCACACCTCCATCGTGATGGGTGGACAGGCCTGATAGGATGCTGACAATATTAGTAGTTCCTGAACATGCAGAAATCACTGTGTGATTTCTGTGGAATAATGGACTTCTTTCTCACTAATGTGATGTAAGGCTGTCAAAAAAAAAAAAATAGAATTTAGAGTGTTCGTTGAATTTAAAACAAAAATTGTGCTGAGCCTACACTGGGGCGACTTCTACCCAAAAGTCAAAGCGGCATTACGTCACAAAAGTGCGGACTCAGAGAAAGAACGCGAGGGTTTAGGGTGCCATTTGGGACAGGGCCCAAGATGCCGTCTGCAAGTGTATGTCGTTTGCGTGGGTTTTAGTGATGTTTTTTCTAGTCAGAGAAACGCAGGACTGTTGTGCAAATCAGCAATGTAACGTGAGCATGGAAAAATAGACGATTTAAAAAAACGTTTCAATTAAGAACATGGTTGCAAATATATATGTACAGGACTGTGTAAAGCACAAATCAAGACAGCCGTAATTTTTTAATTACTTATTTAAGCCGAAAATACCACTCTCTGGATGATCAGGCCACCATTGTTGCCAGTGTGTTCTGGGTACCCCTTGGTTTCAAGTAAGCTCGTGAAAATGCTTGGTTTTAAGGAGTATCTACCCCTTCCCCTTAGCCCTACCCCTCGATTAAAATGAGAATTGGGACAGCCCTTACTCTCATGTGAATGTGCAAAACTAAGGGGAAGGGGTAATACAGAGAATTGGGATTCACCCTTGGTCTCAGACGTAGCACTACGGCGAGATGGTGCATTCTACGCACGACTTAAAGTGCATTTTACGTTTTTTACATTTTAGAAATCACATATAGTACAGTTTGTCGATCTAAAATGGCAATTGTGCATTAACAGATGTCAACCATGTCGGTACGCAAATACGCTGTCAGAAGTTATTTACACAGCGCATCTTTAATTTTGGTCACGCATGCTGACCTGCGGACCACTTATGTGCACCCCTGTATATACATAGATATACACACACACACACACACACATGGAAGTATATACACATACATACATATACAAAATGATACAGAATTAAGGAATGTCACAGGTGTGACACAAGAGAAAACTATACAAAAACAGGGAAGCCCATGACTTACCTTCATGGTGGTGTCGATGTATGGGTCATCGACCCGAGCCACTACTGCACTGCATCTGACAGTAAAACACTGGAGAGCATTCCTACAGCAAACACATTACAAAAATATGTTTTACATTTTTTATTACATTTTTTATTGAAATGTTATAAATTGCTTAAGTACAAGTATTTAAATATAAATGCATAAATACATTTGGCCAATCAAAGTGAAGAACTCTAGAGCAGTGGTTCCCAAACTTTTTGAAAGCACAGCAACCCTTTGTAGCGTTTTTTCCCCACGGCACCCCAATTCAACTAAATTGACCTGCGTACATACATTAGGGTGACCATATTTTAGGTTTCAAAAAAAGAGGAGAGTGGGGCAGGATGCAGACAGGGAGGGGGTTATGAGGGAGGTTAAAGTGTGCCATATCCCAAATATCAAAATATATTATTTCTATTCATAAAATACATATTTTACAGTCAGCTTTATGCAGATGATCATAAACACAGCTAAAGGGCTGCCTACCATTGGTCATCCTTCACAAAACTTAACATCTAGCACAGTTTTATCATCGGTAGAATAAAAAATGTTTCAATACAAGCATTTCAGTCAAATGTAATTTATGCAATATTTCAAAACTTTAACCCACGGGAGCATCAAATCAAATCAACCCGCCAGTTTAAATGTAGCCCAATTCCATGCAAAAAAATCAGATTTGGCAACCCTGCATCCAACATGAGCTGCATCCAAATGATTTAAATACACCACATATTGATAGTGGCTACCTGATGCATGGAAATTATATACAATATTAGATGTTTGCGTGAGCAGGCTGTTCAGAAAGCAGGCGGGAGCGGGATTAAGAAAACAGTCCCGCGTAGGTCTTTAATAATTGGTAGAACTTTTTCATATTTGGCTCCCAAACTCTGGAAGAGCCTTCCTGATAACGTTCTGGGTTCAGACACACTCTCTCTATTTAAATCTAGATTAAAGACATCTCTTTAGCCAAGCATTCATATAATGCCTCTCACAATGCATCTCTTAATGCTTTTCACTTGTCTACGGCAGATCCTTGGCCTGTCATGGCAGGATCGGGTCCCGAACACCACCGTGCTGAAGCTCACTAACAGCAGTGACATGTATACCGTGATCCGGAGGAGACGTCTCCGATGGATCGGCCATGTGCGCTGTATGCCGGATGAACGTCTCCCAAAGTCCATCTTCCATGGGGAGTTAGTTGTTGGACACCGCCCTCGTGGCTGTAACATATATAGCGGCAGGAATTCAACTCTACAAGTCACCAGAAGGGGGGCAGCTAAAGAATCAGCAGCCCTCTAAAAGCCCCTCCTCCGCCTCAGCGCAAAAGCGCGCGTTTTCTTCCTGTTGTGGAACAAAAGGAATGTGCGGGAATGCTTCTCAAAGACATTCGTTCATTTCATGACTTTCAAAGCACCCACAAAGAAATACATGGATATTAATATGTACTCTTTCTCTCATATGCTTGTGGAATATGAATATTAAGTTAGGAAAACGTGGGCTGATTTCTAATCATACTTTAAGCTGGAATGTTTAGGTAGTGTTTAGACTTTTATGAATGGTTGCAAAATTTCATAAATCAGTACGATAACGAATGTGGTGATATTATAAATGTGTAAACTTGATAAAAGTTTTAATACAGGGATCAAAAGTTATTCTTTTCTCCATTGAAAATGCCTTGCAAAAGACCAGCCGTGCAGGCGGGGCTCCGCCCCGTACCGACGCTCTGATTGGACCAGCCGCCTTTGGGGATGTCCAAACCGGACAGTTGAAAAGACGAGGCGCGTTCGCGTGCTCGCTCTCTCTTCCCTCTTGCAACTCTCCGGAGCTCGTAACTGCGCGCTCAAACGCGCGCAAGGCTGACCTGGAAACCGGCCCGCTGGACTCTCACAACTAAACCAACCATCGGAGGGGGTCTAAGACCGTGCCAAAGCCGTAACGGAGCCACGAAGTCAACGATCGCGGGGGAGAGCTTTCCCGATGACGTCACGCAGCCATCTCAAGTCTCCACACGAGAACAACCGAAGGAGCCCGAGCTGAACACGTGACGCCCGAAACAAAGAACTGAACTCACGCGGGAAAACGAAACCAAAAAAACAACAGCCTGCTTCAACAACAGACAGCAAGTATAACAAACAAAGCGTTTTTATCCTGACTAAACCGTTAAAATTTGATCTGAATGCAGTAACAAAGCAAAGATTTGTTCGTGATCTTTTTCCTGGGTAGTTAAGCTATGAAGTAGAAAGAATGGTATTCTTTCACACACAGTTAACCTCAAAACTCTCGTATCTGTGTGTGTGTGTGTATGTTTGTGCTTTATTAGGTAATCCATTTATGTTAGAATAGTAATATCACAATAAACCTTTTCCATTTTATAAACAAGTGTCTCTGGAATGTGATTTTAAGTAATTTTATCCTTATTTGCCCTAAAGATAACGCAGCCTAGCTCAAAAGAGAAATTATTAATCTTGTTTGTCATTACCTGGGGCCACGGGGAATGTAAGCGAGATTTTAATTAGATTAACAGAATGTACTTTTAGTGATTGCTGGACAAGCACTTAATAAGGTGTAAACTGTAGGTTAAATATTAATAGGGCTTAATCGAGCATATTAAATATTTAATAACTAATTCCCGGAGCTGAAACAATAGCTCTATATTAAACTGGTATTTTTACTACATAAATGGTGGAGAAAAAAAGCGGGCATCTAAAGATTTAAATCTGATAAGTCAAACCAGAGACAATAAGTTATTTCTCAATCTTTATCCGGAAAAGAATTGAGTAAATATAGAGAAACAAACGGTTATTTGTGGTATTGCATCCTTGTTTGTGAAACACAGTGAATTTGAATGAAAGAGAGTGTAACTGTTAACTCGAGTTCGAGAAGAAATTAAACTGCAGTAAATAATTAATAAAAGTCGCTCTAAAGCGCATGAGAGGCGAACAAGCGTGTCCCTTGTTGCCCCTCTCTTAAGGCCTTCGTGGTAATGCTTTTGTTAGTGCGTGTTCCACTGCAAACCCAGCCACGTGACTCCCGCTGTAGAATATTAAAGTAGCTATTTAAGTAATTCTCAGCCAATTTTTGATTTCACGAGTGAAATTCAAACGCACGGCGCTCAAAGGAGTGGCCAGTCGTTTTTGAGAAAGGGAGACATTTTGCAAATCGATTTAATTGTTTGTTTTGTTATATGTGCGGTCTAAACAGACAAATATTCACATAATAGCCCGCTGAGGCTTTGTTGGGTTATAAGTAACCCGTAGATAAATGTATCTCGTCCTAAATGAGTGAGATTATATGTGCTATAGAAAATTCAAGTCTGAAGCGTGAAGCACATTTTTCTTCTGCCTACAGGCACTGAGGCGCCATAGCGACCAGCTTAGCCACGTGTAAATAGCATTAGCGCTAAGCTAACAAAGAAACTGTAGCATTGTAGCAAAAGCCATGCTGGTAGCATTACGGCTAGCGATTAGCACATAGCATTTAAAGCTTGAATGCAGTGGGTGTGTGTGAGAAAGCCACTCACGTTTTCTCTTTCTCTCCCTCTCTCATTTAAAAGACTAACTATGTTTTGAGTTGGCTGTGTTAATGTTCATCAGTGTTAACAAATTCACAGGTTGGTTTAATATACTGTTGATTAGATGGTGAGTTTGATCTCAGTCAATTATAATGGCTTTTATGATTTTAAAACACATCAATGGATAAGCGCTATTGTTAGGAATTTTTAATTGTTAATTGAATGTCACAATTGATTACAAATTAATTTTGAATTAATTTAATTTAATAAAATTTTCAATTCCTGCTTCCAACAACAGCATCCATTTATGAACCATAAACGCGCTTATAATTTGACCACTACAATAAAACCTTAAGTTATCAAGAGGGCCAGAAATTTTTAATTTCACTTACAAGTAGGATACCGATTATTATTATTAAATTCTTTATTTTGATGTAACGACAATGAGAGGAATGCTTAAGTTTGGAAATTATTTTAATTACTATTATGGGAATCCAAAACTAGTGATTTAGAAGCTGTAAATTAATTTAATAATTAATTATGAATTCGAACATTCTAATTACATTTAATAATTAATTACACTTCCTGTCTACATTTTGCAACAATATTGGTTTGTCAACTCAATTGCAGATTGCATTTGTAATTCTAATCCTAAGGTGAATCCTATTAATTTTAATTATAACATCATACATTTTAATTAGAAACCACAAAGTCTAATTTTAATTATAATTTCAGACTTAACACAAGTCTGGCGCCCCCTGTAGGCCATACTTCATTCCCTTAGGTGATCTGATTAACTCAAGTAAAATTAATAATAATTTAATTAAAATAATTTTATTAAATTAAAATTAGTCCTCTTTACTTAGGCCTGAGAGTAGATAGTGCTCCCCCTAGTGCTGTGTTAGAGAAGTGACAGTGACATCATACAGGTCAAGTCATTTCTCACCAATCTGGAGCATGACACAGTAACCTTAGCATAGCGACTCAACAGCACCACCTTGTGCCAACGTATTAGTTTTAAATCTTGGGAATAAATCTTAATTTCTCTTTCTTTTCTCCCTGTTACTAACTTCTAATTTGACTTGTTTGCTTAAAGCTAACCAAGGGAAGATCACGAATAGAGCGAAATGTCACAATTGAACAGATATGTATGAAACTTGAGAACCACATTCAAAACTGTTTACCATTTACCCTCTATTGTGAAATCCTATTCCCCCAGGTTAAAGCAGGCGCAATGAGAAGATAGACATCGGCAAAAGTTTTAACACGCGTGACACACGCTGACCAGCGTTGCGGTGTAAAATCCTGCCATTCAGGGACAAGTACTGTCATTGCTGTTGTTTTCCTCCATCAAGGAGAAAATTGGAATAGCAATACCAGTCTTGTTACAAAAGAGAAAACTCGCCTACAATCCTCTGATTAGAAGCGTCCTTCTAAATCAGACTTAACAAAGCGAAGAGAGAATCTGCTATTAAAAGAGAGATCGGTCTAGTGTTATTGTCCCTGTGTACTCATTCTGTTAGTGTGCTTTTCTTTCTGTTTCCCAACAGTGCTGCCTCTACTGTGGGCGCAATTTCTACGCAGAAGCTGCAAATTACACGCACCCCATCACAGAGGACCACAGAAACAGAATCACACTCAACACTAGCATACACTACACTGTGCACATTCACACCCCTGTTGTTTTGTTTGTGTTTTTGTTTTGCTTTGTTTCCCATCCAAGGTCTGTGTCAGTTCGGTCCAAGATCCCATCACCGCCAGAACATGTATCACCAGCCAGAACATGTCGGTCACTGGGAAGGACTGGAAATGTGGCTAAGTGCTACAACAAACAGCATCCTCCCTAAAGCTGCTTGAAGCACTCCAACATCAGACACAGGACCAACTAGATGACAACATCACAAGCATCATGAGACAAGACCCAAGTCAAAACTACAGTCACAAAGAATTAGCCAAGATCACCTCAAGCTTAAGTCACACACTCATCGCCACCCTCAAACTGAGCGACAAGTACGCCGCACAACGCCAGCAGGAGCTGACAAGCGCACAACGACGCATAGAGCAGCTGGAACGTGAAGCTCAGATACGACGGGAAGGGACCGATGAGGTGGAGCAAGGCGCCGATGCGGAGATCAACAGGCTAAAAGAAACTCTAGAAGCTACCAGCCACGAAGTGCAGCAACTCAAAGAGGACTTTGCTGATCGTGCAGACAAGCTACAGTATGCAGAGAAGTTACTAGAGAGGGCAAAGACTGACTTCAGGGACAAAAACAGCAGAATCAAGGCCCTCGAAGCTCATTTGGCTGAATCAAGAAACGAGATCAGCCGCCTAACACAACAGCTCGACTACGTCACAGAGGAGTCTGAAAGTTTCCAAGAGGAACTCAAGCACGCTTACGAACTACGCCATGAGCCGTCAAGGACAGGACGTGCACCAACCGCACCCCTGCCAAACAGGACCAAGTCACCTGTGCCTGGACTGACACGTGAACATAAGACAGAGGGGGTGATGTTAAAACAGTCACCAGCGCCGTCTGAAGAACTTTATATCACGACAGAACCAGAAGAATCTGCTGCAGCCAGCCGCAGATCGTCGCACAGCTTGGACCTAAAAGACCTTGACAAGCTCGCCCGAAACGTTAGCAAATTCAACCCCAGCATGCCAAACAGCCAAACGGTCCAGGCGTATCTGCAAGATATTGATTTCCATCTGGAAATGCGACCTAACGTTACGGACAAAGATAAACTCTATTTACTCCGAACGACATCCAGCCCTGAAGTACGCAGCTTCCTGGACCGGCAGCCTGTTAACACAAAGACTGATTATCAACGGCTGCGAAAAGCCCTTATTAAAGAGTTCGCCGACCCTGAGTCCGATCAAGGCTTAGTGGCTGCCCTGGAGACGAGACAAGGACGTCACGACACTCCTCAAGCTTACTATAGTCGACTCAGACAAGCATATTTTGGAACTCGCAATGATTCTGACATGGAAGATGAACTGAACTTTAAAACTCTCTTCCTCAGGAATCTTCATCCTGGCATAAGCCACCATCTTGGCGTTCTCGCATGTCCACGAACGATGAACACTCAGCAGTTGCGAGACTTGGTGCAAAAGGCCTACTACAAACAAAAGATGGCCTCAGAAAAGAGCACAAAAACTCCAGCAGTTCTTGATTTCAACACGCAACACCATGAACTGGCTCTAGAGGGCACCCAACGCCAAGACAGCGCTAAGCCACCACACAGAAAGTGGAATGCACCCCCGTCCAACAGAGAACGATACTCACACGCTGACACCCGACCTAAACAGAGGTATGACCGATGGGATGGACCGCGTGGACATCAACGCTCACCTGGACGACACTGGGATAAGCCATGGGACCAAGCGAGGCCTCATGGGAGCCCATGGGATAGATCGTGGAACCAGCCAAGCTCGTATGGAAACTCCAAGGGAAAGCGACAAACTCACCATGGAGCAGTCAGCCCAAGGAATCGACGAAAGAAGTCACCAAGATTCCAAACTGACCGAGTTCAAACTGAATCCACACAAGAACAAGAAACACCACCGCATTTTGACTCACAGAAGCTGATGGAAATGATGGTGAAAGAGTTCTTCCAACGAAAAGAGGAGGACCGGAAGTGGGAAAAGAAAGAGGAACCAGAGTCAGCCTGACTAGCTGTCAGACGGAACGGCAGTGACAAGCTGAACAAATCAGCCCCAGAAAACAGCACTGTCACCTCACTCTCAGAGAACAGCAAACAGCCTGACTTCAGATGGACATGAAACCCCACCTGAAAACCCAGCAACAGAGTTAAACACTAACTCAACACCCAATACTCCAAATCACAGCAGCATCCAACAAACACCTGCTGATGAAACTCCTCAAGTTCCTGAAAGTGCTGTCTCAGTCACCTGCCATTCCTCCGGAGAACACCAGATCAGGTCTGACATCCTAAACGTTTCCTCCCAAACTCCAGCCCCTCAAATGACCAAAACGATGCCCTCGCCATAGCAGGTGCATCACAGGAAGAGTCCTGGACCTTTCATGCCCTCCCACCCAACCCTACAGTGGCAGCAGTAACCCGCCGCCAGCACGCCACTGGCGAGCACACCCCTGCCCTCCTGCATTACCATACCACCTCAGTTCGCTGCTGACGATCTCCTCACCCTCACATGCGGATTCGTCACTACGAACCATGACAGCTCACATGTCAAAACCATGATAACACATCCTCCGAGCTCCGCAAGCTCCACTCTGTCGACTACATGCTGCATCTGCAAGACGGTGTCCACACGTATGTCCCTGAGCCACTCACTGCGCCACAGCTCGTAGTACCTCACGGCCAGAGGGGGAGTACCCTGACACACGCACACGATGCACCATGATGGGTTGCCAATGCCAACCGGCAAATCCAAACCACCGACAGGAAAAGGGGGAAGATCCGACCCACTGACACAGACCGACAACCATATGCACCACACAAGCATACGTATTGTCATTTTAGGAAAACATATAGCAACCATGCTTAGACACAACCCATATTCTCTCCTCCGCAGCACTGCTAGGACCGATCTAGTAGAGAGGAGTTACTCTCAAATTTTTTTTTGTATTATCATATAATTTTTTTTTATTATTATAATTTTTTTATTTTCATTGTTTTTAAATTTAATTTTTTTTTTTTTTAATAATTCTTTTTTTAAAATTTGTTTTATCGTTTGGTTTCTTTATCTCGTGTCTCACTTTGTGTTTCCTTTCCTCTCTTTCACTTTGAACCCCTTAACCAAACCTTGAATCCAGGTCCTGAAATTGAGATCGACTTCCGTCAGTAAAGTCGTTGTAACTCGCTGTGAGAACCGCTGTCGACCGATCGAGGCCACCCGCCAAAATCATGAACGACATGATACACGATGTAAGCTCCTCGATTGACAACGTAGTCATGAATAGGATTCCGTGCTACACGATACCTCTTAGCCTTGTTCAAACGTTGTAACTTCGGCCACTGCGGGCCCCGCTAGTGTCATCCAAACCCATCTCGCCCCTTTCCCGGTAGCGCTATTCCCATATACGCGAACCCGGAAACAGGTGATTTAGTTGTCTTTTCAGTTTGCCCATTATCGACGTTAATAATGTTTACCGGCTCAAAGACGTTGTGAATGCGGGATTACGGCAAGGGAAAACCTATGTAAAAATCCAAACTCCTAAAGTCGCTGCGTATTACGAGAACAACGAACAGTTGTATCTGGCCCCAAACTTAAAGATGGGCACGCTCACTTAGGACATTCACTTCCCCCTACCCGAGTAAACTCTGCGTACGCGATAATACCAAGGGCATCTGCGGTTTAGAATCCATTAAACCCGACACTAGCTGCCCCGCCGAAACAACACCACGTTCTCAAGTTGAGGTAACGCAAGCCGAAATCATCAGAAACCGATGGCTGGTCAGTACCCCAGCACGAACAGCCACCCTCACATGCGATTAACACGACGCCACGCGCATTAATTTGCCCAACCAAATGTTATGGATCACTGTCCCGAAGGGCGCGATCCTCCATATTGACGAGTTAGCATTGTATCACCTCACCGACGATGAATGTCAGGTTGAAATCGAAATCTCTTATTGAATTGACACCGGCTGACAGCGCTAGAAGCTATCGCTCGCCTTCCGCCCGCCGGCGCGCCAATTATTCGGTCCTGGTCTGCCGCTGACACGGCGCTTTGTATCTCTACTAGCGTAGGATATGTTATGAATTTGACACTGGCCTTCCTCCTACACAAGCGAGTGAACGTCGTCCAAGAGTCTCTCAACAAATGCACGTCAGGCGTCCCTCGCCTTTTTCGACGTGGTAATCCCGACCGAGACCCCGAACCCGAGAATTTGAACAACCTGACTGAGATCATGCCTATACCGCCTCGTCGAGCCCCTGACAATTAAAACAGTCAAAAATGACCCAATTGTCAATAATGATAAACAATGCATCCCTATGTCTTCTCAAGTTTCTAACCTGTTCCTTCCCAAATTACCCTGCACCAGGTTTTAGTCAGTGATAGGAATGATGTTTGTGTCTTGTATGTGCCTGTTCTTCCTGCCTCTTGTTCCAGGGCCTGACAATGTTCCATCAGGGGAACATCACCAAGCCCGAGGGGGATATGTAACATATATAGCGGCAGGAATTCAACTCTACAAGTCACCAGAAGGGGGGCAGCTAAAGAATCAGCAGCCCTCTAAAAGCCCCTCCTCCGCCTCAGCGCAAAAGCGCGCGTTTTCTTCCTGTTGTGGAACAAAAGGAATGTGCGGGAATGCTTCTCAAAGACATTCGTTCATTTCATGACTTTCAAAGCACCCACAAAGAAATACATGGATATTAATATGTACTCTTTCTCTCATATGCTTGTGGAATATGAATATTAAGTTAGGAAAACGTGGGCTGATTTCTAATCATACTTTAAGCTGGAATGTTTAGGTAGTGTTTAGACTTTTATGAATGGTTGCAAAATTTCATAAATCAGTACGATAACGAATGTGGTGATATTATAAATGTGTAAACTTGATAAAAGTTTTAATACAGGGATCAAAAGTTATTCTTTTCTCCATTGAAAATGCCTTGCAAAAGACCAGCCGTGCAGGCGGGGCTCCGCCCCGTACCGACGCTCTGATTGGACCAGCCGCCTTTGGGGATGTCCAAACCGGACAGTTGAAAAGACGAGGCGCGTTCGCGTGCTCGCTCTCTCTTCCCTCTTGCAACTCTCCGGAGCTCGTAACTGCGCGCTCAAACGCGCGCAAGGCTGACCTGGAAACCGGCCCGCTGGACTCTCACAACTAAACCAACCATCGGAGGGGGTCTAAGACCGTGCCAAAGCCGTAACGGAGCCACGAAGTCAACGATCGCGGGGGAGAGCTTTCCCGATGACGTCACGCAGCCATCTCAAGTCTCCACACGAGAACAACCGAAGGAGCCCGAGCTGAACACGTGACGCCCGAAACAAAGAACTGAACTCACGCGGGAAAACGAAACCAAAAAAACAACAGCCTGCTTCAACAACAGACAGCAAGTATAACAAACAAAGCGTTTTTATCCTGACTAAACCGTTAAAATTTGATCTGAATGCAGTAACAAAGCAAAGATTTGTTCGTGATCTTTTTCCTGGGTAGTTAAGCTATGAAGTAGAAAGAATGGTATTCTTTCACACACAGTTAACCTCAAAACTCTCGTATCTGTGTGTGTGTGTGTATGTTTGTGCTTTATTAGGTAATCCATTTATGTTAGAATAGTAATATCACAATAAACCTTTTCCATTTTATAAACAAGTGTCTCTGGAATGTGATTTTAAGTAATTTTATCCTTATTTGCCCTAAAGATAACGCAGCCTAGCTCAAAAGAGAAATTATTAATCTTGTTTGTCATTACCTGGGGCCACGGGGAATGTAAGCGAGATTTTAATTAGATTAACAGAATGTACTTTTAGTGATTGCTGGACAAGCACTTAATAAGGTGTAAACTGTAGGTTAAATATTAATAGGGCTTAATCGAGCATATTAAATATTTAATAACTAATTCCCGGAGCTGAAACAATAGCTCTATATTAAACTGGTATTTTTACTACATGGCCAACCCAAGCTCCGCTTTAAGGATGTTGTCAAGCGGGACATGAATGTCTTTAACATCAACCCTGACCGATGGCATCACCTTGCAGAAGACCGGGCAGCTTGGCTCTGTCGACTCTGTCATGCCAAGCTTACATCAGCTTTTGCACAGAAATACGGCATGTTAGACACTGTTTAGATCGGCGCTTGCGCTGCGAAAGGCCTTGATGATGATGAGCTTGTGTTGAACAGATCATTTCATCCAGGGTTGTTCCTGGATGGAACAACAGCTACGCTAATTGTCTCTACTTGTTTATCTGTTTCTGGATTAACATCCCATAATTACACAAGCGTCAGTCTGGATCCAATCCTTAAATGATCTGAGATGACCAAACATCTGAGAAGAGATGATGACAACCCCTCGGAGGACCTCAGAGGAAGCCAACCATCAGCGATTATACTTAATTAACCAAATTTGCCATAAGTTAAATATATTGAGTTTCTACAATATAAATCTATTTTAGAAACTTAATTTCCTGTGAAGCTGCTTTGCAACGATTGTATCGTAAAAAGCGCTGTACAAATAATCTTGAATTGAATTTAATACAATTACGCACACAATGAATGGATCAAAAGCCGATTCCCAGACATTTTGGGAGATTTAGAATTCCTGGCCAGGCGCATTCTTTTAGGTCCAAAAAGAGGACATGTCCGGGGAAAAGAGGACTTATGGTCACCCTAGTATACATGCAGCGGATGAATGTCAATCCCTTTATTATTAAGTGGTTCTACTAATTTCTGACCAATCGTATCCAGCAGGTGAGGGTGAATAGGAAGTTTCTGAATCTACGATTATCAGCACTGGCGCCCCACAGGGGTGTGTCAATTCTCCAGTCCTGTTCACATTATATACTAATGAATGTGTCCATGTAGTACTTTTAATAATTACATGATTAAGTTCTCTGACGACACAGCTATTTTAGGTCTTATATCTGGAACATCAGATGATACTATTTACAAACAGGAGGTTCGTAACTTTGTCCAGTGGTGTGATAAACATTTTCTTAGCATTAACACACACAAAAAAAACAGTGGAGATGATGTTTGACCCCAAATCCATTGGTGACCGCTTGCCAGTGGTCATTAATGGTCAGAATATAGCCCGGGTGGACTAGAATATAGCCCGGGTTGTGGGTCTTTGGTCTTAACCAGAAAGTGTTGCTTCTCTTTTATCGTGCTGTAATCGATACGGCATCTCAGCCATCTTAGTGTACATTTACATATACATTTATGCATTTAGCAGACGCTTTTTAATCCAAAGCGACTTACAGTGCATTCAGGCTATACATTTGTATTGTCAGTATGTGTGTTTCCTGGGAATCGAACCCACAACGCAATGCTCTAACCACTGAGCCACAGGAACACTTGAACACAAGAGACTGACAAGATGCGCATTAAATATTGCATGCAATATATCGTGCAGCCCTAATCCCTAGCCAGGTGTTACAGCCCCCCTTTGGGAACCACTGCAATGAGAACATTGGAATAATACCATAATACAATACTGGTTACTTAAATATATCAATGTTTTGTTAATGATAATAAAATTGTTAATTTTAACTAAGAACCACTACAGAAACTCGCCACAGAGTGTATTACAGTACACACAGACAGCAAGCTATAGCAGTTCAACTAGGGATGCACCGAATGTTGGGCAACCGAAATTATTCTGCCGAAAATAGCAAAAAAAGCTGTTGTCATTTTTATGCATTTTACAAATAAAATAAGAAAATACAATAATAATGATAATTACAACAGCTCTATTAATACATTATCTATAAAATTCACACAGTGTTCAAATTGGTATCTGTAATATTTTATGTTTTAAAATACGTATCTTCTGCTCAGCAAGGCTGCTTTTATTTGTACAGTAAAAACACATATCTGATTGAACAAGGGGGTCTCAAAAATGGACAAATAAATATTATTTTACTAACTTATTAATTTTAAGTTAACTTGTGCTTTGTTGGTGTAATGTCTGCTAGCATATTAAACACGTTCAGTGTTAAATCAATTTTTTTAAATAGATTTTTTCTTTGAAAAGCTACAGACAAATCAGTAATAATCACATTTTGGCTATTTAATTTATGCAATGGTGAAAAAAAAAAGGCACAATATATGGGGGACATGCAAAAAACCATGTTCGGGATTCGGCTGAGTGTTTTATTTTGTTCGGCTTCAGACAATAATTTTTATTTCGGTGCATCCCTAAGTTCAACAGTTCATATCTCAGCAAGTGCTGTGTGTGTACTGTGGACGGCGAGAGTTACCTGGTGATGACGTAGAGGAACTGGTCACCGAGCACAGCCTGATGGGCCTTTTCTGGGTACTGGTAAGTGGACACGAGCTCCACTGTGTTCTTCAAGCTGTACATGTATCCAGAGTTCGGCAAGGAGAAGAAAACAAACATACAAGTAGGTTCCCCACCTTTAGAGATGGAGGCTTCTTCCTGTTTACCTGTTCAGACAGCAGCAGGAATCCATTCAGTCCAAAACAGAAGGGTTTGGGTGAGCGAATGTAGCACACATAGTGTTCACTTACCAGTAAACATAGGGTGGAGCTGCAGGGAATGCAAGTGCGTCTCCTCAACGCTGCAGCCTTGAAAGAAATCAGGAGCAAACCTCCTAGACAGGGCACACTCGAGAGGTGACGTCTGACAAACAAACACGGCAAACAAGCAGAACTCTTTCTAAAGCAGTTCACTATACCTGAATAAGACGTAGTCCACGCTCATGTCCCCTCGGCTCTCTGCCTCCATACCGGTCCACTCCAGAACTAAAGAGACGCCACACTCCTGTGCTTCATTACCCAACATCTCCTGGTGCTTTGGGAACAGAAAGAAGTCCTCTTGCTCGCGGAGGGGGCTGAATCCATCTTTTGTCATTTCTAAAAAATATATATATATGTTATACAACTGTGCATGATATAAATGTTAAAAACCAGTATATAGGGGTGGGCAATCTTACATCACGATTGAATTAATGCTGTCAAACGATTAATCTTTGTTTACATAATACATGCATGTGTGGCTGTGTATATTTATTATGTATATATAAATAGACACACATGCATGTATATATTTCAGATAGATATGTTATATTTACATATTAAATATATGTACCGTATATATAGTATAAATTATGTAAATATAGACATGTTACTACATGTAAACATTTTCTAACTATATACTGTATGTGTGTGTATATGTATCATGTAAACAAAAACTTTTATTTTGGATGCATTTAATCGTTTGACAGCACTAATATATTAGTAATTTAACTGTACAATAATGATATAAAACAATAGTTATTTTTGCTTTTAATAAAGTTTATGATATCAAAACTTTGTTACCAAAGAAATGTCATAATTCTTTAATGGTTCAAGGCCTATAAAGCGGCAAAAATAACTGTTCAATACTCCCACGCTGTATGAGCCTTTTAGTTGTTTGTGTTTATAGAATTCAAGCATTGCATTTAATTTTCCTTAATATACACTATATTGCCAAAAGTATTGGGTCACCCCCTTCTAATGAAAGGTTTGACTACTTTAGTCATTTCCATGAGTACAAATCCTAATGTTTGAGCATATAATGATAATCTGGGGAATTGTGTGCTTCTAGTTTTATAGCAACAGTTTGCACAGAACCATTTTCTATTCTAACATGACAGTGTCTCAGTGTATAAGACAAGAATCAAAGAGAAATGATGATTCAGTCAGTGTGGAAGAACTTGACTGGTCTGCAGAAAGCACCTGAACACCTCTGGTGTGACTTTAAATGAGCCACAAACTCATCACCAAACACTAATGACTTGTACATTCATTATATGGACAAAAGTGCTGGCACCTTCTTTAGAAAAGAAAAAGGCACTTACAAACTGGGGCAACAAAGATGGAAACATAATTCATGTACTTAAAAATTGTGTTTCCACCTCTGTTGAGACAGTTTTGAAGTGTATGAAGTGACTGAACCCATATGTACAAGTAATTGGTGTTTGGTGATGAGTTTTTGGCTCATTTAAAGTCACACCAGAGATGTTCAGCTGCTTTTTTTTATGGACATCATTTTTAACAACAAACAGTGGTAAAATATCTATTTAGGAGTCTTGGACCTTTCCAACGATAGTTTGTCATGATTAGATTAGGATTTAATGGTAATATAGTGAAGTTAGGTGTCCCGGTGACTGTTAATTGGCTAAAATCACTTGTTTTTGAAGCTCAATGCTTAAAAACGCATGCGAACGATACGTTTTTGTGACCAAAGTCATGCGAGCGTGTAACCGCGATAGAGTCCAAAATCTCTACCGGTTGACAAATTTCCACCGGTTAATTGTGCGGTAGACACGTCCACCCCTAGTACGCAACCAGCCTACATCTTGACTTTTTTTGTTAGTAATACCTGCATCTTCATCTAGGCTGGTTTCAGTCATGATATCTTCAGGTAGCAGTGTGTGCTCCTCTGCAGACTGGCTGCTCTTCTGCCGTGGGGTGAGCTTTACCACTAGGACCTCCAGCTCTGTTTGAAGGGCTATGAATCCAGCACAGAAGGACACCTGAGACGGGCTCCAGCCCTGGACATGAAGAATCAGAACCCTCTCGAAGTCCAGCACAGAGAGCTGCTCGCTCAGCGTCTGACGCTTCAGACCGAAGACCACCAAACTCTTGGCACAGCCCACTAGAAGATCACCTGCCAAAGTATCGCAGGAGGACTCAATTATGATGTGTGAATTATGGAGCGAAGTCTGAATTTTGTGTTTCCATCTCAGAGTAAACACTGACAGGTCGACTTCCTGACAAATGTGAACACTGAGACTCTATAGGCAGCCTGACATGTTGACTACTTCTGGCTTGACCATTGGTGTGAGTTTGAGTTACATCCTATTACACTCAGGTGTTGTCATGTTATGGATATAGGGAACATCATAGAGACTTTAGCAAGTCACACACCACCTACAACAACCTACCAACAAAAACATGTCTTGGACCATCCTAGGAACCACAACCATCAAAAACACCCAAACCACCCTCCAGCGTGTCTCACTTTCTGACCCGTCGTGTTTTCTCGAGTCTATCAAGCCAATAGAAGACAAGCAGGCATTTCATCATTTTTTACAGTTACAGCTAAGTTACCGAGCAGACATTTGTGGTCAGTAAGAAGTACTTAATTAGTAAGGAAATTAATAATTTTATTCTGTAAGAATTAAATTGATCAAAAGTGATAGTAAACACATTTATAATGTTAAAGCTGCAGTCCGTAAGTTTTGCCTCTTTGTCGCCATCTCTGTTTGGAAGCCTGGAATTGCAGCCGTGTGTGGAATTATCTTCCGTGCGTGGGGTTGTGCTCCGGCACAACTCCAGCGCAGATGAATCGAATGTTTTGAGGTGAATGTGTGGCTGTCAGTCAACGCACCGGTGTGGATACTGTACTTGGGAATCACAGATTCTACGTCTTGGAATATATGACCAAAATAAGAATATTTCCCGTGTATTGTCATCTGAACAATTAACAAGTCTGCCACGTTTGTTCTGACCAACTGAAGAAAAAAAGCAGTACAGTAAACTAGGGATGGGCATTTGTGGCAATTTCTTATTTCGATCATCGATAGGTTTCTAAAACGATTAATCGAGTACTTGGGGGCGGGGCTTGTGCAGGGGGCGGGGCATGAATGAAAATATCTTAAGCCTGTTGAAAATGAATGTTAAATATGAAAATATGACATGAAAACATGTCTATGAAAACATGAACACCTGATTAGATGTTAGATTATGATGCAGCAATGTTATTAAAAATAGAAGCATCTAAAAAAGAATAGCTGCCTGAGATGAAATAATTTAATTTCATTCACATGCGTTTCATAAACACAAAATCCTTTCTGGATCACAATCCTGGGAAAAAAGGCTATAAACGATCTGCCACCTGCAGGATCCTCATATGTGATGTAGCCTACTAGCCGGGACTCAATCTTTATGTTTAGATGTGACGTAATGATGCAGTGCCATGCTCGAATTTCCCGTGAAAACTTAAAGGGACAGTACACCCAAAATGAAAATTCTGGCATTTACTCGCCCAGTATTTCCAAACCTGTATGAATGTCTTTGTTCTGCCGAACACAAAGGAAGATATTTTGGAGAAAGTTTGTAACCAGGCTGTTTTGGGGCACCATTGACTTTCATAGTAGGGAATAAAATACTGCTGTGTTTCCCACATTCTTCAGAATATCTTCCTTTGTGTTCAGAACAAACACATTCATACAGGTTTGGAAATACTTGAGGATGAGTAACAACAGAATTGTAATTTTTGGGTGTACGGTCCCTTTAACCCAGTACCACTCAAATTAGAAAACATTATTATAAGCTAACCGTTGTGAATCGGGCTAAAGTGAGGCGATAGGTTTTGAACACTGGCTGGTTATCTACTTGCTCAAATATGGATTTAGGATCATTTTAAACCAAAAAAGGTTATGGACTGCAGCTTTAAGAAGATATTCTATTTCAAATGAATGATTATTTTGAACTTTCTATTCATCAAAGAATTCAGAAAAGATTATGGTTTCCACAATAATATCATGCACTACAGCGGCCTTCAATATTGATAATAATCATTTCTTGAGCAGCAAATCAGCATATTATTATGATTTCTGAAGGATCATGTGACACTGAAGACTGGAGTAATGATGTTGAAAATACAGAAATAAATTACAATTTACTATATGTGACTCTCTGCTGAAATCCAGGCTAAAGTCTCAAAATATCATTATGAGATAACAAGCATCAAAGTTGGATTTCAACCATTAATTTGACTATAATTTAAATCTTTGAAATGGCCTTATTCAGTCAATTTTAAAGATATGAAGGTTACATTCTTTACCTTATGAAAGATGATTTTATGTAGAAAACAGTAAATCACAAAAAAATCGACTTTAGCTGGGTTTCACAGAGAGGGTCACATATGTACCGAGTCCCACTCGCAAGTCTTGAACCCGGGTCTCCGGCGTGGGAGGCGGACGCCCTAACAAGGCAAGGCAAGGCAAATTTTATTTATAGAGCACAAGTTTTACACAACTGTAGTTGAGCCAAAGTGCTTTACATTGAAAATATCTGAATTTAAAAGAGAAAGGAAGAGACAACATAAAATAAAACAAGTTTCAAAAACAATTAAAATTTCATAAAACACCACTTAAACTATTCAAAGTACATACACAACATTACTCAAATGCTAAAGAATAAAAATAAGTCTTTAAGCTAGATTTAAAAGCATCCAGTGATGGAGAAGCTCTAATGTTCAAAGGTAGACTGTTCCACAGCTTTGGGGCCACTACTGAGAAAGCTCGATCACCTTTTGTTTTACAACGTGAACGGGGGACAGATAAAACTAACTGATCACTAGATCTTAAAAACCTAAAGGCTGTATATGGCTAGATGAGGTCACAAATATAATCCGGGGCAGAATTATGCAATGCCTTGTATGCAAAAAGAAGGACCTTAAAGTCAACTCTAAGTTTTATAGGGAGCCAGTGCAATGAGGCAAGGACAGGGGTGATATGATCCCTTTTCTTATTTCCTGTTAAGAATCTGGCTGCTACATTTTGAACTATATGTAATCGAGACAGTGTAGATTGAGGTAGGCCAATGTACAAAGAATTACAGTAATCCAAACGCGAAGAAATTAGTGCATGAATTACTATTTCAAGGTCTTTACTAGAAAGAAAGTGTTTCACCGTAGCCAGTGATCTGAGATGAAAAAAGCTACTCTTTACAACTGCATTTATATGCTTATCAAATTGGAGAAGAGGATCAAAATGGACTCCGAGATTTTTTGCATGATTGTGTAGGTTATTATTTAGAAAACCTAACTGTGTTTTAATGGAATTGTTAGTAGCAGCAGGGCCCAGTAGAAGCACTTCGGTTTTATTTTCATTCAATTGTAAAGTGTTTTTTGTCATCCAGGTTTTGACTTCATTAAGGCATAAGAAAAGATGATCCAATGAAAAGTCATTTCCTGGTTTGATTGGAAGATATAGTTGGAGGTCATCAGCGTAACAATGATAATTAACGTTATGTTTCTGGAGTATTGAGCCCAAGGGGAGCATGTAAAGAGAAAACAAAAGAGGGCCAAGAATGGATCCCTGTGGGACACCACAATGGATAGGTGCGGGCGGTGAAGTAAATGACCCGATATTTACAGAAAAAGTCCTCCCCTTTAAGTGTGAGGCGAACCACTCTAAGGCTAGGCCCTGAACCCCAACAACACACTCAAGTCGTTTCAGAAGAATATCGTGGTCAACAGTATCAAACGCGGCACTTAGATCTAAAAGTATCAGGATAGCAGATGACCCAGAATCAATGGACAGCAGAATGTCATTTGTAACCTTCAGCAATGCTGACTCAGTGCTATGCAGTGCTCTAAAACCAGATTGAAACGGGTCTAAAATATTAAAAGTATCCAGGTACGAAGTAAACTGTGAGAGTGCAATTTTTTCCAAAATCGTTGAAATAAATGAGAGTTTAGAGATAGGGCGATAGTTGTTAAACACAGTGGGGTCAACAAGGAGGCTGCAGCCACTAGTGTCAGTCGCTAGTGCGTCTCTTGATATCAGGGGAGTGAGGTTCACCTGCACAGCACCTACTCACTGGCCTCCATTACACATACTCAAATAGAAAGCAGTTATTTTTAATTGTAATAATATTTCACAATTTTAATGAATTGTGATCAATTAAATGCAGCCTTGGTGAGCAGAAAATCCTTTACAAAAATTACAATAACTTACAGTCTCCAACAGTAACATATGTTTTACATATTACACTGGAATATCAGTTCTGATGTGTAGCATAGTCATGTTATTATCAGTGATGTATGGCCACATTGCTTCGAAGCAAATTAAGCCATTAGTGTCCCAATGTTTAGCAGATGAAGTATTTGCTCACTTGCACAGGAAACTAAGGACTGGAATGAGATGCAAAGCACAGAATACATCAAATGTATTTATTTGTGCAGTTGTGTTTGTAGTGCTCAGTTCTCACCGGTAAGACAGCAGCATGCCATACACAGCGGCGGCTCAAACAGAGGGATCTCAATAATCTCCATCTGCTCTTTAGGGGTCCCACGGAAGGACGAGCCCCGCAGGAGGTGACCCAACAGACGCACCCCGACACGAGTCTTCTCGGCAGCCTGGTACCTCCAGTTAGTGTAGGCCCTGAGGTACGTGGCCTTGTTCTTCTCCTCAATGGTGACTAGGTAGTCCCCTAAAGAAAACAAAACAAATACATGATCGCACACTTACTGTAAGATTCATAAAGAATCACCATTATTTGGACATGTGCCATGATTATAACACATCAAACACGATAAAGAGAGCACACATTCATGCCACTTTAACTCGTTCCCCGCCAAACACAGATTTCCACTGTTATACGCTAGGGGGGCGCTATTATGCATCTCTTGAATGAGGCTAGAAATCCCGATCAAAAACACAGGTGAGGAAGACGCAGAAGCGAGCGATCTCGTATGTACGCATATGCATCTGAAAAATAATGCAATCTTTAAAAACTAAACCGCATATAAATGAAAACTGCCAAAATGCTACCGAGTGAAATGTGGATCCAGGAAGTGGTCAAGGACGGTGCAAGCTTTGGCGATGCTGATGGACGTCATCTTCGGCATCTATGCTTTGATCGTCGATCTGAATATGAGCCAGATGTAGTATTTGATAAAAATGCGATTTGTTTCAGCTCAAAATGTTGTTTTTTACGAAACCAAGTGTTTATAAAAAAAGCTAGATTTTTTTGTTTGTTTGTTTGAAAGTAGAGGCTCTGATCAATATTTTTAACTGTTGCATCTTTAGATAGCTATTCATGCAATAAAATATTCTGGGGGCAATTACATTTTAGTGAAAATCATTAAAAATGTTGCCGCTGGCGGGGAAAAGATTTAAGTGCATTTTGTAATTAAGTTAAATTAACAATTTTACGCATCTTTGGTCATACTTTAAAGTACACTTATTTTGACAACATACTAAACCACATGTAAAGTACTTGATTATAGTTTTCAACTGTGTTGTTTGATGTTAGATTTAAATGTACTTAATTGTAATTTCCTCATTATTACAAATGTGTCATAAGAAATACATTACAACACATAACAGAAGTTTCAACATAAATTACATTAAAGTATATTTTAGTTTAACATAAATGCTTGTCAGAGCACTCAGTAGTAGTACTTTAACCATATGTGACGCTGGAGCACAAAAGCAGTCATAAGCAGCACGGGTATATTTGTAGCAATAGCCTACAATGCATTGCATGGGTCAAAATTATCGATTTTTATTGTGTGCCAAAATTCATTAGGATTAGGATTGATTAAGATCATGTTGCATGAATATATTTAGTAAATTTCCTACCGTAAATATATAAAAACTTCATTTTTGATTAGTAATATGCATTGCTAAGAACTTCATTCAGACAACTTTAAAGGCGATTTGCTCAAAAAATATCTGCACCCTCAGCACCTCATTTCAAGTACAAAAATCTGGAGATTTTAAGATCAGCCAAACATCGCCCTAACAAACCATAAATCAATGGAAAGCGTATTAGCTTTGAGATTATGTATTTCCAAAAATCAACCCTTATGACTGGTTTTGTGCTCCAGGGTCAAATAGGCTATTTCAAAGACAAAAGATTTCTGCTTAAGTGGGTCAAAACGCACTTTAAAATGTAGCTAACATTAATTGCATCTAATACAGATTTTAACTATAATATTATTACTATTTACTTTGCAAATAGCATGCAGGTAATTATCCGAAAACACTACATTAACTTTAAAAAGTGTATCATGTACTTGTAAATACTCTTAATTTTAAAGGTATGCTAAAAAGTCCAGAGCTGGACTGACCCACGGCGCTGTGGCGGATGCAGAGCACGGAGCCCATGCAGCTGAAGCGGCAGATGAGCGGACATCCCTCGAGCTGCAGGCTGTACGCCTCGACCTTACAGCCGCCGGCGCTCACCACGAACAGCGCCCCACCGCCGCAGCACACCAGCGCCGGCTCCTGCTCCGCCGCGACGATGTGCTGGGACGCCAACGGGTGGCAGTTATAGACGTGCACCATGTCTGCTGCGGAGAACCACGGAAGAGCTGCGTAAACAAACAACAAGGCACGGAGAAACAACACGTATGACGCAGGGATTTTAGGTAGGCGTGGTTTCGTGGCCCAGAAGCGGCCTCTGATTGGTCAGGTGCGGTCGGTTTAAATATAAATTTAGCTGTTTTAACTAGTAGCTATGTATTTTTAATCCAGTTGCTGTTTATATTTCTCTGTGTCATTATTTAGGTAATAATAAATTGTTTTGATTACTGCTGAAGCATCTAATATCTTTAGCGTGGTCACGAGACAACTGTTACTTTTCTCAACGCTGGTTACGGTGAACCAATCACAGTCGTTTGAGTCTCGTAAGCAATATTTTTTTTTAATCAATTTATAGATTGATGGGACGGATTTTAATTTGTATACCAGGAATTAATTATTATTTATTAAAAGTTTTAAACGATTATATGTGATCACATTAAAATGTTTTACATAAGATAAAAATCGTCTAGAGATTTTGAAAGCAGCCCAATGCAGGATTCTGCATCTGAGCCGGTTAGCGCCCTCTGAAGGAAAAAATATATGTGACATAGTTAATACCAATCTACATTTGCTAAACAACGCTGAATGTGCTTAATAGTCTGATCAATATCACATGCCTCAGTCTTGTGACGATCAGCCCCAAAACATTAACACCCTCAGACGTCAGTTCACGTTTATGGATCAAAAGTACAATTAAGCTGTCAACTAAATATGAGTGAATCTAAAAAAATAAAACAAACAAAAAAAAAATATATATACATAGGGTTCTTAGACCTTTTCCAAATTCAAATTCAAGCACTTTCAAGGTGCATTTTCAAGCTTTTCCAGCACTTTAAACTGTGGTAAATTACATGTTTGTTTACACAAACACACATTTGCGTTTTTCACTTTAAATCAGATGTTATTGTGCTATTAAAAAAACACCTAGCATTGCATAATATAAACATAGCCAACGTTAAAATATAAATAAAATTATAAAACAAAAATAAAGGAGGAAATAATTTACAAGGTATCTGCAGGAACACAATGTAAGAATAAAATAAAATAAATACTGTACGAGTGGGCTAGGGCTATGGTGTATAGTAACATATTAAACCATAAAATGACTTCAAAAAATATTATTTGCTGTTCAAATACAGGTTTTCCCAAGTAGAAAGAGTTGTAAAAGTCACAAACCTCAAATTTCAGCCTTACATTTTCTTTAAATAAAGAAGGGGTGAGTCGAAAGTATAAATAATTTTAACTATGTATAATATACATTTTGTTTCTCAGCAGCTCTGGTGAACAAAAAGCTTCAAAAATCGAAAATAAAATTAGACAGTAAGATGTGTGTGTGCACTTTAAATTAAAATAATTAATAAAATAAGAGGTCCTGTCTGCCACTAGGTGGCACTTTTGGAACTACATGACTACGGCTGTTTCCCCGGTAACGACTGCACACAAAGCAGCTCTGTGCTTACTACTTTTAGACCATAACGATAAAGATAACTATAAAGATAAAGATATTAGCGTCCACACCAGCGAACGATAACGTCCGTTTATTCTAAGCGCACGTGCGTCTGCCACTTTAAATTCTCCAGCTCATTATAGCAGGATGGATTCTGATTGGCTGTCAGTGTTGCAACTATTTTCAATGGAAAGTAGCTAAAGTCTGCTCGAAAAGTCGCTAAATGTCGCTAGATGACGTCATGCGCAAATTTGTATATTAATGACGTAATCACATCCTATTTTGCATTCTGCCTAAAATGACGGTGTATAACTGTTTTCTCTAATCCGTGCTCACATAATGTATTTTAATATACAAGCCGAGTGTCCACTATAAAACTGTTATCATTTAACGTTACATATTTTCTGTCAGACAACGGAACTGAACTTGTAAAACCAGCAGTTACATCATCTGCAATGATACAATTCTGGATTTTGCTTTTTATATGTGTATATGAGTTTAATAATAAGTGGAATTAAGTTTATTGTTGTGTATGAGTAAGTACAATCACGTACAGTCTCTCAGACGTAGCCCAGTAAGCGATCTGAGAGGAGTTCAGAAACCGGAATGAACTAAAGCTCTGTGACTGAGTAATATGAGATAAAAAAAGGGCAGAAGAAAAAACGGTCAAATTAAATAGTTTTATTTCAAACAAAGGAGAAGCAGGCAAGTGATTGGTCCGTGGCAACACCGTGTGCACATGCGCAGCTGATTGACATCTATGTCAGCTGCCGTGCGGTCACTGATCAGAGCAGACACAGGGAGAGGTGTAACTCAAGATCTCGCGCTCGCAGGACAGTACTGGCGACATTTGGAAAGTTGCTAAGGTTTTTCCAAAAGTCGCTAGATTTGTCGCTAGGCGCTTTAAAAAAAAAAAGTTGCTAATGGGGTCTGAAAAGTCGCTAAGTTGGCAACACAGGTTGTTATCGTTCATCAGCTGGAAAAAGAAAAACGTTCTAGAAGTGATTTCAACAATATCGTTTATTTGTGACTTTATCGTTATAGTTGTGGTGTGAACGGGCCTTTATACTGTACGTCGGTGAGATGAAACGATAATGCCATTGTTACTTCTCTGAAGGCAGTCGGTTCACGTCAGAGATGCATTAAAACACCCGCGCTGCGTTTTGACTTTGAAATGTTTATTTTATTATTTCACTTTAATCGCGATATTTAGTTTCGCATGGGTATTTTCGCTTACCTTTTACATGGCTTGAAAGCACAGATTCTCTCATAAAAAAGCAGACTTTACATTATTTTAACCATAATTAGTATTTGTCGTTTTCAAGGCAACGCTGACTGAAGTAGCAACCTCTTTATGTTTTTTAATCTCCCGCTCTGTTCCGTCAGAGGGCGCACGTCTACACCTACCCCAACCCTAAACCTGCCCCGTACAGTAATGCAGATACATTAAATATTGTTGTTCAGCATGAGAAAAAGGATGCAATATTGATGTGCACATGCGTAGTAAGCCGAGGTCGGAAAATCGGGTAGGATAAAATGTCAGGACACACGCAGAGCTGTTTTCATTTTGTCTAGAAAGTTAACTAATGTTATTCAGCAATAAAGCAAATCATTATAAAGCTAATGCAATTGCAATTTCAAGCGGTTTCAAGCACTTTATCCTAAATTTAAGCACCTTAAAAACTACGTTAAAATTCAAGCATTTTCAAGCACCCACACGAACCCTGTATATATATAAACTGTACTAACTTCCAGACAATATGATGAGCACACTGTTTTTCATACCTGTTTTGTCACATGGTTTATTATTTTTGGATGAATATTACAGGGAGAGAACACATTATACTATGAAATGTAAGGCTGATGATACATGGGGCAACTATTTGCGCAATTTAGCCAGGCAGCTTTTGAGCAGTGTTGCTTGCGCACTTTCATTTAGATCAGTCGTGGGCCCTGTGTCTCACCTGGTTGCCTATTGATGGCAACATTGCTCAAAAAGTTGCCCCTAAGTCCACAATCTGCTTAGTTTTTTATTATTATCTAAACATTATTATTATTATTATTGACCCTTAATTCTCTTCTGTGAGCTTTCCTTAAAAAAAACTTGGTGCAAATTTACCTCAGAAAACACTTGAAAGAGAAACTGTGTACACATGAAATCAAAAATTGTATTAACACGTTTCTTGTTTTGTTTTGTATTTGTGCTGCATACATTTAATTCATACATTTTTTGAATTAGGTAAAAAAATGCACATGACTGTCTGTGATGTGTAATTATTTTTGTTCAATTCAAGATTATTTGTATAGTGCTTTTTACGAATACAATCGTTGCATAGCAGCTTTACAGGAAATTAAGTTTCTGTAATAGATTTATATATTGTAGAAACTCAATATAATGAATTTATGGCAAAATTTGGTTAATTCTGTAAACTGTCGGGTTGGGTTCCTCTGAGGTCCTCCGAGGGGGTTAGCATCATCTCTTCTCAGGTGTTTGGTCATCTCAGATCATTTAAGGATTGGATCCAGACTGAAGCTTGTGTAATTATGGGATGTTAATCCAGAAACAGAGAAACAAATAGAGACAAAATTAGCGTAGCTGTTGTTCCATCCAAGCAAAAATTATCTGTTCAACCCAAACTAAAGCATAATAATGTGCATGTGTTCAGATAGACTGGCAGTACAAGATTGTGAGATGCATTATATGAATGCTTGGCTAAAGAGATGTGTCTTTAATCTAGATTTAAACAGAGGGAGTGTGTCTGAACCTCGAACGTTATCAGGAAGGCTATTCCAGAGTTTAGGAGCCAAATATGAAAAAGTTCTACCTCCTTTAGTGGACTTTGCTATCCTAGGTACTACCAAGAGTCCAGAAGAGTCCAGACTGTCAACTGTAAGTATGTCTAATAGTGCACTGTGTGTACGGAGTATATGTATGAGTATTCTGCACATTGTCATCTGTATAAGTCTGTAAGTATGTACTGTCTATATGTAACTTGTTTCTGCACTGTCTGGAGCACGCTCTCAAGAATTTCACTCACCGAGGCACAATAAAAGTGATTTGATTTGAGTTTTGCGACCTTAGGGAGCGGGTTGGATTGTTGTGTTAGAAGATTAGTTAGGTACGCAGGAGCTAAACCATTTAGGGCCTTATAGGCAAGTAATACTATATTGTAACTGATAAGAAACTTAATAGGTAGCCAGTGCAGAGACTGTAAAAATTGGAGTAATATGATCATACACTGAACAAAATTATAAACGTAACACTTTTGTTTTTGCCCCCATTTTTTATGAGCTCAACTCAAAGATCTAAGACTTTTTCTATGTACACAAAAGGCCTATTTCTCTCAAATATTGTTCACAAATCTGTCTAAATCTGTGTTAGTGAGCACTTCTCCTTTGCCGAGATAATCCATCCACGTCACAGGTGTGGCATATCAAGATGCTGATTAGACAGCATGATTAGTGCACAGGTGTGCCTTGGGCTGGCCACAATAAAAGGCCACTCTAAAATGTGCAGTTTTATCGCACAGCACAATGCCACAGATGTCACAAGTTTTGAGGGAGCATGCGATTGGCATGCTGACTGCAGGAATGTCCACCAGAGCTGTTGCCCGTGAATTGAATGTTCATTTATCTACCATAAGCCATCTCCAAAGACGTTTCAGAGAATTTGGCAGTACATCCAACCGGCCTCACAACCGCAGACCATGTGTAACCACACCCAGGACCTCCACATCCAGCATCTTCACCTCCAAGATCGTCTGAGACCAGCCGCCTGGACAGCTGCTGTAACAATCGGTTTGCATAACCAAAGAATATCTGAACAAACTGTCAGAAACCGTCTCAGGGAAGCTCATCTGCATGCTCGTCGTCCTCATCGGGGTCTCGACCTGACTGCAGTTCGTCGTCGTAACTGACTTAAGTGTTCAAATGCTCTCATTCGATGGCGTCTGGCACTTTGGAGAGGTGTTCTCTTCACGGCTGAATCCTGGTTTTCACTGTACAGGGCAGATGGCAGACATCGTGTATGGCGTCGTGTGGGTGAGCTGATGTCAAAGTTGTTGATCGAGTGGCCCATGTTGGCGGTGGGGATATGGTATGGGCAGGCGTATGTTATGGACAATGAACACAGGTGCATTTTATTGAATGCACAGAGTTACCGTGACGAGATCCTGAGGCTCATTGTTGTGCCATTCATCCGCGTCCATCACCTCATGTTGCAGCATGATAATGCACGGCCCCATGTTGCAAGGATCTGTACACAATTCCTGGAAGCTGAAAGCATCCCAGTTCTTGCATGGCCAGAATACTCACCGGACATGTCACCCATTGAGCATGTTTGGGATGCTCTGGATCGGCGTATACGACAGCGTGTTCCAGTTCCTGCCAATATCCAGCAACTCCACACAGCCATTGAAGAGGAGTGGACCAACATCCCACAATCAACAACCTGATCAACTCTATGTAAAGGAGATGTGTTGCACTGCGTGAGACAAATGGAGGTCACACCAAATACTGACTGGTTTTTGGACCCCCCCAATCAGGGCCGTGCACAGACATTTTCAGGGGCAGTGGCCCAAACCAAAAAAAAAGAGGCACTAGGGGGGGTGGGTGCTTGTTAATACAAATTATCCAGTTGTTACAAATATACAATTAAAAGAGAAGACCGCACACTCCATAATAATTTCAGACTTTATTGTAGCTGTTTTGATAAGAGTGGGCTCTCCCTCAATCGCTGAGTCTGCTTCATCTTCAATGGAAGAAGGGGAGAGTGGGGTAAGTTGAGCCAGTGGGTGAATTGACCCACCCCCTGTATCTTGGCAACTGTACACTTTTATTGTCATGTGACCATGTATATTGGAACCACCCATAATTGGCAATAATCTGCCAGACTGTGAAAAGGAGAAACCTAGCCTGAACTGGTAAGCAACAGTAGCTATTTTCTTCCAAAATGGCAGCTATGGGGCAAAGTGAGCCAAATGCCGTGGAGTAAATTGAGTCAGCATTTTAACTTACCCCTCCATAAGGCACTGTAGTTAAGTTAAATCTCTTAATTATAAACTGATATTTTAATGTGATATAGCTGGTTTAGTTGATCATATATACATATTTTTGTAGTTTATTTGACAAGGACAGTGCACAAGTGCATCAAATCCTTCTCTGATAAGAATCAGAAAATACATTTCATCACAATCTAATGGCCAACAAACTCGGTTTAGTCTGTTTTTAGGAAAGTTACAACGTTGGTCTTCAACATATTGTTTCAGAAATGCAAACAATTAAATATTGAAACTTAAACGTAATTTAGTTGGTTTTATGTTGTTAAAGTTAACTTCATGCAAATAAATATGACTGTTTGCAAAAGAAAATTATTAAACAATGTTTTTTTATTATTATTTATTTCCCATGGGTTTGAATCAGATTTGGTCAGATGTTCAACTCGGGTCGACTTACCCCTAACCCGGGCACACTTAGCCATGGGAACACTTTTAAAAGAAGCCATATTTTTAGAACCCTTTCTCGAAGACACAATCTGATAATTTAAAATGATAAAAATACTCTCATTTGGATAGGATAAATACTTTCATTGTACTTCTGCATCATTTTAACTTATCATGAGGACCACAAGTAAAAAAAGCTAATCTTACTCCACTCTCCCCTGTAACTATTAGACATTTAATTTAATAACAATAATAAAAAATCTATATTATATACTTATAAACAACTCATTTAGAACAGTTCTATTATTTTTTAACCGCAGGCCTGCGATTAAAAAAATTAAAGTGTTACAAATTGCTAAATATTCTATATGATTATTTTGGAACTTTGAATTCATGTTTGCAATGTTGAACTGCCTTTAGCAAACTCCCTTCGCTCTCTGTGTCTTTGTCTTCATTTTTGTGAAGGCATTTTATTTTTAATTTAAGTGTTTTTTTTGTTTGTTTTTTTGTCTACAAAGTCTGCCAACAACAGCGAATTTGGTGCTATTTATTTTAAATCTGTCCGGGTACAATAATTTGATCAGACAGTCTAATTCCAAGAACGTGGATATTTTGTTGTTATCACTTTTAGAAGACCGCAAGCAAATCATTACTGGCAGAAATACAAAAACAAACTACCAAATTACTAATTCAGCGAATCATCTACTGACTATAATGTAGATCATAATGTCTCTAACTGTCAATGCAACGACCTTCGGGAAGATTGGTCTCCACTCCAGAGAGTGGCACACAGATAGTGAGTGATGCTGCGGACTCATGCGGGCGGGAAAAAAAGGAGCGGATTAGCAGAATCAGTGGATCTTTGGCGGAGCGGGAACAGACTGCTTTGAGCTGGGGTGATTGGTGAGAGGGGCAACTCAGCCGATGAGGGCAAAGGGGCAGTGGCTCTATCCACCAGGCCACCCCCTGTACACGGCCCTGCTCCCAATACAGTAAGATTTAACATTTTATTGTGGCCAGCCTAAGGCACACTTGTGCAATAATCATGCTGTCTAATCATCATCTTGATATGCCACACCTGTGAGGTGGATGGATTATCTCGTTCACTAACACAGATTTAGACAGATTTGTGAACAATATTTCAGAGAAATAGGACTTTTGTGTACATAGAAAAAGTCTTAGATCTTTGAGTTCAGCTCATGAAAAATGGGGGCAAAAACAAAAGTGTTGCGTTTATAATTTTGTTAAGTGTATTTTCTTGACCTGGTAAGGACTCAGCATTTTGTACTATCTGTAGATTGTTTATTGAAGATACAGGACAACCACACAACAGTGCATTACAATAGTCCAGTCTAGAGATCACGAATGCATGAACTAACTTTTCTGCATCAGAAACACTTAACATGTTCTGTAGCTTGGCAATGTTTCTAAGATAGAAGAATGTATTTTTTGTAACATGGGAAATATGATTCTCAAAAGATAGGTTGCTGTCTAATATAACACCCAGATTTTTGACTGTAGAGGAAGTAACAGTACATCCGTCTAGTTGCAAATTGTGATAAAAGAGATTCTGTGTACTATATTTTGGTCCAATAAGTAATATCTCTGTCTTATCTGAATTTAATAGGAGAAAATTATTGGTCATCCAATCTTTTATATATTTGTTTTTACACACTCCGTTAGCTTAGATAGTTTAGAAGTTTCATCTGGTTTTGTTGAGATATATAGTTGAGTGTCATCAGCATAACAATGGAAACTAATCCCGTATTTTCTAATAATATTACCAAGGGGCAGCATATATAAGGAAAATAACAGAGGACCTAGGACAGATCCTTGTGGTACTCCATACTTTACTGGTGATAATTGAGATGACTCCCCGTTTAAATAAACAAAGTGGTAGCGATCGGACAGGTAGGATCTAAACCATCTTAGAGCCTGCCCTTGAATACCTGTATAGTTTTGTTATCGATCTATGAGTATGTCATGATCTATAGTGTCGAACGCAGCACTAAAATCAAGTAAAACTAGCAATGAGATGCAGCCTTTGTCTGATGCAAGAAGCAAGTCATTTGTACTTTTAACAAATGCAGTTTCTGTGCTATGACGGGGGCCTGAAACCTGACTGAAATTCTTCATAGATATCATTTTTTAGCAAAAAGGAGCACAATTGAGCAGACAACTTTTTCTAAAATGTTTAACTTATTTTTATTTATCATCTAAAACATAGAAATCACTTTAATACAATAAATAGTATTACTCAAATTAATAATTTTAAATAAATTATTATTAAGCATTATATATTATAAAGCACCTGCTACTCTATTTCTATTCCATCTACTTGTATTATTTTATTTATTCAAATCTTGACCCTCTAACTCTAGCACTCTCTATTGTTTTTCTATTTTATCTACCAGTTTTTTTTTTTATTATAGAAATCAACCCTCTAACACTAGCGCTCTATTCTTTTTCTATTCGATCTACTTGTTTTCCTTTTAATTAAACAAGTAGTGTAACTTACGCACGCTTCAGTGTACTTGCTCTGACTAAGCGCACATCAGAACAGCACGCGAATGAAATGTTTAACTGGCAAGGCTTTAAACTAAAGCACATGCAAATAATGTACTTTTGTGATTGCGAATAAGTGCAGTGTCTCGTGAGTGTAACTCTACCACTGAGTCAACATTTGATGTGCTCGCGTCTAGCGAGTTGTAGTTGGAGTAAATAGTAAATAGGCTACAGCACATTGCTTGAGGTAGATGTTGTGTTTTGTTAGTAAATGTTTCATTATATTACTGGTGTTGCCTCCTTTGTTTACTATTACACACTACTGCATATATTTCACCTGACGCTGGTTTGACTTAATTTTGTAACGTGAGCCCACACTTTTGAACGCTTCACTCTTGCCGCCACTGAATGCACACAAACACATGCGCATGAATATCACACGCACGTCGAGCAAACGTCGCCCACATTATTCAGTGAAGGAAAATGTCTAATTCGCCATTAACATTAACGTATACGGCGATAAAACAACGCAAGTATCGATAACCGTATCGTTTGTCCTGAAGCTTATCGGTAGTCTGGTATTGACCCAATTACGTACCGGTTCTCGGTACCCATCCCTTCAGACGAGAGAGGGAATCCCACACCTTCATCCTAAAGCTGGCATTTGAACCATGGGTGCCGTAAGATCTTCTCTAAAGTCGGCCGCTTCGCTGGATTGCGGTTCAGACATTGGCCGATCAGATCACGGCATTCTGTGATAGTTTGGAAGAGAGAGAGGTTTAGTCAAGGCATGTATGAAAATGCCTTCTGATAATTTAAGGTATATGGAAATATTAGCATGGCATCTGTTTCCTCACTGAATGATACGCTGGACTTCCAATAATGAGGAGAGGCTTTCAATATTTCCTGGACTTGGGAAAAGGGCAGCCGCTTGTTCACCATCAAATACAGTGTAATGCCCAGAGCCCAGACGTTTGATGGGACGGCGTAGTATTTGGGGTCCGACAAAGCCTCTGGCGGGCAGTACTCTACTGCTCCTGTAAGCAAGAGCATTTAATTTCCCATGCATATATTTCCAATACAAAATAAAACGCAGAGCAATACAAAATACCAGCTAACCTAAATATCTCCAGCTGCTGTAGCCTGCGCTATCAAGCAGGTAAGCGGCGCCGAAGTCAATCAGCTTCAGCTCCAGAGTGTCCGTGTTCACTAAGATGTTGTCAGCATGGATGTCATTATGAAAAACGCCGTGGTCTATACAGTGCTGCACCGCCAGGACTAACTGGCGCATTAAGCTGCATGCGATCGGTTCGATCAGTCCTGACGAATCGTTGATGAACTTTCGCAGGACCATGCACGGTTGAGGGCACTCCAGAATGAGCGAGAAGATCTTGGGCCGATCAAACCACTCGTACATTTGTATTACGTAGGGGCTTACTGGAGGACGCCTCAACATGAGCATCAGCACCACTTCTGCAGGCAGGGGTGTGGAACAACCAGGCTAGAGGAAAAGACAACAATAGCTTAATTAGCTATCCACCTTTTACTTCAATGTGGAAGTAAGCCTATAAGCAAGACTTACGGTTCATTAGCCGCTATAACGAGAAGAATAACAACGTGCAGTAAACGGTAACACTGTTTGCACTCCAAACAATTAAGATAATACATTAAAATAATATGGTAAGACACACCAATTTTCAATATCAACCAGCAAAACGAATTGTTTTGAACAGCTAAAAATAGCTGGACACGGATGAGACCGGAAGCTAGACCCATAGGATTTACAATTTACCCATTTTTAAGCCAAGAAAAGGCGGATGAATTTTACAATTGTTTAGTATTTATTTTGATATAATCAACAGCCTTTCCAGCTCAAAGTTCGTTGGTGCTTCTAGGCTTCACCACTTACTTTTATTTGTGGCGTGTTAACTACAGTAAATCTATTAAGGTGCGGTCACATTAGCAGAAAAGAAGGTTCACTATTGTCTATATGTATAAAGTACTGCGAAATTTCACAGATAATCTGTGCGCACCTTTAAATCTGTCAACTATATGTGACCCTGGAGCACAAAAGCATAAAAGTCGCAGGGGTACATTTGTAACATTACATTGTAGGGGTCAAAATTATAGATTTTTATTTTAAGCCACAAATCTGATAATGTTCCATGAAGATATTTAGTAAATGTCTTACAGTAAATATTTAAAAACTTAATTTTTGATTAGTAATATGCATTGCTAAGAACTTCATTTGCACAACTTTAAAGGTGAATTTCTCAAGATTTAGAATTTTTGTTTTTTTTGCACCCTCAGATTTCAAATAGTTGTATTTCAGCCAAATATCTTGCTCTATCCTAACAAACCATTCATCAATGAAAAGCTTAATTATTCAGCTTTCAGATGATGTATCAATCTCAATTTTTCAAATCTTTGCCAACTTACAATTTCAAGACAATGGCTGTTGTTCCATCTGCACAGTCTCTTGATTGCAACCTGCAAAGAGACAAAAAAATAAAGAAATATTATAAAAAAAAAAAAACATCTTACATTCTTCATTATGTGACTTTTTTAAACATACATCCTTGGATGAAGTGGACACGGTTCTCTATGCAAGGGTGATGTTCAGTGAAAGCATGTTACCTCTTGGCCGCCGGATTTTCGTACTGCCTTGAACACCTTGCCAAAGCTCCCCTTTCCTATTATATCCTGCAGTGTGTATAAACTGTACAACGATTCTGAAAAACACAAGCGGTTGCAGAAAAGGTTCAGTTATCTTATATTAAATTACAGAGCTTATAACATCACTGTTGACTGTAAATACAATCCATGTAAGGTCTCTTAAGCAACAAGCAAACCATGTACATGGTTAAAGTTTACATGTTAAGTGATATCAGAATTACTGAAATCAGAATTAATCAGAAGAAAAAATATACTTTAAGAATAACAATGGCATCACACTCACCGGTAGTTGGCTCCCAATTGGGAAGTCCTGGGGCAGATGCCGGCTCGGTGTCAGGCATGACAGACGCTGGGTCGGGATTGGACTCCGCTCTTATCCGTCTGCAACGGAGGAACGGCTTCTTAACGGCCTGCCATGCTCTCTTGAAGAAGGCATGGATTCTGCTCCTCCTGTTGCCTCGAGTAGGAATTTCTTCATTGAAGAAAAACAAAGAGGAATGTATTAGATCACATACAGTATCCGACCACAGATTAAACATCGAAAGGTGTCTTTTTAGTGCATGTTAACATAGAAAACAATAAAAAAACGAATTCAGAAACGTGTTTTGTGTGAACGGTGCATTATAGTTGCAACCCCTTACCAAAATGAACCATGGTTCCTATAGTTAAACCATGCAACTACAAATTAACCATGATTTTGCTACACTAAACATAGTTTAACCATGGTATTGGTAGTAAAACGTGGTATACAAATTCGAAATGAATCTGTAACGCAAATATTTGACTACCATAATTGTCACAAAAATATATATAATGCAAGTACTTCCTGACAATACAATGAGGCTTATTTTATAATAAGATGAACGTTTGGTGATACTAATCTGACCTGTTGGGCTTTTCTCAGCAGAAGGCTGTGCACTCTCTGCTTCTGAAGCCCTTGTCGACTCGACAGGCTGCTGTGAGTCAGCTGCCAGTGAATCGATGCTCGACTCTTCATCGATCCACTGACAGAAGCCATCGCAGAAGCTGAAGTTATCCAGCCACGCAGCCGCTTCTGTCTCATGCACACCGGACTCAGATGCTGTGCACATCTTGCCGAGAGTGGACAGACTCTGCATAGACTCGATTGTTCGAGTAGATTTAGTTTGTACTCTATGCGTTTCTGTCTGCAGACATTCACAAGAGGTTTTCTCCGGACTTGCTCAAAACAATCTTCACAAACACTCAGACTGTAACTATCCACTCAACTGTGTGTGAGGGACTCTGTGAGTATGCGCTTATAAGGGACCGTCGAGTGACGTCATCGCGATGCTCGAACGTTCCAAGTACTCCAGAGTGCAATCTGGACGATGGGGCGGGGCGACACGTGTAGCTCCGCCCACCCCCAATTCCGTTGGTTTATACGGCAAATCGTATTGGTGTAGACCCGAGCGTGCGCATTCCTTTGTGTACGATTTTATTAAATGTATTTGGCTATATTATAGAAATATTATGTGCTACTCTAGAATCATACGCCTATCTTAATTATTATCTGTTTAGTAACCATGGTACATTTTAGTCAAATTAAGTAATTGTTTACAAATAATCTGTTGATGACGACACATCCGGGTTCTTCAGGCTGAATAAACTTCATTAATTTTTTCTTGAGGATCGGCTGGCCACGGATCAGCACTAAATTGGGATTTTATTCGCAAATTATGATAATTTACTGTATTTTAGAGATGGACGAACATGAACATAAGCAGCTGATTTTACGTTTTAAAGCACAACCGTTTTTTGTTGTTGTTTATAGAGATAAGTAACGTTAAGTTGCTCAATGCAAGTGCAAATAAAATGTTTACATGGCAAGCTCAATGTTTCCTTGTTTATATCTTAATAAAATATTTGAGCCTATATTGATTCTCTTACAGCTTTTAAAGGTTCCTATCTTATAGTAAATAAGTGTCCGTGACATCAGATATTACAAATCTAATTATTTATGCATCCACCCCCTCATTGTGTGTGCGTGTTATAATCTGTGTATGGGATTAATTTAGATTCAGTTATTAACACTCAATCAATATCAAATATTAAATCACTCGGAGCTGTAAATCTGAGCAACAGGTATGTGAGCACTTGTAATAAAATACCTTCTCTGTGATTAATATTTTGTATTTATTAAAGACTATAATAGATACTAAACATCTAAAATCAGTAGGCCTAATATAGTACAGTGACTCCTGGTTATTTTTAAAGGATTGAGCCTCAAAACCAGTAATTTAATTTGTGCATATAGCCTATATATAAAAAAAATAAAAAAAAATGTTGCAGAGAACATATATGAAAATGTTTTGCTTTAATACGCACTAAAGCACATTGATAATAATATTAGCTGTAGGTCAGATTTAATAACAGCTGTTTTAGTAAACAAAAACATTTAAAATAAGCCTATATGCAAAAAAAACAACACATCCCATTATACCTCATAAACCTCAGATCAGTGGATGGGCTATTTATTATTGTCTTATTTGTCACCGCAGTTGTTCTTTAAAATAAAAACATTTGCGGGTTTGTCCTATGTTTTACTGAACTACATGTGAATTGTCATCATATCCTAAGTTTTTGCTTATCCACGACCCTAAAATAAAGAGCATAGGCTACATATAAATATACGTTATACAAAACAGTGGATCATTTTGATCAACATCCCCAGCTAAATCTGCTCAGTGTGCTTTGTGTACAGTGAAAAGTGCAATAATATCTGAACCTGTTGAGATTGAGGACCACTATTTACGTTCATCACACAGAAACATAATTAATATTTATAATAGGTGAGGCTATTTAGCATAGGTAGGACTATTTCATGGTCATGAATTAAGAATTAGTTCCCCAGAATTAATTTGTGAGCTGCTCATATTACACAGCTCTGTTCTGCCGAAGTACTCGGAGATGCTGCCACCAAGCGTTTGATAGGAACTTAATCTAACGAATTCATCATTAGTTTAAAAACGACCATTTGCTAATTGATTCTAAATAAAATCGCTATTGTTAGCACTTCATATTTCTGTAGTACAGCCAAATAGCTTAGATCATTCATAAAATAATATTTATGAGCAAATATCTAACGTTACACCATTGAGGGTGGGCGGAGCAACACGTGTCGCCCCGCCCCATCGTCCAGGGTGCACTTTGGAGCTACTCGAACGTTCCGAAATAGAACGCAACAGATCGTTGCGCATTTTTTAAAAAGCTGAGGTTTTTTTTGACACGCCGTCGCTCCGCAATTAAATATGCATTAGACTCTTGTTTTGAATCTGAATACTGTCTTCTGTTCACTTTGGTTACACGTGACTCTTTACGTGAGTACACTGTTTACATTACATTTAACGTTAACGTTGGTCATTTAGCAGACGCTTTTATTCAAAGCACTTACAAATGAGGTCAATGGAAGCAATCAAAACCAACCCAAAAGAGCAACAATATGCAAGTGTTATGACAAGTCTAACGTTAGTTGCTTCCAGGTTAAACGTTGTTTACTTACAGCTGTAGGCTCTATATTTGGAGCTCTACGATAGTGTTTAGATTATAACAATGTAAACTTGTATTAGAAATATACATATTTATTAGAAATTAGGCTATTGTATTACAGTATTCGAATGTATTAATGGCAAAACTATATTTGTATACTAATATATGTTCAAGTTATATAATTATATGCATTGCAATATATATGATGTGTTGGTGAGTTACCTGCTCGCCAGGTGGCTTCACAAGATCATTTTGTTGAGGTTTAGTTACACTTGTGTGGCCACGAGCTTAGTAAACAAACCTGCATTGCCATAGCAATCTAGGAAAAATGGAGATGATTGATACTATAACATTTTTTTTAATTATATATATTATATTGCGCAAGATCCTCGTGACCGCATTTAAATTAAGTTCTCATAATTCGTTTTTAGTAATAAATACATTATTAAGAATACATATTATTATTATTATTATTATCATCATATATTTTTAAAATACACTACTGAGAGTTTGTTCAGAGGGAAGGGGGGGGGTGAAATTGGGCTTCAATATATCGTCAGGAGCCACAGGTATTAATTTAGTCTTGCCTGGTATGCATTTTTTGTCTCTCAAGTGCTGGTAGCTGCTAACTTGTATTTTATGAATCACCAAGGACCTTAAGCTGAAAAACGTATTTACTGTTGAAGAAAAGATCACCTAGATCTTGGATGAGCGTGAGTACATTTTTATCGTTGGGTGATCAATTCCTTTGAACAAGTCCTGCGGTTAATTAATTTTCTCATTCATGGTTCTTCTCTCTAATGTGCCAATGACGTATGCAGTCCTGCCCACTAAAAGCTGCGCTTGCTGCAGTATAACACAATGATGATCAGTGTTGGGGGTAATGCATTACAAGTAACACGAGTTGCGTAATAAACAAGTAACGTATTACTTTTTAATTTACTAGAAAATATCTGAGTTAATTTTTTTCCATGTATTGATTGACAGTGCGCTGTGTGAACATGATCTTACTGTAGTTATAATCTAGACTAAATGTGAATGTGTATTAATTCATCCCACTCACAAAAAACAGATTCAGTATTCATCAAAATGAATTAAAACAGTGAAATACAAACTCAGAATATGACGCAAACATGCAATAATTAAATATGTTAAACAACACAAATATATCTAATCTCATTTTATTAACCAATGTGTTTGCTGACCTTTAATGATCCAGTTTAATCATAGTAATAAACAAAAATTACTTTAGATAATCTAACAATTGTGCTTCGTTGTTTTGTTATTGCTGAAGAGTGTTGAATCTTCTCCTGTGTTCTTCTGTACAGACGTGATTTACACGTACTTCAGACTGAGGTTTATTCATTACACTTTTTGGTGTGAAAGGCTTTTACATTTGCTATAAATAAAACTTCTTGTATTAAAAACAAACAATCAAGCCCTGCTCATATTTAAAAAGTAACGTAAAAGTAATGTAACGCATTACTTTTCATAAAAAGTAACTTAATTAGTTACTTTTTTAGGGAGTAACACAATATTGTAATGCATTACTTTTAAAAGTAACTTTCCCCAACACTGATGATGATGCTAAATTCACAATTGCCGTGTTGCCCAGGCCTAGTCCAACCCATGTATTAGCATCACACAATACGATATTTTAATTGGCTTTTGGATGATTTGTGACAGCTTATGATTCTAACATGTTTAGTTCATCGTGATAGTCTTCACAAATGAACACAACTGTATTTATTTTATCATTTTTAATGGATAGAAATGCAGCAGAAGTTAAAAAGGTTGCATGACTTCAACATCACCATCGCTACGTTTCCAACAACTCTAGTCTTTATATAAAAAAACTTTTCCTGAAAGATTTATCTAGAATTGGTCAAAAGACAGAATTGCCAAAGTCTCATGATTTCACTAAACAAACAAGGCTTAGTGGAATATGCATCAGTGATTTTGTTAATGATGGAAACATTATCAGTGCATGCTAATAATGCCAGTTTTTTTTGGATATGACACGCATGTTAATGGAAGGGCTTCAAATCTTCACTTCTGTAGCTTTGACCTGTATTGCATCACTGTTTACAAGCAGCCAGACAGGGACATATAGAGCAGTAGCAGATAAAGACTGTGTTTGCTGATAGCTGCAGGTGAAAGTTCAGTGCTTTGTGTAAGTGTATTTTTCATCTGCCATCTCTTTCACGGCTCTCTAGTGTTTCAGATTTACAGAGATGAGGACGCAGCCCTTGCTCTTGGTGTTGTTGGTGTGTGTGTTCTGGCAGCAGGGCAGCGCCTCTCTCATGCCCGCTAAATGCCAAGACGCCGCTGTGGTGAAGGCCGCTGAGGAGACCCTAGAGCAGATAAATGCAGACAGACAGGAAGGCTATGTCCTCTCACTCAACAGGCTTTATGATGTCAAACAAGACATAACGGTGAGTGTTGATGCTAGTATATGGATGCTTTTGAGTGAAAACGGCAAATGGGTCAGTGGTGAATAAAGATGTCCAGAATTACCAGGAAAAAACTTCTTGGAAAAAAGTGAATGATAAAGGTATAATTGACCCACACATTTAAATTCTGTGATCATTTACTTTCTCTCTCTAGAAGTTTATTTCTTTTGCTGAACATGAAGATGATATTTTAAAGAATGTTGGTAACCAAACAGTTGCTGGTAGACTCCGAAGTATGGACAAAAAATGTGACCCTGGACCACAAAACCAGTTATAAGGGTCAATATTTTGACATTGTGATTTACCTGAAAGCTGAATAAATAATATTTCCATTGAGGTATGGTTTGTTATAATCGGACAATATTTGAAAATCTGGAATCTGAGCGTGCAAAAAAATCTAAATATTGAGAAAATCATCTTTAAAGTTGTTCAAATTAAGTTCTTAGCAATGCATATTAGTAATCAATAATTAAGTTTTGATATATTTACGGTAGGAAATTTAGCAAATATCTTTATGGAACATGATTTTTACTTAAGTTACTTACTGCTAATGATTTTTTGTATAAAATAAAAATGTATAATTTTGACTCATACAATGTATTTTTTGGCTATTGCTACAAATATACCACAGCGACTTAACACTGCTTTTGTGCTCCAGGGTCACAAGTAATGTTCATTGTTTGGTTACCGACATTCTTCAAAATATAATATTTTCTGTTCAGCAGAAGAAAGAACTGCTTACAGATTGGAGCGAGATGAGGATGAACAAATCATTTATTGTCGAACTATCCTTTTCAGTAGAGTTAAAATGTTAAAATCAATTAAAATCTTAATAACATCTGCATCTTGTATCGTCCATATATACAAGTCTAAACTACCTTAATTATCATTTAATTGTTGAATTATTTACTAATTATTTACTTTTTTTTCAAACAAAAAATGTTTCCTGAATATTTTTCAATATTGATTTTATAACTTTTCAAATTGTCTGTAAATTGTTCATACAGGTGCATCTCAATAAATTAGGATGTCGTGGAAAAGTTCATTTATTTCAGTAATTCAACTCAAATTGTGAAACTCGTGTATTAAATAAATCCAATGCACACAGACTGAAGTAGTTTAAGTCTTTGGTTCTTTTAATTGTGATGATTTTGGCTCACATTTAACAAAAATCCTCTCAACAAATGAGAATAGTTCAGAAGACCAATAAAAAAAAAACATTTTTAGTGAATTGTTGGCCTTCTGGAAAGTATGTTCATTTACTGTATATGTACTCAATACTTGGTTGGGGCTCCTTTTGCTTTAATTACTGGCTCAATGCGGCGTGGCGTGGCGGTTATCAGTTTGTGGCACTGCTGAGGTGGTATGGAAGCCCAGGTTTCTTTGACAGTGGCCTTCAGCTCATCTGCATTTTTCTGTCTCTTGTTTCTCGTTTTTCTCTTGACTATACCCCATAGATTCTCTATGTTCAGGTCTGGTGAGTTTGCTGGCCAGTCAAGCACACCAACACCATGCTCATTTAACCAACTTCTGGTGCTTTTGGCAGTGTGTGCAGGAGCCAAATCCTTCTGGAAAATGAAATTAGCATCTTTAAAAAGCTGGTCAGCAGAAGGAAGCATGAAGTGCTCCAAAATTACTTGGTAAACGGGTGCAGTGACGTTGGTTTTCAAAAAAAACACGATGGACCAACACAAGCAGATGACATTGACCCCAAATCATAACAGACTGTGGAAACTTAACACTGGACTTCAAGCAACTTGGGCTATGAGCTTCTCCGCCCTTCCTCCAGACTCTAGGACCTTGGTTTCCAAATGAAATACAAAACTTGCTCTCATCTGAAAAGAGGACTTTGGACCACTGGGCAACAGTCCAGTTCTTCTTCTCCTTAGCCCAGGTAAGATGCCTCTGAAGACAACTGTAGCCAAATTCCTCGACACGTCTGTGTGTGGTGCTCTTGATGCCTTGACCCCAGCCTCAGTCCATTCCTTGTGAAGTTCACCCAAATTCTTGAATAGATTTTGCTTGACGATCTTCATAAGGCTGCAGTTCTCTTGGTTGGTTGTGCATCTTCTTCTTCCACACTTTTTCCTTTCACTCAACTTTCTGTTAACATGCTTGGATACAGCACTCTGTGAACAGCTTCTTTGGTAATGAATGTTTGTGGCTTACTCTCCTTGTGAAGGGTGTAAATGATTGTCTTCTGGACAACTGTCAGATCAGCAGTCTTCCCCATGATTGTGTAGCCTAGTGAACCAAACTGAAAGACCATTTTGAAGGCTCAGGAAACCTTTGCAGGTGTTTTGAGTTGAGTAGCTGATTGGCATGTCACCATATTCTAATTTGTTGAGATTGGTGGTTTTTTGTTAAATGTGAGCCAAAATCATCACAATTAAAAGAACCAAAGGCTTAAACTACATCAGTCTGTGTGCATTTAATTTATTTAATACACAAGTTTCACAGTTTGAGTTGAATTACTGAAATAAATGAACTTTTCCACGTTTGTTTCCTCTAACAAATGCTTTCCAATAACACACAGGCTAAATAAACCGATTCTCATCAGAGCTGACTCACAGTTGGTTCAAGGCACAGTAGATCAGAGGCATCAATCTAGTTCCTAGCGGTATCTTTTTTTAAACAAGAACAAACCACACTGGAAAAACTGTAGAAAAAATAAATTATCTATATGAAAAATACATTATATATGTTTTATTATTGTTATACAGTCATGGCCAAAAATATCGGCACCCTTGGTAAATATGATCAAAGAAGTTTGTGAAAATTAATCTGCATTGTTAATCCTTTTGATCTTTTATTAAACAAAATCACAAAAATCTAACCTTTCACTGAATAATAAGAATTTAAAATGGGGGGAAATATCATTATGAAAAGTTTTTCTCAAATAAACGTTGGACACAATTATTGGCATTGGCAATTTTATTTATTTATTACTTTTTTTCAAGATGAAAAGTATATTTACAAATATTATTACCTTTGGACCTCAGCATTGTCAAATTTTCTTTTGTTTTTCTTTTCTTAAAAAAGATACAATTATAAGATATAAAAATAAACAAAATATATATTTTTTTTACCAAATATATTGATTTATAGAACTGAAATCTGGCATGCATATTGATTTTACATTTACATGATCAAAAAAAAGTATCTTATCAGATCATTTTAAATGTGAATAAGACATTTATATTTTTCACCAAATATATTGTTTTTTGTAAAAAAAACATGCTTTCTGAATTTACGCTGCCATGTTAAAAATACAAATATAATATATTTTTTAAATATGAAAATGTGTACTTTTTATAATTTTCACCAAATGCTTGTTAATGTTTTTTGGAAATTAAATCTGAAAAGACATGCAGCGAAGATAACATTGTAAAACTTGGGTCATTGAAACATTATTTCATGGTAGTTTGATTAATGTCATGTTTGCTTCTAACAAAGGCAGAAGGCGTGAACCATTTACACCTGACGATAGATGTTCTGGAAACAGAATGTCATGTGATCAGCAGGAAAAAATGGAAATCCTGTGCTGTTAAGGGGATTGGTGATCTACCGGTACGTGTTTTACTCTATAGACCAGGCCATTAGAACTTCACTGGCTAATTGACAAGACTTTTCATAGACGAATACGTGCATAATATATTTTAGTTTACATTTGTATTCTGTTATAAATGTTTCTGTTATCTAATCTATAATTAGGTGTTCGGGACGTGTGATGCATCCCTTGTTTCCCTTCAGAGCTCCATCAAAGTTGAGAATTACAACTGCACCATCCAACAAGGTGGACTTCTCTTACTTTAATGGGATATTCTGATCAGTTACACAAAAAATAACAACAAATTGTCAAATGACTTTAAAGGGGGCATAACATTTCACCCAATCCCATGTTAATGTTGAGTACCTATTGAGTAGTACTGCATCCTTCATATCTCCAAAAAGGCTTTAGTTTTATCATATTTATAAACTAAATATACAGCTTTACGATTCTGTCCAAAAACAGCCGAGCTCCTGGAGACGTGTTGTGGGCGGAGCTAAAGAGTGGCGAGCACTTGAGAGCCGATTTCCAACAAAACACAGACATTTAATGCCGTTTCACTTGCCATCTGCAGTTTTGAATCATGACAGCTATCTTTTATAGCTGGGACTGCTCTATCTTCCAGTATCAAACGATGTGCAAATCCAGCACCGAACTGGGCCTTGTTTATAAAACGTTCGCCAAAAAACACACTTTGAGAAACTGTGCTGCTACGGAAAAAAAAACAGCATCCTCTGTTTACATAACGCTGGCTTCTTCGGGAAGCTGAACAAGGTTATCTTTCCCTCACAACCAAAAACACACTTCTTTAGAGACGTTCTTCCCGAGCGAGTCCCGTGCAGCGCTGCCGGATGAAGCGGGTTGATGGGCGCCATACCTGTCAACACTCACGTTTTTCCCGGGAGTCTCCTGTATTTCACACCCATGTCCTGCCCCCCTCCCGTTTTGTTATTTCTCCTGGTAAACTCCCATAATTTGTATGGCCCAAATCTAGTTATACGAATAATCACATCAATATCTTATTCCAAGGTTGTACAGTTGCCAGATCTTGTATGAAACGCATCACCTCACACAATCTACACAATACACACATTTATTATATATTTGTATTAATAATAATTTATTATGTATGTACATATGTGTATCCATACCCCGAGCCCCCCCCCCCCCCCCCCCCCCTTTGCTCGAATTTCGGTACCCAAATGTTGGCAGGTATGATGGGTGCGCTCTTGCTCTCGCGCTGGTCGATGCATGCACGGGCGCATACTTCCGGGAGAAATGCCCAAATAAGGAGTTCCACTCTCGTTTACATCAGCAAGAACCATGATTGGAAAAAAACTTCCTGAAACTTGTACAAACCCAAAAGTTAGATTTTTGGCGAAGAAATACTCAGTCATACTTTCAAATCGTTTTTTTTTTTACTTAGACCATGCTTAGCATGAGAATCCAACTCTTTAACTGTGTAAACTGTTTAACTGTGTAAACTATTTAACCCCCCCCCCCCCCCCCCTTTTAAAGTCTATGCTGCAAAAGCAGAGCTGCTAAAATCCTCAAAGACTCAACTCACCCCCGTAACCATCTTTTCTGTTTACTGCCATCTGGCAAGCGCTTCAGGAGCATGATGGCAAAAACTGAGAGACTGAGGAGGAGCTTCTTCCCTCAGGCCATCAGGCTCCTTAACACAAACTCAGTTGAATAAACATTTACAAGACTCATTATTAACTGTAAAACATCCATATTCTCATCACCCGTATTGCTGCTATGGGTACATACCCGGTATAACCCGTTTGCACATCCCTCTTGCACATCCCTGTTCATAGTACTATTTATTAAGTCCCAGTATACTGTTTTGCACATCTTATTTGGTTTGCACTTTTTATTCTCTTGCACATTTTACTCTTTATTTCTCTTCTTTTTTATTACCTATATTTATATATATATATGCTCTTGTGTTGTTACTTTTACGTAATTTTTATTTTTTTGCACTGTCCACTGAGCGGACCTGACTTGATTTACATTTCACTTTTGATTATACCCTGTATGATTTAGTATGTGACGAATAAACAAACCTTGAACCTTGGAAAGGCATTCTGGAGAAATGTGCTGCTCATGTTTTTATCAAAGGGTTTAAATAACTTCATCCATACAAAAATGTAATTTGCTTTGTAAAGTTGCATAAAATCTACTTGTAGCAGTTAAGATTTACCACATGTTTTTTTGCAGGCATTTATTTGAAAGCAAGAAACCATTGGTTAGATGTCTAGAAGCTCAGGAGTCCCCAGACTTACCTAGAAAATGAAAACATAACACAGCAGAAGCCACAAAGAGATGTATAAAATAACATTTTAACAGAGGAAAGCATGTTCGATATGTTATTTAGGCGTAATCCCATTTCTACACCTTCCCCCAGATAGCCCTTCAAACTAAGATTTTTCGGGACCACATTTCTAACGAAGGGGTGTGAATCATCTCCGCATAAACCGGCTGCAGCAGCAACATGGCTGCCCGTGCGAACAAAACACGCATAAATGTAAGCATTTTGGCATCAATAAAGATTTTAATGAAAATAAATAATTAGTTGTATGTTACATTTAATCGTGAGTTTATATTTACAGTCATGTTATTCAAAGAAATGTTTGCAAAAACAATATGGTCAATTCGAGAGAGTGAGAGAGAGAGATGAAAGTTGCGCGTATGTGCGTCTTGTGCTTCAGCAAGGTATCTCTGGCTAAAACTAGCTGACGTTAAATTTAGTGAGTCCGTGCTAATGTACAAACCTAAATAAAGGACTGATCGCGTCTTGTACAGTGTAGGTCAAAAACACATAAACGAAGGTCGACAGTTCCTCTTCATATTAAACTGGTTAAATGTACATTAATTTAATCGTACCCTGCAATACATGAACAGTGTTGATCCTGCAGGTTGTCATCCGCGACCGTAATATGAGACTTCTCCCGCTTGCTTGCACTGTGATCTGTAAACCCTTGCTTCGAGTTCAATATTTTATAAATCCCTCCATGGAATATTTAATTCCCATTTGGTGGCCTTCTGTGTCCAAAATTATGCAAAAACACCGTGGGACAATGTTTTCACACTGAAGCTGTCATTGTAAGAGCAACTCGAATTTCTCCCGGAATTTGGTACCAAATGTTGGCAGGTATGATGGGTGCGCTCTTGCTCTCGCTGTGGTCGATGCACGCACGGGCGCGTACTTCCGGGAGAAATGCCCAAATAAGGAGCTCCACCATCATTTAAGCAAAGGAGCAAAGGGGCAGGGCTTACCATTAGCTCAATTGGGATTGGGCCAGTCAATACTAAAAGTAACTTGGATTGTAGTTTTGTGGCTTTATATGCTTTCACATTTGTCCATAGGTATTATACTTTTGAAAACATTCACTTTGTAAAATGCTGACTGTTCCTCACTGTTTCACAGTGGCAGCCCGAGCTGTAGTAAACACTTGCCCTGACTGTCCAACTGCAGAACGCTTGGATGATCCAGTTATATCTGAGACCACGAGACTGGCCCTGCACAAATTTAACAAGGAGAGCGCTTACCCACATTTCTTTGCTCTTCTGAATATAACAGCAGCCAGCATGCAGGTATGTCGACGCCAATAAATCGATCGATCGATCGGTCCTGTCCTGCATACATGACTGGAGATGTGTGTTGCAGTGGGTTGTGGGTCCGTCTTATTTTGTGGAGTTCACCATTCAAGAGACTGACTGCAAGAAAAGCACTGCTGATGTCGAGCTCACGCAATGCAAGTCGAAGGCCACGGAGTCAGCAGTAAGAACTCATTCAGATGAAAATGAAATAACGAACACTCTTTCTACTTGCTTTATATTGCCTTTGCCACACAAATGTCTACACGTGGAGTAACCTTTCTTTCTGTTGGCTGCAGCACAAGGGCTTTTGCACTGGTTCACACAGCAATGCAGATGACGGGCTGGAGATGAAAGATCCTGTTGAGGTCAAATGTGAAATATTTCAACCAATGGTGGGTGGTTACATTGCTAAAGAGTGACTAAAAGTAGAAATATTAATAATGTTAAGGACGTTATGCAGTAGTGTAACAGTAGTTGAGATGTATTTCAGTAACAAGGACATTTATCCAAACAAGTAGCAGTGTGTAGCTTGACAATGGTCCACCTGACATATTTACTTTAGAGACATGAAGCTTGGTGGGACATATCTGTGAGAAAACACTACCATTGTTTTATACCAAAATACTACTTTTTATTTTCTGCTCACAAAGGCTGCATTTATTTCATCAGTAATTCTGTGAAATTACAATTTAAAATAACAGTTTTCTATGTGAATAGATTTAAAAAATAAAATAATTCTGATAATCTGATTTGCTGCTAATCATTTGATTATTATCAATGTTAAAAACAGTGGTGCTGCATTTTTTGTGTAAAAATTATACTTTTTTTTAATCGAAAGTTCACAAAAAAGCATTAATTTAAAATATATATATAATTGGTAACATTATAAATGTATTTACTGACACTTTTGATCAATTTAATGTTTTCTTACTGAATGAAAGCTTTAATTTTATTTATTTTTTTACATTAGTATATCTGCTGAAAGTTTATTTTGTCAGCGTTTAGAAGTATGCTAGCAGATGATCTCAAATCTAACTAAAGCTGTATAAAATATATTGTTAGAATGTCCATTGTTGTTAGTTTCAAAATAGAGTATTTTTTGTACTGCTTTAAATCGACCAGAGCAAAAAAAGTATCTGAAGCAGTGAAAGACCGGTTTGTGATTTTTACGAGCTGAACCTCTATTGTAATTGTTCCATTCGGTCACGGATGAGCGATTTCCACATAAAACTGATCGTGCAGACCAAACCTTAAGTCGTACAGACTTGAAACTTGGAGGGATGGTAGTATTCACACCGCCTACAACATGACCAAGGCTCGCCCCAATTGGCCTGATGGGGCGCTACAAGCTATCGAAAGTACACGAAATCAGACAAAACGCACGCCTCAGATTAAGGATGCGTGGTATACCGGTACTGGAAATTTACCGGTATAGATTGTGTTTAAAACAGTATGATATCATAATTTTGCTAAATTCGGTATTTCATACGCTGCAATTGCAAAATGCACCTGTAGGTGGTGCTTCCCAAATTGTTGCGCAACTGGTAAATGTGACAACAGAACAACACGATGGATCAAACAGATAAAATTATCAGCAAACCCGAAATGAATAAACAAAGAGAACAGTAGAAGTGAAATATGGCATTGCTTTGGATACAAAACAGATGATAAAGGTGAATGAACGGACCTTACTGCACTTGTATTCAAGCGTTGATATAGGCCTAAATCATGTTGCCACAGGAACACATCATATTTTTAAGCATTTTTCGCTTGCTCATCCTGATCTTTTCAGAGAATTAAGAGATCGACAGGTGAGTGCATCATTCATAAATTCAGATTTAATTTGAACTTTTATTTACAACTGATCAACGCACATACAGATGTGATACAGTAGCTCAAATGTGTGTGTGTGACACGCTAGAACCAGTGAAGTTTTGGTCACTTGCATTTTATACAATCGAATATTAATTGGATTTGACTTGAGCAAGAGTTTTGCTATATTAATTTTAGTATCAATGATATGAAGGGAAGTTTTCTGCTAATCTGAAGCAAGCAAGATTGTTTAATGCATTTTCTTTGGCTGAGTCTGAGAGAGAGAGAAATAATAACGTGATTTTGAATATTACTTTGGCTGTTAGAATAACACTTTACATAAAGCAACATTTTTTGCATTAATTGCGCAACTTCAGGTGTATTTTTTTCTTCAAACTCAGTCAAAATGTAACCTATGTTCCCGGTAGGTTTTTTTGTATCAGTTTGATACAAAAGTATTAATCTGTTTTAATTATTATTAATAATAAAAACAATTTAAATTCACTAATCTTTTCAGGCTGGTTAATTGTCTCCTATGGTCTCAATTTAGTATTGATACAGATGTATTACATTGTAGTATCGTACCGAAGCCAAAATTATGGTATCGAGCCATCCTTGCCTCAGATTCGATCGAGCTGAAATTTTCAGGTATTTTGATATTTTTGCAAAACCTACTTTTGCGAACTAGTCTTAGGTTTTTGACCCGATCGGAACCAAACCAGTGCAGAAAGATTTTCTGGAGAGTGTATTTAAATAATTATCAAATACTCACCATCGCAAAGGGATGCCAAAACATTGAAGGGGCCAGGGCCACTTTTAGCAAAATGCCTATAACTCCTGAACGTTATGAGATATCTTCGCCAAACTCAGAACAGAAGTTGGCCTAATGGATAGAGCATTGGACTTGAAACCCGAGGTAACCCAAGGTTATGGGTTCGAATCCCGGCTCTGGTAGGAAGTCCACGACTGCTCCCCGGGCGTCGCACAGTCGGCTGCCCACTGCTCTAAGTGTGTACACTTGGATGGGTTAAATGTCACTCCTCATTATACTCTGTATAATTGTGTATGTGACAAATAAAGCTCATCCAAGCTTAATTTGTAATTTGTATTTGTAGAGCTTAAGCTGAGGTCACTTGGAGATTGGCCACTTGGTGGCGCTATAAGAAACATGAAAATGGCTATAACTAAGCAACCCTTTGTCCTATCAACATGAAAATCGCTGTGCATGGTCTTGGTCCAAAGTACAACAAGTGTCTATGAGGATGTTTGGGTATCTCCAAAAAACATGGCCGCCAATGGCCGATGAGGTTAACAGAGGCTGATTGTAACAAAACTTGGTGGGCCAGTTTGAATCACGGCCCCAAAGGTCTATGAGAAATTTGAAAGAAATTAGCAACTGGGGGGCGGCATTGCAGATTTTGAGGTCGTAAAAGATTGTGCATTACACGGTTTTCCGCACATACATGCGATATTCGTATTGTATGATAGACCTCATTCCAAACATTCCTCTAAAACCACTGCTGTCAATCAAAACATTTTATAAATGATTGAGAAGATGTGAAAAATCTACTTTTGCAAACTAGTCCTAGGTTTATCTGGAAAAAAACCCACCGCAGTGCAATTCTCTGGACTCTCTAGGTCAATAATTATCAAAAACATGTTGAAATTTACCCTTCGGGAAGCTATAGCGGGTTCCCTTAAAAGGGCCTGTCCAAATATACCCTAAAGCCTATAAAGCTTAAACGAAAAATCAAAACTTGCTGAGCACATGCAACAGGTGATTTTAAACAAGCATGCAAAGTTTCAGGGACATCGGACCACAGCTGGCACTATAACAGTCATAAACATTAAAACTAGAGGTGGGCATAGATTAATTTTTTTAATCTAGATTAATTTTGGAATTAATCTAGATTAATCTAGATTAAAATGGCTCATTTGAATTCTGCCGAAGGCATTCAGAATATGTGTGCTACCCAAATAATGACTAAAAGTAAGTCTTTGAGAACGGGTTTCTCAAGCCAGGTGGCGCATTAGACCAGGGGCTCATCTCCTGTTTCCAAAATGCATCACAAACTTTAATCTCTTCCCGTCCCAATCCCACGAAAAAACTGGGGGAAAATCCTGTTCCACTCCCGGAAGAAAGACTCCCATTCCCTCCCACTCCCGTGTTGTTGTTTTTTTGGGGGGTTTTGCCGATAACTGTCAATTACAGTATAAATATAGTACAGATCACAGCGTGCCCACCTTATTAGTTGAATAAAAACCCAAAATGTCGTTTTTTGTTATTATATTGAACTGAAAGCCATTTTATGCACAGTGTTGCACAGATTAAATTTCATGTAAATCATCCATGCTAACACACACGTCTTCTATTTTTATTTTTTAGACATTTCACTCTCTATAGATATATTTTTCAAAGACGGATTTTCTCGCTCAAGTTCACATGAGACCTAAAGCGCATCCTGTTTGCTTAAAAGCGCAACGTTTCGTTGTTATTCTGAGTGCACACAAATAAACGCAGAGTCTTTACAGATTCGAAATATGTATTAGGCTACTTTTATCTGTATGACCAAAAATGACGGAGATTTTAAGAGCAAGTGAACGCACCGGAGCCTGTCCTGCAGCAAACGCGCTTCCACACAAACACTTCAATAGCGCACATTTCTCTAGGTTAACATCATATTGAGCGGCCATGTAAAGTTGCTACTACATACATCTTTCAGATGAAAAGCCATATTTGAGGTTGATGAATGATAGATGAGCGTTTGGATGTCCTGCCCGATTGTATTACCACATAGACCAGCCGTTAACAATCTGTCCATCACGGACTGCGAGCCTCTAGTTCGAAGACTCGTTCTCGCCCCCTACAGTGCAATTCGGCTAGGTATACATCCGCGCTAAAATATCAGGGTGAAAGTCATCATAGTGCGTAGTATAGACCCCTTCAATGTTTGTAAACATCGAAAGCCTAGGTTGGGTGCGCGCGCAGCTTGGGGTCAGAAAAATGGCGCGGCTAATAGACCGGCATATTGTGTCAAGGAGAAACAGACAAGCCTTATAGATAGATAAGATACTTTTTTATTATTATTTGTACCTTTCCATTTTTGTCTTAGGTGTCTGGCTTTGTTTTGTGTACACAAACAAGGAGGGCACAAATTTCGGACTACTGGAGTCAAGTTATGCCTCTCCTACAAAAAATAATTGCACACATTGATTACAACACGATCTACTGTTGTCATAGTGAAAACGCTAATGTAAAGCTAGTCTGCTATCTGCTAAGTCTGTAGCATGCCACAATTTATGCCAGATATCAAACTTCACCTAACTATTAAATCAGTCTACAGTTTACAGAAAACATTTGTTTACTTATTATGGCTTAACTCTACCGTTGTTGGCACAATGTTGGCGCTAGCCTGCGGCTAACTACTAGCAGCTGGCTACGTCTGTAGCATGACACAGGTCCATGACATTTACAACACTATTAACTTGCATAGCTTAACGTACAGAAAACTGTTCATGTAATCCAGGCTTTCGAGTTTAAGCAAACAGAAAGGGATGATAAAGGATGACTTTAACGTTTCCTGATATGAAGTGAGCGCTACCAACACGAGCCTCTTTGATCGTAGTATTGTCCCAGTCTGCCCGTTTAATAGCTTGCAGTCACAGATGTCGTCTATTTTTTGAAACGGATGAGATCCTGCAGGAATCCTGAAAAACTTGACTCCAGAACTGGTGCGATTTTCACAGTCCACGACGCAACAAGTAGGCATTTTGTCTAGGGCTGTGATGGTGGCCGTGACAACCGCGTCACCGGCGGTAGTGCACGTGACGTCACACACCGGGTGTATTTAACTTTCTCATTTAAGGCTACTTTCCTATTTAACTGTATTATTTATTTGATATTTATTTTAGTGTTTTGCAGGCTGAGTGTTGACTGACGTAAGTGCTAAAATAAACACGTATGTTTGTTAATAGATGATTGAGCCTCATTTATTTATTTTTGCGTTTCAGAATTATATATATATATATATAATCACAACACCGCGCCACCTGTAGTAGTTGGTCCATTACCACCGCGGTGGTAAAAATCTGCCACCGTCACAGCCCTAAGTTTTGTCTTGACGAGAAATTCTCTGGTTAACACAATGGGATGGAATGAACGTTCTGACCCCGACATGCGCACTGCGAACTTCAAATTTTCCTGTGACGTATACCGTGAAGGGGTCTATAGACCCAGCTCCCAACCCAACTTTGAGAATAGATTAACGGCGATATTTTTTTTATCGCCGATAAGAGTCTCGCGTTAACGCAGCACGTTAACGCCGATAACGGCCCACCACTAATTAAAACATGATATTTCTATGGTAAATCACCTGGATTTGCCCCCCAATATTTTTGTATAATTTATTTATGTGGTTACAGGCTTGTAATGTATTTTCCCCTAATGTGCTTAAATACCTAAAGCGTTTGAACTCTGGTAATCGCTGCTTGCAGCTATATTTAATTTTTCTTTTGTTGTTTTCCAGGCTGTTCAACAAGGAGTTTTTGGATCAGTACATGTTCTCTCTCCTCCACCCCTTCAACCTGCCCCCAGAGTCCAGCCCATGACCAGCAGCTGCCCAGGAGAGAGACGTCACAACCTTGGATTGACAGAACTGAATCTCTGATTGAAATCGCTTATAACCCATTCATCCAGTCTAAACAAGCACTGCAGATGTTCACGTGAAAGGCAAATGTGCTTTTCATTTTCATATTTAAATTTTTCCAGTATTAAATTTTTCGCCTATGCACAGTAATATATCAATAAAGATGTCCAACTGAAGCACACACTACTGCTGGGTGAGTTTCATAAAACCTTTTCAGAAAAAAAGGCATATTTCATCTTAAAAATAAAAAAAATAGATAGTAGTTTACAGATCCGCAGCTGATCCGCCGGCCGTGGGAAGTTTCTGAAGCGGCTCTCTGCGCTGCATCACTAAAGATAGGCACCTAATCTATTTTTGACAGATAATAATAATAATCGTCTCGCTGTCGTCAAAGACACCAGCAACAGGCCTTATCTTTGACTATCGTCGTTATACTATACTATTGTCTATCGGCACCCTGCATTGAGTTGTGATGACGCTTCGTTTCCTTGCCAAAATGTATTCTCTTGAAAATGATTTATTGTCAAATGTGTCTTGAATGTAAACTGCTATTGGGTATTTAAGCATTCAATGTGAATTTACCTGAGAATATTCTTAATTATTAGATCATTAACAATACATTGAGCATATAATAAAAGCAGTATGTTAAATAACACTCAGGCTTTGCAGTGTGCACATTAATTAGCTAGTTCTTATGACTTATTCAAGCGTAAAGCAACACTTAAAGAATCGAATTAGATGTGAGGACAGATGGGAGGAGTACGATCACACTAAAGGAAACCTGAAGTCTTGGAAGGAAGGAGAAACCATAGAAGTGCTGCATTATTGAAGAACAATGCCGAAGATAAAGGTGCAGAGTGAGAAGAAGAAAAGCAGGTTACAGAAGAACAGAATGGACACTCAAAATCAGGTGAGGGTCTTTTTATCATAAATGTCACAGTTTAAAAAATGTATTTGTGTACGTTTCATTCAGCTGAGTGCAGGTATGCTTATTCTACACAAGAATAAATAGTAATGTTCAGGTCTCTAAAAAGATCAAATAATTCCACAATGACTTTACTGATGTTATTTCATGAAGCAAACACTGACATGATATCTGTCAATCAGAGATGATCAAACATTACAATCCTCCTTATTCCACAGGTAATGTGTTGTGAATGTGCACATGGTAAATAACCTGCAGTCAGGTGGAGTTACACTGGTGTTAGTTTCCCTCGCGACAGGCTTTAGAACGTTTGACATTGTTTACAGAATACATCCACTCATGCTTTCCTTTTTCAAAGCATTTTATAATTGCAGCAATACTACTCATACTTGAGACAATATGCTGCATAAGGCTACGTCTCATTTTTATTTTGTTTGTTAGAGCATTTTAGACAAGAACATAGATTTTGTGACCGATGAGCAGATGGAACGAACAGAACAGAGGTATGTAAAGTGGTGAGCATTTATTTCAACTGAAATATTTTTCTTTGGAGCTATGAAGTTTTAGTTTTACACTCTGAAAATGCTGGGTTGCTTCAAACCAACATCTGGTCAAAAGTGGACTAACCCAACTTTTGGGTTAAACATTTAATGGAAGAAATTTAAACCAACAGCTGGGTCAGTCGATATTTGACCCGAAGTTATGTTGAAACAACCCAGCATTTTTTTAGAATATAGCTGTTTTGTTGTCATGGCAACAGAATAGATAAGTAAACAAATAAAAGATTTGTACACTAAAATCATGTTACCATTGTCTCTTGTATTGTACAATATTTCCAGTATTACTGCTTAAGCCCAAATATTCATTAATATCTATTTGTTATTTTGTATTTATTATTTTTAACTTTTGTCATGAGTTTGTCATGACATAGTTTGCATGATGTCTGGATTTGTGCTATACAGAAACAGTAGATATTTCTTGATATGTTTTATGTAAGATATGTTTTCTTACAGGTCATGTTTATTTCCTCCGCTGAGCTCTCATTTAGTTCAAAAACAAGAAGAATCGGCTTCAGTTATACTGAATGATCAGCAAAGAAAAATAGAAGATCAAAGATGTTTGCTGGAAGAGGTAATATGTTTTCATCAGAAAAACATTAAATGTTGGTATAATAAAGAAAAATAAAGTATAATTTTATGAGAAAGTCAAATGACAGATGGGCAATGTTTATTTATTTATTTTACACTAGCTGATACATTTTAATTTGCATGATTGGTGTTTCTGAACTCTTGATGTCATTAAGAGACGTTTAGACAATGTTAAATAGTCTGTGTTGTACAGCTGGCCCGCATAGAACAGGACCTGAAGGAAACCATTCGGAGAGAGGAGAAGAGACAACAGGAGCTGGACCAAGTAAGACGAGAGGAGAATCAGATCCGCTGGAGAAGTCTGTTGTTCCTCAGCCTCAACCAGCGGACAGCGAAGTATGAACCTGTGTCTGAACTATCCTCTCAAAAAATATTAAACATCTTTATAAGCTTTCTCATGTCAAATATAAACTATAATACCTCTACTGTAATGAGCTAATGAATCGTCTGCTGTGGTTTGGGATAATGTGGTGTAAATGTATGCTATTCTAAAGTATCATAAATCATCACTATTATGCCTTTGAGCAAAACATTTAACACTCCTGTCTCTTTGATAAATTCATGTGGCCAGGACATTATGTGCATCAATTTACACAACACACATACATGCTTTTATCCATGAGACCTGAAACCGAAAGATTTCCGATGATTTCTTCTCTCTGTGTTTCTGCTGTAGGCCCTGGGTGACAAGCTACTATAAGAACATACCGATGCACATCTATTGCCTTCCAATAGAGAGTGTTGTCCAAAATAAAAATAAGAAGAAGAAGACAAGAAGATGAGGAAATTATGCTGTAACAGCAAACAATTACAATCTGAAAGAAAATCGGAGCATCCAAACAAGCATCATGTAGACACTGAACACTAACTGCAATGACTATTTGTTGTGATTAAACTTTGTAGTTTACAGTTAACAAAAATGTTGTAGTTTTGAATGTTGTCTGAGGGTTGGCATCATTGGAGGTCCTCAGAGGGGTTGGCATCATCTCTTCTCAGGTGTTCGGTCATCTCAGGCAGTGGTGTAGTCTACGTGATACGCAGGTATACGCCGTATACCCACTAGGGAAGGACAAGGATTTGCGTATACCCACTTAAAAAAGCATGCGGATACGTAACAACATCGTTTTGTGACAGACCTTTCACAAGTTCATTCATAAATTCACCCAGTCTGTGTTGCGAAGCACCGTCTTTCTGATAATCACGCCGTATTTCTGTTGACGATTATTGCTAAGCTTTAATTAACTAATAAATGAGATATGAAACGAACTACCCCCTTTCAGTGTTTTCATAAGCAGCCTGTCCCTGAAGCTGCTGCTGCAAACAGATGACAGGAACATGTGCGGGGGGGGGGGGGGTGCTTGAGCACCTGCCCCTTTGCCCAAAGTGCCCTTTTGTCAAGGCAATTTTTATTTATTTATTTATTTATTTTTTATTAAACACCCTTCTGTGAAGGCCTGCCCAATCTAACTATTAGTAAAATGAATGATTAATAATTTAGCCGTAAATAAAATCCCCCACATGATAACCTTTCACCTGACGACCTCATCCGAACGATCCCTCGCGCTCAGGCACCACTTCAATATCGTCCGCGCTACGGTTGCAGCTTAAGTAAGTGGGGTTCTCAGCGGAGTGGTATGCTTGTTTACTCATCATTATTATTATTTTACAAGAACAACGTGAAGAGAACATGCATTGCACAGCTTTTGTTTAAATCGCTGTGTTTAGCCTGCAGCAAACGCCACTTCTAACGTTATACACAGCAGCAGCACCATAAACAATGGTGCATGTGTTCACTTCGTTCGTGCTATTTGAGGGAGAAAAGTTTCATGGGGGTGGAAGGGTCTGGCCTTTTTAATGTCATTTGACTAAAATCTATTCATACTTTTACTTTTATTGTTACAGTATTTACAGCATCCGCATCAATACGCGTATCAGCAAGGAATGCATCACTATACATTGCTGTTATGATATTTTGGGCACAGCCCTATTTAAAGCCTTGTTTCATGTGCCCCTTTTATATTTTGAGCACCTGCCCCTCCAAAGGTCTCTGCACGGCCCTGGCTGATACTATCCTACGCGGTACAGAAAACGAGGCCGATGCTATCGTAATGTTAACTGGTAAACATGCGCCATTCCCCCTTTGCGTGGTAGAGTATACGTTGTCATTAACTTAACGGCATATAAGAACAATGAGTTATTTAAATAAACAAAAAGTTAATATTTAGTGATATACATTGTCTGACTATAACAGTATTGCATGACTTTGCTCTATTTCGTCAACTAAAATAGTTTCAAATAAACTCACAACTGAGCCGCTGCACATCTCCATTCAAACACAGCATTGTTTCGTTTATGAATGAATCTGCATTTAAATGAATCTAGTAAGTCAATGCAATTACTCATTCATAAAGATAGTCACTGCCTGAGTTCCAATGTGCATACTATCCATCCTAAATGTGATATTAGTCATTTTCAATACCATTTGGAGCAGATAGGGTGGATAGTATGCACACTGGGATGCAGGGACCTGCTTTGTTCATGAATGAATCAGCCGTTCGAACGAGTCAATTGAATTAATGATTCAGTGATAAAATCAGTAATTGCCGCCACGGCAGTCTTAGTTTCATTTGTAAAGTATAATTTCAGTTATTTAAATAATTGAATATTTCTATATTAAAATTTTTATATTTAAAACATTAATCTCAACATGAATGTATGAAGATAAACGCACACATGCCACCTCTGAGCCTCATGAAATCTTTGTAAATACCTACAAGCCACTTTCGTGTTCTTCTGTGCCTCTTCTGTAGTGCAAATGTATTTAATTAATAATGCTTTTATTTGATCTGTAACCTATTCCTCTTATTGCATTGTTTTAATTAGAAATGTTGAAAAAAATCTTATTAAAATCCACTTTTGAAATTTGACATGAAAGGTAACACTTCAAATAAAGTTAGATTAAAATTTCCTTGTAAATCACTTTGAGGAGTGGGTAATGGGAAGGCACATTTTTGTTATTGAGGAGAAGGTGCTCCTGATTTTTTTTTACTGTGACCCAAATTATTATTTTTTTAATTAGCAGCACAAGTGCTCCTAAATATAGTAGTAAGGGTAGAGCCTTGTTTAGCGAGTGTGGTGGTATGAGAGGCTGCTCTGGTACGGATGAGGCTGGGAAGGAAAAAAATCACAGTATACTCACTACAAAAAACTAGACTACACCACTGATCTCAGGTCTTCGTAAGAGCTGGATCTAGACTCCCAGATAGCAAAATATGGTCGCCCAGATGCGGCCCACATCTGGCACACGAGGAATGATGATCTGGCCCACATGTAGCGTGGAATGATGGCACTTGGGTGGACCGCTCCTGTTTGACAGATCTGGGTTAAACCTTTACTGAACTAGTTTTATAGTCTATTCAACTAAAATGTTTTAATTGGTTGAACATTTAGAAAACTACAGCAAATTATCAATTAATATTCAGTCAATTAATATTTAATATTTAGTTTCATGTTACCTTAAATAAGATTTATCATTTGGGCATCATACGAAATTGCTGTGGAACTGTTTATTACATTTTATACCGAGTTATTAAAGTAACACCGAATCAGTGTTAGTTAATTAGGTACTTAAGTTGTTAATTAAGTGGTGATTGTTTGGTTATTGACACCTGATGATAACCAGCAGAATCACAGAATGAAAGATAAACACGTGAACTACACCTGACTTAAATGAAATTAACGGAAAAGACATGAAATCTCTCTTATTACAAGCCAGACTGAATTTATATATCTCATTAGACACACCCACAGTGTGTCTAATGAGAGAAACACTACTGAAATTATGTTTAGCATGAGCCAGAATTTTTACATTTGCCAAGATGTCAGGGCCCCTGGCTCCCAGTAAACACTGTGGTGGTTATTCCGCACAATAGACTCGCTAAAAACTACAAATTAAGCTCGGATGAGCTTTATTTGTCACATACACAATTATACAGAGTATAATGACTTGATGTGAAGAAATGTGTTCTCTGCATTTAACCCATCCAAGAGACTGTGCAGCACCCGGGGAGCAGTCGTGGACTTTCTGTCGGAGCCGGGATTCGAACCCACAACCGTGGGTTACCTCGGGTCTCAAGTCCAACGCTCTATCCATTAGGCCAACGACTAGGGCACTTTCATCAGATTTCTCAGTGGCTCGATCACTTATATTTTGTGTTATAATTAAAAGAATGAGAAGTAGTTAATAATCTCTTACTGGCTTCTATATAGAAGCTATCCACAAACCAAATCAAGAAAGCCCTGCAAGTTAATATATATATATAAAAAAAACATATTATACAGACACTTCATATTTAATGGTATTTTATTGCATTTAATGTATTACACGTTCAATATAGCATTTGCAATGGGCTTTTAAAAGCTGTTTTTACACATGATTTAGCCTGAGTTTTTGTTGCATTTATACACTTTTGGCAGCAGGCATATTTTTGCATCAACACTCAATCCAGTTACATCAAAATACAATTTATTTATGTTTTTTGTTGTTTTTTTGGGAATCTCGTGCATGCATCACAGGGCTGCTTTAATCAATAATGTGAGATTAACAAAGATTCAGAAACTGGACTGAATGATGTCCCTTTAAAAAACAGCACCTAAAAAAAGTCTTCTCTGTGATTTCTTTAACACAACAAATGTGTTTTATAAACAAACAGCTAATGCAGGGAGAAATAAAAATGTTTTAAAAAACCATTAACATTAGCTGTGTTCACTAATGGTCAGTCATCATTTAAATAATCACTTTATTATTTCACTAACTTTGACTCTGCTTCAGTGTTCATTTTAACTTTTTTTGCTGTGTATATCCTGTTTTAATGTTATATATTTTTATTTATTTAATGAGTTTGATTTTTAAAATATACCATTTGTATCCTGTAGGGAGAGAAAGTGATGAGGAAACTGACACTGACAGAGAGTTGTGAGTTTGATATGTAATAGAGTGCTGCTTTTGTATATTCAGTTTAACAGCTGTCACAGTGTCTATGCCGACAGCCTCGTGGGTGAGTCCCAGCTCATGAACCTTTACTGAAAGATTTTTATGAAAACTTAAGCTCCTCCTTGTCGGGTGACACGTGAAAGTGAAACTATTATAGAAGGATCCATTTGGTCATATGAGGAAGTAAACAACATTAAGAGAGAGTATCACTATTTCAGTGTCATTTTGGACAGTCAAAATCAGTCCAGACTAGTTTAAAGTGAAGTATAACTATAAGCTGCATCAGAAATGTTTTTTATTGTTTATTTTTTTATTGTAAACAAGAACTGTTCAACGCTAAAGCCACATTTTCCTAATATTCAGCGAAACACCCATGAGCACTTTTGTCATTCATACTTCACCACCTGCAAAACTATATTTGTAGCACATGTTTCCGATTCTAACACACTGCTTTCAAAACTGATAAACGCATATAGGAATCAGAACGATGGCAATTTCTGCTGGAATTATATTGAAATATACAATTTTAGCAGTATATTTACTATGAAGTTAAATAACCCAGGGTTATTTTTAGTCTCCTTTCTTTCTCTTTCTTTCTTTCTTTCTTTCTTTCTTTCTTTCTTTCTTTCTTTCTTTCTTTCTTTCTTTCTTCCTCAGATATTTTTTATAAACCAGAATGGCTTCAGAATTATTTTATTTGGAAACAGATCAAGCAAGACACATTGGTGGGTGGGAAAATAGTGGCAAAGAGAGTCAAAGTCAAGTCAAGTCATCTTTATTTATGTAGCGCTTTTAACAATACAAATTGTAACAAAGCACTGCACAATATCAAAATAGGAAAATATTGTGTCAATAATGTAAAATGGCAAGATTTAACACTCAATTTTCAGTTTAAGGCAGTTCATTATTGAATTCAGTGATGTCATCGTCCAGCTCAGTTCAGTTTAAATAGTATCTGTGCAATCAAGTCGATGATATCGCTGGAAATGAAGTGCCCTCAACTAAGCAAGCCAGAGGTGACAACGGCGAGGAACCAAAACTCCATCGGTGACAGTACGGAGAAAAAAACCTTGGGAGAAACCAGGCTCAGTCGGGGGGTCAGTTCCCCTCCAGCCAGACGAACCAGTAGTTTGTTTCAACTGCAGCAAAGTCAGAGTGTAAGAGCTCCACTGGTTCCAGTGGTCTTTTCCCGATGGCTGTCTAGGTGACGAAGTCCTCACTGAAGATTTGTCTCTGGGGCTCATCTAGGTGTCCTGGTCTCTGCTGATGTTCAGAGCTGTAGAGGTTCTCTCTAGGTGCTGATCCACCATCTGATTTGGATACGGACTGGATCTGTTGACTGCAGTGATCATCTGATCTGGATACGGACTGGATCTGGTGACTGCGGTGATCATCTGATCTGGATACGGACTGGATCTGGTGACTGCGGTGATCATCTGATCTGGATACGGACTGGATCTGGTGACTGCGGTGATCATATGATCTGGATAAGGACTGGTTCTGGTGACTGCGGTGATCATCTGATCTGGATACGGACTGGATCTGGTGACTGCGGTGATCATCTGATCTGGATACGGACTGGATCTGGTGACTGCGGTGATCATCTGATCTGGATACGGACTGGATCTGTTGACTGTAGTGATCATCTGATCTGGATACGGACTGGATCTGGTGACTGCAGTGATCATCTGATCTGGATACGGACTGGATCTGGTGACTGCGGTGATCATCTGATCTGGATACGGACTGGATCTGGTGACTGCGGTGATCATCTGATCTGGATACGGACTGGATCTGTTGACTGCGGTGATCATCTGATCTGGATACGGACTGGATCTGGTGACTGCGGTGATCATCTGATCTGGATACGGACTGGATCTGTTGACTGCGGTGATCATCTGATCTGGATACGGACTGGATCTGTTGACTGCAGTGATCATCTGATCTGGATACGGACCGGATCTGGTGACTGCAGTGATCATCTGATCTGGATATGCACTGGATCTGTTGACTGCAGTGATTATCTGGGCTGGATACGGACTGGATCTGTTGACTTCAGTGATTATCTGGGCTGGATAAAGACCAGATCGGGTGGCTACGGTGACTCTCAAAACTCTGGCCATTTGATAATACCTAGAATATCAAAATCAACTGCGGGCGGCAGATTCTTTTTCTATTTAGCGCCCAAACTCTGGAACAATCTACCTAACACTGTTCAGGAGGCAGACACACTCTGCCAGTTTAAATCTAGATTAAAGACCCATCTCTTTAACCTGGCGTACACATAACACACTAATACGCTTCTAATATTCAAAACCGTTAAAGGATTGTTAGGCTGCATTACTTAGGTCAACCGGAACCGGGAACACTTCCCATAAAACACAATGTACTTGTTACATCGTAAGAAGATTGACATCTACGCTAATATTAGTCTTTTGCTTTCTTATTCCGAGGTCACCGTAGCCCCCCAACCGTTTAAAGAACTCCATATCATGACCATCTCAGAGCGTTCTGGGAACGTCCTTGACACTAGCGGGATGTTCTGAGAATGATTGGGAACATAACATTTCTAGTGGGGTGATGACTTGCCTGAGGTAAATTAAATTCTATGTCACATTTTGTTTCCACTCTGTTTTATTGATGTCTTTCTGTAATTGAAACACTAATTAATTGATTACATGAGATGTGCATTTATGTTTATTTTGTGGGATGTAAAGGGTTACTGTTGTCTGAGTTTTGTGGGTTAACATTGTGCTGAAGCGTAGAGTCTGTGCCTCAGTCCAGGAAAAGACTAAGAAACATTAACATGCTGCATGCTGGGTCATTTAGAGACAGTGGTTACATTAGCTCATGGTTAACTGCAAGAGATTTGTGTTTTACAGACAGTGTTTTACAATAATAATCTAGAAGAGTCTTAAAAAATAACATTGGTTTGTAAAATATTTAAGAAAAAACTATAAGAGAGAGTATATTTTACCCTAATTTGAGTTTTTTTTTGGCACCCACTTCTGCCGACATTGACTGTTTTTTTAACAATCTTTAACCTTTATCTGCATTAATGGATAACATTTGGTACACTGTACTGCCATGTATTTCACAGTTTTTTAACCAGCCACCCACCCCCCTTTTTTCATTTTTCTTTTTTTATACGGTGTACTTCATATTGTGTGTACAGTGTCTCATAGGGATTTAGAAGTCCTCAGCAGGACATTTAAACAGTCCTATATTTAAGAGCCTCTTTCAATATTAAATTATGTGATTTACTTTTAGATAAAACAATTAAGAGTTTTCAGCATTAGAAGCAACTTTTAGCATTAAGATGTTTTTGCGAGAATGGCCCCAGTACTCCTAGAGGACAGAGAAGATCCTTGTCTGGACGCATTAAAGAGCATTGAAGGTAAATGACATGTGATTCATTGGGGGTATAAGTTTATGGTTGTTGTTCCTCTTGCTGTTTCTAAACTCCCTGGAATTCACTTCTCGCAGATCTTACTTGTTTCCTTTTGTCTGCTTTTCTTCTAATCTTTTTAGAGAAAAAAGTAATCTTTTGTCTCAGAGAAAACATTTTAGTCTTTTCTGAGCAGGAAGGATTTGTTGAGTAGATGGAATAGATTTGTTCATTTTTTTGTAAAGCAATTATAACTTTTAATGACTTTCTATCCTTTCTACAACAATTTTATTTTCCTGTTTATTACCGTGAAGCTGCTTTACAATTTGTATTGTTCTACATTAATAAATTCTAATTGACTTAGCATGTATAATGATGGCAAACATGAAAGGGAAAAGTACAATGTATTCACAAGATAGACTGTCTGTGGTCTATAGGCAATAAGTGACATTTTGGCATTCTGGCTAAACTTGCATGAAGTCTGTTACTGTGAGGTCCAGAGTCCAGCTTATCAGGAAATAAAAACAGCCCTGTAGATATCATTTTCAGGTAAGCAGAATTATGCTAGTTAGCAAACTCTAACATTTAAACACCTAGGCTTCAGTTTAGAACAAATAGGCTATTCAAAATGTCAAGTCAAGTCACCTTTATTTATATAGCGCTTTTAACAATACAAATTATTCAAAGCAACTGCACAATAACAAAATGGGAAAATAGTGTGTCATTAATGTAAAATGACAAGATTAAACACTCAATTTTCAGTTAAAGGCATTTCATTATTGAATTCAGTGATGTCATTGTCCAGCTCAGTTCAGTTTAAAACACAATATAAAAGAAGACTTTAAATCTCTCAAGATCTCAGCAGAGGATGATTAAACAACTCCACAAACAGCATCGTCAGCTTCACACATTACTAACCAGATTGACTTTAGATGTTGAGTTTGAATTTTTATTATCATCATCATCGAGGTCATTGTTTTCTTTAGTTGGGCTCTTGACCCTTCACTTCAAACACAATCAGAGAGACTTTTGAAACACATTCTGCACCAAAAAGCTATCATTTTGTTTATCAAACAGACTTCAAGAATCAGTGAATGAATCTCAACAAAGGTGACAATCAAAATAAAGCTCCATGCTTCAGTGCATTCTGGGAGCACCAATCAAAACTCATCCATGGCTCCCAGCATGCAATGCGACAATAATAAATTATGCAGTCTTAGTATTTTCTTTAATTCATACTATTTCCTTTTGTTTTGCTATTTTATTGTGACTTTTAGTAGCATGTTTTGTAATGTTCACAGGTTATCTGTTTATCTGAATATATTGGTTGTCACCATTGTTGAGATTCATACGCTGATTCTTGATGTCTGTATGATATTTCAATGTTTAGTGTCAAGTGTTGATTTATGTTTAAAAGTCTTTCAGATTAATATTAAGACTTCTATACTAAGCTTGATATTTAATGAGGAAAGTGTTAATTAATTAATTGTTGAATCTTTCATGGATGATGCTTTGAATAATACCAATTGTGAAAGTAACTGTCTGCTGACAAATTTTTATTGAAATCTAACCATAAACACTGGGTTGCATAACTAATATGTCTAGACAAACACACAGTTATGGCAGCCAATTTTTTATTTGTTTTATATAATATTAAAAACACAGTATCATGATTTCACAGTATTAACCAATACAATTCCAGACTGGTTTAAAGCAAAGTTCAACATAAATATGTTTCACATATTTTGAAAGAGTTTAAATAACATCAAGAGAGAACAATTCTCTGAATTCACTGGTTCCACATTTTTTGGCTTCATTTTACAAAGTGCTTGTCTGAATTTGTGCTGCTGTATATGTGAATGTTTTGATCATGTGGAAATAATGACATGACATTGACTTATATGCGTGCAGGTCATGAATGTGGACTGACTGTTGAGACAGAGGTAGAATTGACAGAGAAATTCTGAGATGATTCATAACTCACTCTGTGTATCAGGATCTGCTTTTAAATGAAACCATGGCCTTCAGAATGAATATCTCTGACAAGCAAAACACTAAGATAAAGACAGTAAAAAGGTTAGATAACTTATTTTACATATTTAACATTCAGAAACAATAATGAATATCAATGAATTGATTAAATATGAAAATTACAATTTTTTTTTCATTTTTAGTCTGGTCCAACATTTTGAATCAGATTTACCTGAACAAAGCAATGTGTCTTTGAAGAGAAACCAACAAAATGAACTTTTAGATCTCTGCAGACAGGAAAACTCTTCTGTTGAGCCCAGGTGAGTTACTATGAGTCTCATATATACAGTTTTTTGGTGCATTATAAAAAAATGTATAAGGAGTCCCTGTTGCTGCTGGATGTTTATGTGTTCGTCTGTATCTACAGGTAAATCTAAAAAAAATAGAATGTCATGAAAAAGGTCTATATTTTTTGTCACTCATTTCAGAAATTGAAACCCATATTGTATATAGATTCATTACACATAGAGTTAACTATTTCAAGCCTTTAGTTCTTGAAATTTAGATGATTATGGCTTACAGATAATGGAAACCCAAAATTCAATGTCTCAGAAAAATAGAATATTACATAAGATCATTAAAAGGATATTTTAAACAGAAATGTCGGAATTCTGACAAGTGTGTTCATTTCTCTGCACTCAATACTTGGTTGGGCCTCCTTTTGAATGAATTACTGCATCAATGTGGCGTGGCATGGAGGCTATCAGCCTGTGGCACTGCTCAGGTGTAATGAAGCATAGGCTGCTTTGATAGCGGCCTTCAGATCATCTGCATTGTTGGGTCTGGTGTTTCTCATATTCCTCTTGACTACCCCATAGATTATCTATGGGGTTCAGGTCAGGCGAGTTTGCTGGTCAAATCAAGCACAGTAACACCATGGTCATTGAACCAGCTTTTGGTACCTTTGGCAGTGTGGGCAGTGCCAATTCCTGCAGGAAAATTAAATCAGCATCTCCATAAAGCTTTTCGGTAGAAGGAAGCGTAAAGGACTGGGATTTCAGATAACACAGTGGACCAACACCAGCAGATGACATGGCAGCCCAAATATCGGATCAGATTCCCGCCTAAAGTATTGCAGTCACAGATATAACAAGCGTGAAAACAAAATTGCAAAAATGCAAGTGAAAATATATTAAACAAGATTTAGAAATGAAAGCAACATTTTCAGAATAGCAAATAATGGTCATGGATAGAAAAAGAATAAGCGTAAATTAAAACAATTATAACTATTTTTTAAATAATAAGCATGAATCAAAACTTTAAACACATTACAAATCATATTGCACAAATTTGAAATATTAATGTAAAATTATCTGACTTGTGCACAAAATCAAATGTTCCTTGTTTATATTTCTCAGTTTGTTCTGCTCTCAGATATTTTCTGCTCATATTATAATTTTTTGTATGCTTATGCTCTTTTTCCCTTCGCTCTTGTTTCCACGTTCTGCGCTTGCTTTCCTAAATGTTGCGGTTTGAGTTTCATGTAAATCTGGGCAGGTTTAAGCATCATCATTGGTCCACTAGTTCTTAAATTGACAGCTCCTCCTTAGCCAATCAGACGAAGAGGGGCCGTGACGTCACTCTTGTACGCCTCATTGCTGCCGATGCTCAGTGTTGTTTACTCATACAGGAGAAACTGGATAGCCTAACTATTAGCTGGGAAACATCTTTCCATACAGGACAACGTTATATGTGTCTGTCTGTCACTGCTGTACGCCTACCTGGCGATCCGGTAACGTTAAATGAGCTATCCTAGTCAAGTCAAGTCACCTTTATTTATATAGGGCTTTTAACAATACAAATTGTAACAAAGCAACTGCACAATATCAAAATAGGAAAATAGTGTATCAATAATGTAAAATGACAAGATTAATCACTCAATTTTCAGCTGAAGGCATTTCTATATTGAATTTAGTAATGGCATCGTCCAGCTCAGTTCAGTTTAAATAGTATCTGTGCAATGAAGTCAATGATATTGCTGGAAATGAAGTGCCCTCAACTAAGCAAGCCAGAGGCGACAACAGCAAGGAACCAAAACGCTCCGGTTACTATGGTAACCTCGGTTCCCTGAAAGCGGGAACGAGACATCACGGAGATTACTCCGTTATGGGAACTCCTTCCCTCCAACCTTTCCTGAAGACCTATTGGCTCACGCCAGTCAATGACTGGCCAATTGTCGCGAAGCATGCAAATATGACGAGCTCGAGAGGCAGTATAAATGCAGCGCCCGCGACAATACGTCAGAATCTGAACTGAATGCCGCTTGGCTGAACTAGCAGCGATCACGGCGATCACCGTGATGTCTCGTTCCCGCTTTCAGGGAACCGAGGTTACCATAGTAACCGGAGCGTTCCCTTTCAAGCTGTCACGAGACATCACGGAGATTACTCCGTTATGGGAACGTTATTCAATCCCGCCGTGAGAGAGGCTACGGACAGCCTGAACCAGATACACAGCGCGAAAGCATTCCCACCAATAACAGAGCTCGAAGGGCGGGCTCACAGCTGATAGATGGAGATAAGCCAATGAGCGCCTACACCTCAGGTATACAAAATTTGCATATCTGGCAAGTGACTACATGGGCTGCGCTGAGAGCAGGGCAGAACACATCCAGCCATAGCAGTATTATAGGAGCTATACAGAGTAACTGTGTTTGAGCAGCATACCATAACATGACCATGTCCGCGGCACTGAACTCAGGGCCGACAACAACACCTCATAAGGGCTGCGTAATGTACTGTACAAGCAGCACCTCCCACAAAGGTAACTTAGCAACATGAATTAGCTACTCACCGACCGCTCTTGGGAGGCTAAGGACTGAACGTCCAGCTTGTAAAACCTGGCGAAGATATTCTGCGAAGACCACCGGCTGGCAAGCAATATCTTGAATACACATACATCTCAACCACGCTAGGTGGAACGATAGCCCTCAATGCACAGAGGGAATTTCCAAACCTTGGGTTGTATATGCCTCCTTGATAGCGTCCACAATCCATTGTGACAGACTCAGCTTCGATACGGCTCGGCCGTTCGTACACCCACCATAGCATCCAGAAACTGGATCGATTGCCGAAAACTGCTTGAACGTTCAATGTAAAATCTCAAAAACACTGACGGGGCAAACTGCAGTCTGGGCGTCCGCACTCTGTGAGGGCGATGATTTAGTAGCAAAGGCTGACGGCGAACCGTCTCCGTCCTTTCGAAGGGGGGTAGACAGTGATTTAGGCACGGAGTGACACTGCAGTCCCGAGACCGAATCGAATGCAGTCGCTGTCCACAGAAAAAGCGTGTAATGCTCTATGCGCTTAGCCGAAGCAAAGGCTAGAAGGACTGTAGTTTTGAGGAATAGTTCCTTCAACCTACGGATGTTAAAAGCCCAATGGCTGCAATGAGAGAGCTCTTACCCCACTTCCTGGTCCCAGAGCGGAAACGAAAGTGGACATGGGGGATGTAGTCTTTTTACCGAACGATTGCCCGCTCTGCGGGGAACGGGCACGGCAATGGCCGCGACATAGACTTCAGTGTCGATGGTAACGATCCACTATCCAGTCTGTGCAGCGGGAAACTCAGAACATACGGTGCAAGTAGTCAGGTCGATATGAGCCGGACTCCTTCACAAACACTCCCATTTGAAGCATACAAACGTTTTGTACAGGGTTTTCGCGCTCCCATGAGCGTGCGAGACTGTAAGGCGCCCCTCTCTGATACCCCTGAAGCGATCACACATGATGGCTCTATAGTTTCAGGTTCGACCTGGAATAGCATATATTTCCTGCCGGGGAACGGCAAGGCGGTGCCTCCAGCACTTCCGTCAAGTCTGGGAACCCAGGCTGGATTCAGGGCGATGAGTATCCCTGATGCTCGCTCCACCCTGATCTCTCATAACACCAGCGGTAACATTCCTTGATCGGAGGAAATGCATACGGGCTAGCTGCTGGTCAGCGTGATGTCAGCGGGGAGTGAAGAACAACAGGCAATGCGTGTTCTCGCTCTGGCGAACAGATCCACCTCCGCTCTCCCTTAAAGATTTATGTATGAAACCACAGACGTGCTGTCGGTGCGAATCAGTACATTTTGCTGGTCCAGCTGTGGCTGAAAATCCTTTAGAGCTAAGAAGACTGCTTCCAGCTCCAGGCGATTTAAGTGCCACTGGCTCTGAGGTTCCAGCTACAGTCCCGAAGCTGGCATTCCCTCGCACACTACTCCCCAGCCGCTGTAATACCCTCAACTGAACAGAGCTGCCCTGCCTGAAAGGCGCAGGGAAGACAATTGGCCGCGGCTCGATCTCGCGAGAGGCTGGATAATCTCCACGCGATCTCACGAGAGGCAGGCTCTCATCCCACGCGATCTCACGAGAGGCAGGGTCTCATCCCCCACGCGATCTCGCGAGAGGCGGGTTCTCATAGCTTAGGGACTCCAAGTGAATAAACAGAGAGTCTATGTATGCTGATAAGCGTATCCAGGGACCCAGCTAAAATCAGCCAATCGTCCAGATAGTTGAGGATGCGCCTTCCGCTCGATTTGAGTGGGAAGTGCTGCATTGATGCACTTTGAAAGTGCGTGGGGCCGGAGCAGCCCGGACGGGGGAACAGAGTATTGGAACGCTGTGCTTCTCCCTGACAGTTGACAGCTATTCAGAAAAACCGTCTGAGTATGCGGTGCTATCCGAATGTAAAAGTACGCGTCCTTTAAATCCACGGACGCAAACCAGTCCCCGGGGCGAATTCGCGCCAGGATCTGCTTAGCGTTAGCATCCTGAACGGACGCTTTCCAAGCGCTCTGTTGATGGGTCCGAGATCTAGAATCGGGCAGAGACTACCCTCTCTCTAAGCACCCCAAACAGCGGCTGGACAAAAACAGCCGTCCCGCCTGTTCGCTGAAAATTGCTCTATTGCTCCTTCCCCGAGCAATTGTATAGCTCTTGTTAGGATAAGGGCATTTCGAGTCAGTGTTAGAGACTACGCCACGCCATTGAAACGGGGTGGTCTGTGTCTGAATTGAAGGGTGTACCCTCGCTCTTATGCAGAGCAGCCAGCGTGAGATTCTCACGCGCTCATGAACTGACACAGCGGCTACAGCGGCTGGCAGCTATAACCCGTGTGGGCAGTGGGTCCGGTCGCTAAGGGGAGGGGCGAGCGGCGGTGGTGACTGAGCGAGGAGGAAGCTCCTCGTGCAAACGTATGCTTTAATGAACACACTTCGTCCCACACATTTTACAATTTTGAGACAGCTTGAGGGCTCCTGCACTGGTCGTGGTGCCTCTTCCCGGGTCTCTTAACTTGTCAGAGAAGACCTCGATCCCGGGGTCTTCTACAACATAGCGGCTGTAATAACTACAGGCTGACTATGCTATACGACCTAATTGAACACCACGTGAAGGGGCGTAAACAACTGGCGTAATAGTCCGGCGGGGAGGCTGATAGGATGCGCCCTTTCAAGGCATCAGGTGACTCCTCGCCTTCGCGCAGTCTTCCACAATAGCGGCTGTAATAACCACAGGCTGACTGCTATACGACCTAGTTGAACACCACGTGAAGGGGCGTAAACAACTGGCGTAATAGTCCGGCGAAATCTGGGAGGCTGATAGGATGCGCCCTTCAGGGCATCAGGTGACTCCTCGCCTTCGCGCGATCCTCTAAGCGGCTGTAATAACTACAGGCTGACTGCTATACGACCTAGTTGAACACCACGTGAAGGGGCGTAAACAACTGGTGTAATAGTCCGGCGAAATCTGGGAGGCTGATAGGATGCGCCCTTCAGGGCATCAGGTGACTCCTCGCCTTCGCGCGATCCTCTACAATATAGCGGCTGTAATAACTACAGGCTGACTGCTATACGACCTAGTTGAACACCACGTGAAGGGGCGTAAACAACTGGCGTAATAGTCCGGCGAAATCTGGGAGGCTGATAGGATGCGCCCTTCAGGGCATCAGGTGACTCCTCGCCTTCGCGCGCTTTTCGGCGCAGGGGTGTCATGTGACTCCTCACCTTCGCGCGCTTTTTCGCGCAGGGGTGTCATGTGACTCCTCACCTTCGCGCGCTTTCCGCGCAGGAGCATCAGATCCCATCGCCTTCGCGCGCTTTGTGAATTAGAAAAACATATCCTCTACACACAAGGCGCCGCCGATGCTATCATGTGAATTATAAAAAGTTCACTACACACTGTAGCCGCTGACAAGGGGCTGTTACCATGTGAATTATAAATGTCCTCTACCCACTGTAGCCGCTAATAAGGGGCTATTATCATGTGAATGAGAAGTTGTCCCGATCACACGGTAGCCGCTAATGAGGGGCTATTATCACGTGGATGAGAGGTTGTCCCGATCACACGGTAGCCGCTAATGAGGGGCTATTATCGTGTAATGAGAGGTTGTTCCGAACACACGGTAGCCGCTAATGAGGGGCTATTATCATGTGAATGAGAGAGGAGCGATTGTGCTTTGCAAACAGCAGAACGCCGCTCTGAGGCGGGGGCTGCATGCTTACACAGTGGGTTCTTCCGTGCAGCATCTGCGGCGACGTGAGATCCCTTTGCTCCCGCATCTGCCCTCGGCTCTCCGCACCAACATGGAAGGGGGGCGTGAGAAGCCGGGCTGATGTCCTGTCCTGCAGGTTCGACGGTGAGAGGAATGCGGACATTCAGTCTGCATGAGCTCATCACCTGAGTCCCGAAGGTCCACCGCTGATCAGAGGGCAGACGGACTACCTTAAGAAATGTCATACTCACCTGAACGCTGCAGAGGAGCAGCCATGAGGCCTGCCCTCGAATGAGCGAACCTAAACCGTGAGTTGTACCATTTTAAGCCATAACCTAGGTTCAGCAAGGTGAAGAAAAAGATTCTGACGTATTGTCGCGGGCGCTGCATTTATACTGCCTCTCGAGCTCGTCATATTTGCATGCTTCGCGACAATTGGCCAGTCATTGACTGGCGTGAGCCAATAGGTCTTCAGGAAAGGTTGGAGGGAAGGAGTTCCCATAACGGAGTAATCTCCGTGATGTCTCGTGACAGCTTGAAAGGGAACTCCATCGGTGACAGAATGGAGAAAAAACCTTGGGAGAAACTAGGCTCAGTCGGGGGGCCAGTTCCCCTCCGGCCAGACGAACCAGTAGTTTGTTCCAACTGCATTAAGTCAGATTGCAAGTGGTCCACTGGTTCCAGGGGTCTTTTCCCGATGGCTGTCTAGGTGACGGGGTCCTCACTGGGCAACTGTCTCTGGGGCTCATCTATGTGTCTTAGACTCTGCTGACGTTCAGGGCTGTAGGGGATTCTTTTTTGAAACTGCATACTTCCATACTATATAGTAAGCAAAAAGCAGTAAGCGAGCAAAAGAGTATGTATGGAACCTGAGTATTCATAAAAGAGTAGGCGATAATTACCTGGCTGGTACAATAATTCTCGTGATATTCGGACGTGCGTATACTTATGTTGCGCTCGAATATGCCTACTTACCAACTATATGGGCAGAAAAAAAGCGTATGTGAAGAAAGAAGTACGTTCGAAAACTTAAGTATTCATAAAAGAGTAGGTGAGAAATCCCCAGATGTCTTACTGCTTCAGCCCAGATTCTGAAGTGTTCATCCGATGGACACTTTTCAATCACAGAAGCCCATGCGAGAGAGGATACGTCATGAAACAAAAAAAGTAAGATAATTTTGTTACTTCTAATACAGAAATCAAATGACATCGTGCTGTTAAAATGAATTCTTTTGTATAATGCTTGTGCATTTTTTTGCAGGATATGAAATGTCCGCAGACTGCTGTGTGAAGTGAGGATGAAGAAGTCCACAGCAGCGTCCTGGAAATGGTCCAGAGCTCTACCTACCCTTGTTGCTTTATCTGGGCCGGATGTTGCTGTGGCCTCTTCATCATGACTCTCTCTCCTCTCCACCTGTAGCTGGTATGTGGTGAGCGCACTGGCGCCGTTGTCCTGTAGCAGCCATCACATTATCCAAGTGGATGCTGCACACTGGTGGTGGTTGAGGAGAGACCCCCTCCCACATGATTGTAAAGTGCTTTGGGTGTACAGCAATACACAATAAAAGTACTATATAAATGCATCATTCATTCATTCATCTTCAGTGAGCCAGCGAGAGCATCTAGAGAAAGGCCAAAAGACATTGAGGATGTGATATTGGTCAAGTTTGTCCTGCTGGTTCTTCTTTGTCAATGGAGCCTGATTTTCAGAAGCTTCAAAGTTTCACTCCACTTCAAGTTTTACTCCGTTTAAATGTTTTACATGTAGTCATGCAAACAAGCCTGCACTGGCCCTTTATGGGCCCTTTAAGGGCTGCCAGGGCAGGGCCCCTGATAATTTGCTCATTGGCAAAACGTTGGCCCCTTAGCACAGGCCTTGCACGGACAGCCCTCACTTTGCTCCAGGAATCCTAAGCGCTGTTTTATTGAAGTCACCGTTATGGAGGTAAGCGCTTGCTTTATTTGGGCTCTTGACCCTTGACTTCATAACTTTAATGTTTCTCTGGCTGCTATAACTGTGTGTGTACTGGCAAATTTTAAACAGCCACCAACATTCTTCGCTGTCACTCTTTCAAGGATTATCTAAATAAATTTTAGTTGTACCTTTTAAGGATGAGATGAGCAGGATGGATGAATCAAACAAACAATATTACAAAATGGATTCCAGTTATCCACACAAATGTTAGAGCAGGGTTGAAAGGATACAAACTCAAGATCAAATAATCAAAAAGAAAATAGCAAAGCAAAAAAACAAAATGGCGCTGCTGTGTTTGGTCACCTTCGGGTAGCTCCACTCAGATTGTGCTTTTATCAACTTTTGTCCGTATTTTTTATTTCACTTTTTACACGCATTACGTCTGCACTGATTATTTACAACAAAAGAACACTTTTGGACATTGGACAGCGCTACACTATCCTGCTTCAGTACACTTTATCCATGAACCCAACGATGCCATTGGAGATTCTTCAGAACACGGAGGGGAACAAAGGCCACCTGAATAATCCCAAAAGGCGAAAGAAACACAGTGAGAAACGCGCTGGAATCCGCAACAGACTGAGGGAAAGGGCTCACAGTCCAACTCTACCGAGTATTCTGCTCGCTAATGTCCAATCCTTGGACAATAAGACGGACGATCTTAGAGCCAGGATAAGTTTCCAATGGGACATAAGAGACTGTAACATCCTCTGTTTGACTGAAACATGGCTCACGCCGACGGTCCCGGACACTGCTGTAATGCCGTCTGATAACTTTTCTGTTTTACGGATGGACAGAACAGCCGAGGCCGGTAAAACCAAAGGTGGTGGAGTATGTTTTATGATCAACAAGAAATGGTGTGACCCCAGGAGCATCTCCGTGAGATTTCATCGATCATTATCACTGCTGTTTACATTCCACCACAGGCAGACACTAGCTTGGCTTTGTCCAAACTCCACGATGTGCTCAGCGGATACATTAACAAACACCCTGATGCTGCCTCTATCATTGTGGGGGACTTTAACAAAGCCAGCCTCAGGCAGGTCATGCCGAACATTCATCAACATATATCCTGTCTAACTAGAGGACCGAATACACTGGATCATTGCTACACTCAGTTTAAAAAGCCCTACAATAAACACTCACTACCGGCTTTTGGCAAATCGGACCATGCTGCCATTTTCCTCACACCGAAAAATAAACAAAGGCTCGCTCAGGAACCCCCGGTGGAGAGAGAAGTGACGCGCTGGTCCTCCCACTCTGAAGCTATGCTACAGGCGTCTCTTGATGACTTCGACTGGGACATGTTCCGGGCGAGTTCATCTGACGTCAGCGAGTTCACGGATGTAGCATTAAGCTTTGTCAACACGCTAACCGAGCAAGCTAATGAAACAGTAACTATAAGGACATTCTCCAATCAGAAACCGTGGGTGGACAGAACAATCCGTGCAGTGGTTAACCATCACACTGCCGCATACAACACCGGTCTTCTGTCGGGAAACATGAGCGAGTACAAATCATTGTGCTATGCTCTCTGACGTGCAGTTAGAACTGCTAAACTCCGATAAAGGGAGAGAATTGAGTCTCATTTTCAGCTCAATGATTCTCGACGCATGTGGCAGTAACTGAAGACCATCTGTTTCTCTGGAAATAAATCCTCCGCAGAGGTGAGAGCATATTCAATGCTGGCCGAAGAGTTAAAGACCTTCTACGGCCACTTTAAATGCAATGGCGGCAGCGCGCCTCTGCCGATCAGCACGTCAGGAAGCAGCAGACAGAACAGCGATGATCATGTTATCACCGTGTCGGCGGACACGGTTCGGAGGAAACTAAAGTTAGTGAACGTTAAGGAAAGCATCCAGACCTGATGGGATTACTGGCCGTGTTCTGAGGTCCTGCGCTGACCAGCTTGCTGGTTTGTTTACATCCATATTTAATGAGTCCCTTGCTACCTATGCAGTACCCACTTCCTTTAAAAAATCTGTCATCCTCCCTGTGCCTAAGAACAGTAAACCCTCTTGTCTGAATGCCTATCGTCCAGTTGCCCTCACATCAATAGCCATGAAGGTTTTTTAGAGACTTTTAAAGAACAACATTTGCTCCTCCATCCCTGCTACTTTGGACCCTCTTCAGTTTGCCTACCGTCCAAATAGGTTTACTGACGATGCCATCTCTCAGGTCCTGTACTTTTCCCTCACACACATTGACAGCAAAAATGGAAATTATGTAAGGCTGCTTTTCATTGACTATAGCTAAGCTTTCAATAAAATAGTCCCCATCAAGCTAGCTGTTAAACTCACAGACCTTGGCCTAAACTCTTCACTCTGTGACTGGATTCAAGATTTCCTCACCGGCAGATCTCAAGTGGTGCAAATGGGCCAGTTCACGTCCAACTCCATCACCCTGAATGTAGGAGCCCCACAGGGTTGTGTCCTGAGTCCCCTGCTCTACTCTTTCTACACACACGACTGCGTGTCCTCTCATAGCTCCACTTCTATTGCTAAATTTGCTGATGATACTGTGGTTCTGGGCCTCATTTCCAACAACGATGAGACCACATACTTAAATGAGGTAGAGAAACGTACATCATGGTGCCAGGACAACTGTCTCTCTCTTAACGTGAGCAAAACTAAAGAGCTGATTGTGGACTTCAGGAAGAGACAGCAGCGGCCCTACACTCCTCTTATGATCAGTGGGACCCCTGTAGAGAGAGTGAACAGCTTCAAGTACCTGGGTGTATACATCTCAGATGACCTTACTTGAGGACTGCACACATTCAGACTCAGGTCAAGAAAGCCAGGCAAAGACTGTATCATCTGCGACAGCTGAGGACATTCAGGGTCTTACCAGCAATCCTGAAAACTTTCTATTCAGGGGCCATAGAAAATGTTCTGGCTCAGTGCATCTCAGTGTGGTATGGTAACCCCTCAAATCAGGACTGCAAAGTTCTGCAGCGAGTTCAGCGTCTGCCCTCCTCTCTCTCCAGGACATCTACCTCAAATGCTGCAAAAGCAGAGCTGCTAAAATAATCAAGGACTCAAGTCACCCCGGTAACCGGCTTTTCGTTTGTACTGCCATCTGGCAAGCACTTCCGGAGCATGATGGCAAAAACTGAGAGACTTAGGAGGAGCTTCTTCCCTCAGGCCATCAGGCTCCTAAACTCAAACTCGGTCTAATAACATTAACAAGACTCAATTTAATAAACTGTAAGATATTCAATATTCTCCATCATCCGTATTGCTGCTATGTGTATATACCCTGTACAACCTGTTTGCACATTCCTCTTGCACATCCCTGCTTATATTATTATTTATTAAGTCCACAGTATACTGTATAGCACATTTTATTTTATTGCACATTTTACTCTTTATTTTTTCTTCTTGTTTACATTTTTTACCTATATTTATGTTTATCTTCTTGTGTTGTGTTATTCGCATATTTTGCACTGTTCATTGAGCAGATCTGACCTGACTTACATTTAACTTCTGATTATATCCTGTATAATTGAGTATGTGACGAATAAAAAAACTTGAACCTTGAAATAGCCTTAATAACTTATATGCCTAGTAGGTTGCTGGGGTGCCTCTTTGTTCTTTGTTCTCTGGCTAAAAAGGTGAGGCTGCCATCTTTAACTTTACTGCCTTCTTGCAGTCTATCAAACTAAAAGAATCTACAAAAAAAACCTTTTATATAAAAAAAAATATTTTAGTACTCCTATAACCTAAATAACAAAAATAAATAATGGCTCCAACGGTGTGTTTCTGAAGTTTGTTATAGAAAAAGTTGTGTGAAGACAAACTGATCAAATGGGGATGTTTGCTTATTTATGATTTAGTCATCGTATTGTTTTCCGATTCACTGAGCTCTGAGAAGATTGTTTTGGTTTAATAATTTCACTTAATAGCAGACTTAGAATGCCACTGCATGAAATTGTGTCCTGCTTTGATATTTTGAATGTTTTTAAGTAATTATGCAGAAAATTGTTCCTATAGACTCACAAAGATATCAAGATTCAGCGTATGAACCTCAACAATGGTGACAATCAACGAAAAGCTTGTTTTGTGATGTTCAGAGTTGATCTGAATATGTTGTTGACTGTCACCATTGTTGAGGTTAATACGCTGAATCTTAATATCTGTGTGAGTCTACATAATCTCTTCCAAACAATTTCTGCATAATGTTCAAAATATTGAAACAGGAATAAATGTTTCACAACACAACTGTTCTAGGGTTACTATAATGTGAAATAATTAAATCGAAGTAATGTCATTTGCTTACAAAAAATTTATCATTTCTGAACAATGATTTAATAACCACAAACAGCCTGGATTTTATGTTCCTTAATGAAATGTGGCTCTAAGACACCTGCAGTGCAACAGTCTTAAATGAAACAGCCCCTCCTAACTTCAATTTTATAAGTGTTTGCAGGACTGTTATGAGAGGAGGTGTAGCTGCTCTATTTAAAGATGTTTACCAATGCAAGCAAGTGTCATTTGGTCAGTACTTGTCTTTTTAATACCTAGGTATTGTGCTGAATGGTGCTCCACGCATTCTGTTTATCATTACTTGCATGCCTATAAATACTCATCAGCCTTTGTTGAAGAGATCTCAGAAATGTTATCAATGATTTCCTCAGACTTTGGCTGATTTACTATTGCAGGAGATTTTAACATTCATGTATGAAAGACTATATGAATGCGTTGATTACTGTTATGGTACTAAATCACCTTAGAGTGTCAGTTACTACAAATGACTTCCAGAGACCAAGAGAGTAATGAAACGGGTAGTTGTATCTCAGCTTTATGAATTTACTATTTAGAGGTTGAGTATCAAGAGATCAACTCAATATACGCACACTCTTGATTTAAAGAGTTCACATAAGTGCAAAGAAAATGTACATATAAATAGCGTAGGCCTGCGCAAATAATAACTGAAAACAAATAGTTACAACAGACTTAGACCTCAAGGATATACAATCTTGCAATTATGCAGAGAACAATGATCACAATAGTCCTGATTGGTTTGTACAGTCGCAGGAACGTTCAGATGTCTGGTTGACTGTGAACATGGGCACAAAGCTATAGTCTAAAGTTCACTGATGCACAGTATTCGATGAGAATAAGTAAGGAGGTCCATAAATGATGTTTGTTGCTGCAAATGGATCTTGTTCGTGTGGTGTGTTTAATTCTTTGGTGTGGTTCTACAATAAACAAATGAAACTAGTTAGTAATGGAACGTACAAAATGTGCAATTAATGCTAACACTTCAAAGGAAAAATGCAGAGTCATGACAGCTCTTAAATAGCGATCGTACATGTCATTATTAGCTAAATATTTCACATAATACGTAATCATACTCTAGTATGAGAGAAATATAACTTAGAAGTAGAGGCTGACGTTTTTTCGGGAATCCCACAGGTCACGGGAATCCCGCGGGATGGGTAACAAAATCGCTACGAATCACGTGATTGGGACGGGAGAGGAAAAAATTTAATCGGGAGTGGGCGGGACCGGGAATAGTAATGATACCCAACTTTACACACAAATATACCTTTTATATAAATAAACTATAAACTGTATATTTTAATTCTGAACTCAATTCTAGTTGCCCTGTCTCTTTATGCTTTCCTCCTGTTTGCTTTGGTGTGGCTGGTTAAGTGAATGACGCAGTCCGTGATGGACAGATTGTTAACGGCATGCGTTTTTAAGCCTTGTTTGTTTAAAAATGTAAGCAATTAAAAAGCATTTGGGCGCAAAAGACAACTCCTTTCAGTACATGCGCGCTGTGTTCTGTTCTGTGTGAACCGCGCGAGCACATACAGACGCGTCTCTGACACGCGCTAGCCGCTTGAACGGGCAAATACATGAAGTATGTCAAACTACCTCCCTTGGCAAGTAACTTTAGCAATAATTAATCCATATTGAATTTATATACTGGAGTACAGATGCACAGATCAACAGGATATTTGTTTGTTTTATTTTAGAGCATCTTCTGTTCCGTGCTTGCACACAAGCTGCACTGTCGGCACTCGGGCGCGGCACACATACATACTGGAGCACGGAACTTCTGATACCTGCATTCTGATTGCGTGAACAATAGACCTGTTAAGCAATATATTGTGAGAGGGCCGTTTGCTACAGCGTCCCAAACAACTCAAAATAATAAACCACAAAGTTAACAAAACGATGGACTCAACTGTGCTGAGCAAGAGTGCTTCTCTGCCACCTTCACGTGCTGTTTCCCTCTTATGAAGCCGTGACGCGATCCCTGCATTCAAATTATAATTTTTTTTGTTGAAAGAATAATGTAATATTCCACTTGTTGACAACCATAAATATTTATATGCAAAATATTTGTGTTGTTTTTCGTGTTAAATGTGAAGAATGACAGGTTGGATGCCACACTTATTATTATTATTTTTTTGGCAGAGTACAGGTGTAATTTTCACTTTAGCTTCAGGCAATGTAACATGATTTTATGATCGTAATTTTGACTTTATTCTTAAAATATTATGACGTTAATCTTTTTGCTATTAAACCAATTTGCTATTAAAAACCAAAACTGAACAATTTAAATGGCAGCAACAGCAGCATTGTAATGTAATGGGGAGGAGAGAGAAAGAGAGAGAGAGAGAGCGAGAGAGAGAGAGAGAGAGAGAGAGAGAGAGAGAGAGAGAGACGGGCTCAGACTCAGGCGGAGAATTCTGAGAAGCTGCAGGGATCTATATTCCTTTCCTTGTTTCAATTCAAAGTTCACCGAACTAATTGTGAACAACACTCCCGTCTTCTTTCCATGTTAATTTAATATATATATATATATATATATATGAAATAGGTTATTATGAAGACAGACGTTCAAATTAATGTTCACATAATAAGTGCCGTCAGTCACGCGGTTCACAATATGTTTTAGCGCGTAATATGTTTTAAGAATGATATTCTGTTTAGCGCGCAATATGTTTTACGCCTAATATTCATTAATGCATTAATCGAATTTAAGATTTTCTTTTAAATAATATGAATGTTCATGTTCATTTTTTAAAATAGAAATGTATAGCCTTATGAGCAGTTGATAATCGATGGACTGTTCTGTTAATAAATGCCATCCTTCGGTTATGTTATATTAATATGTTTCAGCACTCATACTTTACAACCATTCATTTTCTTGGGTTAAGATAGACTATTCTCTAATTAATTAAACAGTTTGTTATCATACAGATTGAAAGCCTGGGTGGTCTCTCTCTCCCCTCTCTCTCTGTTTTTGTGTGTGTGTGTGTGTGTGTGTGTGTGTGTGTGTGTGTGCGTGGGCGTGGTCAGGTGCATGCACGGGAGGGGTGCGATTTTCGAATAGTAATCGAATAATACCCAGCGATTATCTAATATTACTTTTGCTTAAAATGCCCATCCCTAATAGCAACTTTACATGGCCGCTCAATATGATGTTAACTAGAGAAACGTGCGCTATTGAAGTGTTTGTGTGGAAGCGCGTTTGCTGCAGGACAGGCTCCGGTGCGCTCACTTGCTCTTAAAATCTCCGTAATATTTGGTCATACAGATAAAAGTAGCCTAATACATCTTTCGAATCTGTAAAGACTCTACGTTTATTTGTGTGCACTCAGAATAACAACGAAACGTTGCGCTTTTAAGCAAACAGGATGCGCTTTAGGTCTCATGTGAACTTGAGCGAGAAACTTCGAAACTCCGTCTTTGAAAAATATATCTATAGAGAGTGAAATAAAAAAACAACAACATAGAAGACGTGTGTGTTAGCATGGATGATTTACATGAAATTGAATCGGTGCAACACTGTGCATAAAATGGCTTTCAGTTCAATATAATAACAAAAAACGACATTTTGGGGTTTTATTCAACTAATAAGGTGGGCACGCTTTGATCTGTACTATATTTTCACTGTAATTGACAGATTTCGGCGCAAAAACAAAAAAACAAACGGGAGTGGGAGGGAATGGAAGTCATTCTTCCGGGAGTGGACGGGACGGGATTTTCCCCCAGTTTTTTTCGTGGGATTGGGACGGGAAGAGATTCATTTTTGTGGGAGTGGGACGGGAGAGGTTTGAGAATTCACTCCCGTGTCACCCTCTACTTAGAAGTTTATCAACAAAAACAATATGATGAACCGTTAAATACCACTCACGGTCTTCAATGAAGCACATTCAAATCCTCACGAAGCAAACTTCGGCGAGAGATTATATTAAAAGGAACGCAGCATCAGCCGTCGATCAAGATCACAAACATTCTCCCTACAGTTCACAACGTGAAATCGCTGCAGGACCTCTTATTTCGGATGAATTCACAACTTTCATGTGCCAGACAGCAGGACTGATTCTCTCCGTCCTTCTTGAACTTCAGCCATTTTACTTCCGATTCTCTTGCGTAATCTCTGAATAAACCACGCCTACTCAACTAATGGTCAATCTGAATGCTGTACAGCCCTTTTAATATAAAGAACATGAACTGAACATGGGCTTTTTTTACAATTCACATAGATAATGCAGAAGTCAAAACTACAAAATAAATTATAACTGTTTTAAGCACTTTTGACCTGATTCAGCATGTGCATGGACCAACACACAATCGAGGACACATTGAGGAATGGAGGATTTACTCATCAGTAGAGGTCTAAAAATGTCTTCCATTGTAATTAAGGATGTAGCATGATCTGATCACTTTTGTATTTTCTTTGATATATTGATCTCTGTAACCACTGTATCTAGATCTGTCTCTGTCAGAAAGAGATGCATTAATGAGAACACTAGTGTGCTATTTATGCACACTTATGCAGATTAAACAACTCCACAAACAGCAATACCAGCTTCATATATCACAGTTTGACTTTATTTCTGTCATATGTCTACAACAAATATTTGAGAATTAACAGAAGTTTAGTTGTTTTATTAAAAACGTTTCAGGGTTTGCTTTAGTTGGGCTCTTGGCCCTTGATTTGTAATCTTAGCTTTTTTTTGGCTGCTGTAACTGTGTTTGTAAAGCACGTTTGTTATAGCAAGAAAGCCAAGAGAATATGTGATTATGTGGTTTTGGTTAATCATTGATAATGATATAATCCTTATTTAGTGACCTGATTCACTGATCTCATTGGCGAATCTTATAAAGTAATGGTGTGGACTTTATTGTTAGATTGATGTTATTTACAATAACTATATGACACTGAATGAGATGACAAACTGCTACTGAAAGATTTTAAAAACAACTTATGCAAAAAACCTTTAAAACTACGGAATTATTTAGACACACACAGACATCAAGAATCAGCGTATGAATCTCAACAATGGGTGAGAAATAGCAAGGGTTCACACAAAACAAGGGGAGTCTGTTTTTAGCTATTTTGCCGCCCGCAGTTTGGAATCAGCTTCCAGAAGAGATCAGATGTGCTAAAACAGTATAGCCACATTTAAATCCAGACTTAAATCCAATCTGCTTAGCTGTGCATTTTTTCAATAAGCACTGTGCTAGGTCCGAACTGATTGCACTATGTATAATCATTTTCTATTCTTAACTGGTTTAAAAGCATTTAAAATCGTATGTTTTTTGTATTGTTGTGATTGTTTTTAATTCCTTGTTTGTATTATTATTTTTAATGCCTATTTCACTTCCTTTTATGTAAAGCACTTTGAATTACCACTGTGTATGAAATGTGGTATATAAATAAACTTGCCTTGCCTTGCCTATACCAGAAGTGAAGAAGTGCATGGTAATCTATAATGCTTTGTATTTCATCAGGAAAAAATGATACCCTTCATCCCCTTCATTTTTCTTTTATCCTCCTATTCCTCTTTGTCTCCCACTACCAGGATTATTAATTTTCCAAAACCCATAACCACTTGTGCTCCTGAGATTCTGACCTGTCATCATTCATCAGCTTTGCTACTGAATGTTCACAGAGGGATAAATGTGTGCTTTTGAGTTCATTTTTTGATGCTTGAATTAATTATATTGTGTGTTTGGTTTTTTCCCTGAATGAGAACATGGTCAAACCAATGCAAAATGATGATGTTTTTGTGTAGAATTTTGCAGAAAACACTGAGCAAATTGAAACGCGTGTGCAAACAGGTAAAATGTGTTAAAAGTTTTGAGAAACATGAAAACATTTGGAAAATTGGGCTAAACGAATCAGTTATATAGTGTGTTAGCAATCAAGAAAAACTGTAATATGTATACAGTCGATTACTGCACAGTAAAAAATAAAAAAATATAGCATTCTCGGCCATACTGTGACAGTTTCTTAGTCTTCTGACAAACTTCTTTCTCTAGCTCCCCTAGACTAACATATACCATAGGGTGTGACACAGACGCGATTTCTTTAAGACTGCAAGGGAAGCTCAGCTTCCCCTATAATTGTCAAAAAATGAATGGTCAAATATACACTGAAAAAAGTGCACAAGGCATGTCATTACTCTAAAGAAGTTGTTATACTTGATCTAACTCAAAACATTTAATTTTCTGTCTAGCCATCAGTGTTATGTAAAAAGTTTGGTTGATTTAAATTAAAAGTAAGTCTTGTTAGTGTAAAGTAAATAAATTTCTTTAAATCAAATTAAAAATATTGATTCCCATTGTCACGTGACTTCTAACGTCGCCCGTGGTCGTGCGTGAGTACGTTCAGCTTTCCGCCATCTTGTTACACTGCATGGATGAACTCGCCGTGGTAAAACGGGAATGAAGAAAATTGGTAAGTAATTTTAAACATACGTTTGGGCGTATTATTAACATTATACATGTATGATTTCAAAAAATATTATGTTTCACTTTTGTTTTACATACGGTTAGTATTACTAGTTTGACGGCTCTAACTCGGCTAGAAGGTTTACAGGTTTCCCTCACCACGATGTTAAACCGAGTGGAAATAAAATAATAATAATAATAATAATACAAGTAAACTGCTTGAGGTGAGATGGATTGATATTGAAACGTAGTATAAAGACTGTTTCGGGTATGCTGGAGTGCGATACTGTATAATGTACATGCACGCTCAGACGCTTTGTATGGACTTAACGTTGTTATGAAGCTTTATTATTATGATGATTTTTATTGATTAATTATGAAACTCGCGTTCGCAAGGTATTCGCTCTGCTTACTTGTATGGTCTCTCATTTATGATTAATGTTAACACATAACGTTAGCTTTACATGAAGGCCCAAACACATGTCTTTAGTGACGTGCCTAAACACTTATTTTAACATATTACGTCGACCAGCATACGTTACCCGGTAAAGAAGTCGTCTGTTTACTTTTATGTGAGCCAGTTTGTTATTTTTCTTTGTCTTGAATTGTTTATAAATTCTAAGAAAAGTGCACAAGATGTAGTGAACATGTAAATGTATAGCAATGATCTATTACTTGTACTGTATCTAATCTTATTTATCTTCTTTTTTCCAGAATCTGTTAGCATGTCAGGAAGAAGATCTGCCAAGCTTTTGGTGATTGTGAGTCAAGATGATTCAAGAAAGTTGCTTCTGCCAGATGGGATTCCCGAATCAGAGGATGAGCTCATTGAAAAAGTGAGGGAAGCTTTTGGATTAAATGGTAGATTCAGACTACAGTATCAGGACAAAGATTTTGGGGATATATTTGTAAATTTGACAAACACTGGAGAAATTCAGAGTCTTGGCACTCTAAAGATTATCCCGTTGCCAGACGAAGACTCATTCACTGCTCAAACAAATGATGGGACCCAGTCTAATGATGATGCTCTGTCCTCCGTTGGCTCTGGCGACACTGATGATACAATCATCCTCTCACCCCCTGGCTCAGAAACTGTTTCTATAAGAAATCAACAGTGGCCAAAAGAATTTGATATTCCACGCTTTTTCTTATGACACTGAGCTCCAATTAGAGAGAGGAAATGCTCTTTTTAAGGTTAACGGAACAAGGCTGACTGTCACTCCAAAGATGAAGTCTGATATTCTGGAGAAGGTTTGTGATGAGATATACAAGTATAAATCTTATCCCAGCATTGCAAACTTCTGTGAAGTTTCAGAGGCACTTATCAAGAAACACCCTTGCTTAGCAGAAAAAGGATCCTTCAATGGGTGCTATGGGTGGACACAGAGACTCAAAATGAAGATGGGAAACCTACGCACACAGTTGAAAGGTCTTGGATGCCCTGAGTATTTGGTAAATTCTCTGAAAACCAAAGCCTCAGACCATGCTTTTCCAGCAAAAAAATGTTAAACGACCTAACGTGGTGAGGCCAATCATATCCCATCCCTACCTGCTGGAGAGACATCAGCAAACCTTGAAATTGAGCGCCTGGCACTTTTAAAGGAAGTGAAGAAAAGAAACAATGCATTGACAATCAGAGAAAAAATGACAAAGACGTTTGCCTTACGCAGACAAGAGATTGTGGAAAACCAACCTAGTGTTCATGGACTGCAAGAAAGATGGCCCGCTCTGTTTCAACAAGAGGAGGTAAAAGCATTTATTTTATTGAAAAATGTTAAAATGTAAGGGACTTATCCTGAATTTACCATAGATTTTACCATGGGATTTTAGTATATGTTGTGTTTTTGAAAACGTCGTAGATGTCCTAATTATACCTTCTGTTGTTTAATGCTTTGTGTATATGTATTTTTACAACTAGTTCTCAATGTAAAATAATTTTTTCAGAAGTCTATTTTCTGTTTCTGTTTCCTACAGATTAACGCTGAATTTTTGCGGCATCACAACCTTACCTTTACAATCGAGATTTATGGCCTCTTTGGACAGACAGAGCTCTCAGCTTCTCCAGGTTATTAGGAGCAAAGGTGGAGTCCTCCGTGAAAAAACTAAGGACACTATTAAAGTTATGGATCAGGTATTGGTTGCATGCAAACAAAATTGCTTGTGGCAATCAATTTAGTAGTGTTTTGGTCTAATAAAAACAATACATCTTGAACATTTTGTAGAGTCTGGACATAGACATCAGAAGAGAGTGCCTGCTGAAGTTGCCTGATCATGTACCTTGGTGAAGATGCAAGCTGTCTGATCAAAGAATACCAGGTAATGTAGACAATGCAAACTACTGAAATTTTCTCCAACCATGTTTGCCTTAAAGTTATATTTCACTACCAAATCAACATTTCCACATGTTTTACTCGCCCTGAAGGCATCCTAACTGAATATGGTTATATTATTGAAGAACAATACAGGCAAAGTTATAAGCCTACGTATCATTTTACTTCCAAGCGGTAGAATGGGAATGAATTGTTGACTTTTTGAAGCTTCAAATAGTGCATCCATCGATCAAAGAACTGCTCGACATGGCTCTGTGGTCTTAACAAAGGTCATCTGAAGCCTTGAGGTGAGTAAAACGTGGGGAAATTTTGATTTGGTAGTGACATATCGCTTTAAAGTAGTTCAAGTAATTGTGTTATCATTTACACAGCCAGTGTGACTTTCTTCTACAGAACACAAAATAATATATTTTGAAGAATGTTGTTAAGAGCCCCTCATTCACTTGCATTGGTTTTGTGTCCATACAATAATAGTGAATGGGGGCTGTGCTGTTCTGTTACCAACATTGTTCAAAATTCTGCAGAGGACAGTAATTCATACAGGTTTGAAATGACAAGAGGGCGTGTAAATGATGACAGAATTTTGAATGTGAACTACTCCTTTAAAAGGGGTTGGTTCACCCAAAAATGCATTTTGAACACTGTTGAGTAGATTGATAAATGCCTCTGATTGGCCATTGTGGTACTGCACTCAACAAATATGTCTGTGATTGTCTACAATGGTCAACACATGGGAGCGTTTGATTGTACAAGTGTTTAAGTGTTTAAAAGCATTTTCAAAGAGAGTGTAAAAGTATGTCTTCACCCAAAAATGAAAATTTTGTCATCACTAACTCTACTCTTGTAATAAACCATACAAATTTTATTTTTATGCTAAACAACAAATTAAGATATTTTAATGAAAGTTAGCAACTGACGTTTGGGCTCTACATTGACCTCCATAGTAGGACAGCTAACCAAATTTTGTAATAAATTTTCAGATGAAGGGTTGTTTTTTTTCTTCCACAGTCCCTCATTACTCTGTTCTTGTATGTTTTTAGGCTGATCAGAGGGAGGAAACGGAGAGAGAATTTGAAAAGACCACCATGGCATTTTTTGTGATCCGTGAAAGTGATGCTCTTAGTCGTGCACTGGACATTTCCATTGTCATTGACAGTGTGGAAGTACTAAATGAGTTGCCCTCTGTTGCATGTGCCTGTGCCATGATGTTTGGACTCATTTATGCACTGAACTTAAAATATCCTGAAGGACTCAAATATACCTTTGAGGCCTTTCAAAAAATAATCATGGACATAGAGAGCAAGCAGATGAGCCGAAGGGTGCAGAACCTCTCTTCAAAGCTGCAGGACTAAATTTGTTTCCTTTGACCCAGCTACAATGTTCTGCTGATGGTAAATTTCTTAGTAGTACAGTTAACTTTGTATAAAAGGCTTTATACAGTCCAACATCTTCAGTTTACTAAACCTGATTTGTTTTATCTTGGTTAAGTTGTGTTTTATTTAGGGTTAGTTAAATAGTTTACCCAAAAATAAAATTTTTAAAGGATGTTTACTCATCCTTAAGCTATTCAAGTATTTAACTTTAATTAAATTTGGTTAGAGACATTTTATGACAATTATGAGAGAAGTTTAATTTTTGGGTAAACTATTCGGTGAAAATACTTTTTTTTTTTTTTCTACCATTGTCTAATTTGGTAGGTGTTTTATTAAAAGTGTTTGGTTTTACACTGCCCATTTTAAACCAGTTTTTGGGCCAAAATTGTTTTAACTTCAGAAGAATTCTAAAGGTTTGATTGTGTAGTCAGTTCTGATTGACTGTTCATGGAAAGTTTACACGTTTCTCTTCGAAACCATAACTGATTCTTATGCTGAATTTACATTGTATCCAGTGTGTCTATGTATATTAATACTAAAAACTGTAATACAGTATGTGTTTTTATAACAATACTATACACATTGTAAGAAATGTTTTATGACAAAAATTGTCAAGTTTATGATGTGTTTACATTGTTAGACAGTGTGTATTTGTATGAGGATACTGTACACATTGTAAAATAAATTGTCAAAAGTTTGATGCTTGAAGTCATTCATCTTAGACGGATGATAAAATTACACATTCTGAAAGTAAATACATTTCTTTATATTACATTCATATTTTAAATTGTATTTGGTTGGATATTTGGTTTGATGTAAAGTAAAAGAATTAAGTTCATACAAGAGAAAACATTAAGACAAAGTATAATTGAGATTTCATTAAACTTAAAAACTTTATTTGAATCAAAGATACTTTTTGCTTTGGCTAAGTAATGGATAGTTAATTATTTTCAAAGTAAAAATTTTAAGTTGATAAAAAGTAAAGTAATTAGATGTAACAAGTTGACGCAAATTTTTTACTTTGATCCAATGGTACACTTTTTACAGTGTATGTACTATTCAGGAGCGTAGCCAGAAAGTAGATTCTGGATGTGCATCAGAAAAACTGGGTGTGCCACATTTATTGTCAGATTAATGCAAAAAAATAAAAATAAATATAGCATGCTTATTGGGTATTAATATTTAGTTTAACCATTTCATTTTGGTGTAGGCTACATGTGTCTGTTATCCTATCCTGTGTGTGTATC